>JAGXOD010001430.1:1800000-2357500 GCA_020368025.1 Brachyhypopomus occidentalis
ACTACATGCGTGCATGTGTGTATGTGTGCGTGTATGTGTAAATGTAGGTGTGCATGCGGATGTATGGGGTGGTGTGCGTGTATGTGTGTATATATGTACATGCGTGTAGGTGTGTATGTGAATGTGTGATGTGTGTGTGTGTGTGTGGCGGGGGGTGTCTGCGAGGATTTTTGCAAGCTTGTTTACATCCTAATTCTCAGTGGTGAAACTTCAAACCTCAAACTTTACTATGCTGTTTAATCTTTGCTGGAGAGGATCCATATAGATTTATTTTGACATCAACTGCCCATTTTCCTCCTGGAAGGTTCATTAGCTAGCCTGCACGCTGATGGTTTCTCCTTCTCTGATCCAGAGGTTGGTTGAAACAAATCAATCTTTTCTCTCCGTCTCACTCTCCACATCTGTCTGTAGAATGTTCACAGCGCCTCGTGTACTTGCGTTTCTTTCACCTCGTTGGTTTTGGTAAATGCACAAACCTTCCTGGGTCTGACAGTCCATATTGCTCATACTGTTCCAGTTGCTATGTTTTGTTACGTCTCTGTGAATAATGTAATAATTAAGCGGTAATAATTCATATAAATTGTTGTTATTAAGAAATTATGCATTTGAATTGTTTTCTCCTCAGGGAAGGTTCAGGACGGCACTCCGACCAGATCCATAAAAAGCAGGTCAGACATGGATGTTTTCTGCACTGTTTGGCTCTGTGTTCATCAGTCGTCCTTCTGCTTCTAACAGCCGACTTGCAACCCTTCTTGGAGAAGTCTGTCTCTCTCTCTCTCTCTCTCTCTCTCTCTCTCTCTCTCTGTCTCTCATTTTTGACACAACTCCTTGAGACAAAAGAGAGACAGCTCTCGTGTTCGTAGCGTCCATCTTGGCGGAGGAAAGAAAGCGAGAGAGCAGGCCGGAGAAGGGGAGAAAGGGAGCGGAAGGAGGAGGGTGGGGGGGCAACGAGAGAGAAAGGGAGGTACACGGAAAAGAGAGAATCAAAAGGCTGGAAATTTGCGGCGGAGTGTAAATGCTAGCTTCTCCCCGAGGTGATTTGTCTTTGCACTCTTCTCTCTACAGATGTTAGAGGCCTTTTTTAGTAAAGACCTGAGGTTCTTCACTAGCACTTTGATATCCTGCTCGAATTCAATATGTGAAATAGAGGAGCCACTTTGTGACTTGGAGCGCCTCGCTCGGCTTTGAAGTCTGATCCAATTTTTGCTGCTCACCATTTGATGTTGAAAGGATGAGATGAAGAAAACGTCGTTTTTTGCCAGTAACTCTGCTGAGCATATGTAAGATTAAAAAAAGCAAAATTCTTTGGAGGATGTACTTAGAAATGTTAAGCAGATTAATACTTTCCTATAGCTCTTTTATTCAAAGATAAAGTTAAATATGTGAGGTAGTCTGAGCGCACCGTCGTCATTATTTCCATCGTTACAATTAAGCCTCTCTGACATAGCGCTTGCTCAGGATGGGAGACAGATTGAGAGAGAGAGACAGATGGAGAGAGAGAGAGAGACAGAGAGAAAGTGAGACGGGGAATATATCTGGTATTTGTGGCTTGCAAAATAAAAACAGTGTTATAGGTGCTAATAAATATTACCTGTCAGAACAGTGAACTCTAACCCTAGTTTACTAATGTATGGCTTACTTTATGGTTTATTTCATAGTCTTCTGGTGTCTTCTTCTGTGTGTGTGTGTGTGTGTATTTCTACAACTCCTTTAAGGTCATCCCTGTCAGTGGCGACAGACAGAGAGGAGCTGACAGTAAAGAGAAATCCTGTGATGAAGTGTCTGTGAGTGCAGAGACAGACATGCATCACAAACAAGGTGAGCAAGGTAAACACACTCTCTCTCTCTCTCTGTCTCTCTTTCTGTCTCTCTCTCACACATACATGCACAAACACACACACATACCTAGGCAGCTGGAAGTGCCCATACACAAATACACCCAAATAAGGTGAAGTTTGTCTCACACACACACAGCTGGAGGACACACTACACATATATATATATACACATACACGTACACATGTACAAACACACAGATGGGGGACTGCAGGTAATCACCTACTTCCAGGTCTTGAAATCTCCTCTTTCGCTATGTGGGGTGCTTTTAGAAACTACAGCCTCCATCTGTCAGTGTTAACACTCGTTCACCATTTCTCTCTCTCCTCTCCCTCTCCCTCCTCACTCTCTCACTCTCTCTCTCTCTCTCCAGTCTCCTCTCATCCTGCTCTCTCTTCTCCCTCTCTTTCTTTCTCATTCTCTTCTCTCTTCTTTTTCATTCTTTCTCTGTCTCTCTACTGTCCTCTTTCTCTTTCGCTATGCTTATGAACTCCAGCCCTGTCGTATGAGTGAGGGGCTGGTGTTAACAGTCAGGGTCACGCTGGTCTTGGAAGCTCCTGTCTGGGTAGAAGGCTGTCTAAAAGCAGCCCGTCACTCCAGACGAGCGTGGCATGTCACAGCGCTGGCTCCGAGCAGCACGCTTGTGGCTCAGATAGGCCCGCCGAGTTATGGTGACACTAACACACACACCCCTCGCGCCCACTGATTTGCTGAACATATGTTTGATTTGTGTTGTTGCCCTGGGCTATGAATTCCATTAATGAGTGTTTCCTGGGAGGCATGTGTGTGAGTGTGGTTACGTGCATGTGTTTGTGTGTGTGTGTGTGTGTGTGTGTGTATGTGTGTATACTTGCATTTGTGCATGTGTGGGAGGCATGCATAGACTTTAGGGAGGGGGTGATGTCACCTAGTGACGGTTGCCAGGGGAGACAGGGGTCCATCATTAGTATGATTAGTGAGTGAGGGGAGAGGGGGGGGTGGGATTGAGATTAGCAGCGTGGTGGGGATTAGGGGATTAGCTATGATAATGTAACACAGGCATGGCACTGCAGTGGGTGCTGGATTACTGTCAGATCACCATGGCATGCATGCATTAGTTAGCAGTTAAGTCCCCAGGAGGGAGAAAGGGTGACCCTAGTCATCTTTGTCTGACACACACCCACACACACACACACACACACACATACACTCTCTCTCTCTCTCTCTTTCACTCCTTTGCACTTCTCTGTCTTTAAAACCTTTCTGATTCTGGAAATGTTGCCGCCTGGTGTGACTGTTGGAATCTGATGCTAAAATGTGCTTTAATGATGGGATGTTGGAGGAGGTGTTAATGATGGGATGTTTGAGGAGGTGTTAATGATGGGATGTTGGAGGAGGTGAGAGAGTCCTGAAGTCACTGCAGAAGGACAGTCTGGTCTCCAGGCCCCTGGCTGCTGGTATCCTGGGCTCTGTGGATGAAGACAACCCAGTCCACTTAGTCCTGCTTAACTCTGCTCAGTGTGATTATGTAGCCTGCTCCACACCTCTGTGCACTGCCTGATAGAGAGAGATAGACAGAGAGAGAGAAAGAGAGAGAATGGCAGAGAGACAAAGAGCCAGAGAGAGAGAGAGAGAGAGAGAGAGAGAGAGCCTGTCAGATTCAGAGGCTTTCATGTCTGGGTCTGTGGGCTTTGCCAGTGTACAGTACAGTACTGATCAGAGAGCACATTGAGGGCGGATCCAGTTTAAACTCCAGCCCACACCCCGGAGCTCATGCCACAGGTGTTGAAGAGTCCAGGGCTGTTCTATAGACTCTGGCTGTTCCTTAGAGCACAAAGCGCAAAGACAGGGAGCTAGCACGCCCCCCCCCACCCAAACCCACCCCTCCAGACCAGGGTAGTGCTGCGGCCCTGCTGCTCTGCTTTGCTCTCTGGGACTAGATGTCTGTGTCTGTCTCTGTGTGTGTGATGGTGTGTGATGGTGTGTGATGGTGCGTGTGTGTGTGTGGCAGGGCAGCCTTTGATCGGGGTAGATCAGAGTGTGTCATTGTCTGGTGCGCGTGTGTGTGTGTGCGTGTGCATGTGTGTGTGTGTGTGTGTGTGTGTGTGTGTATGAGAGAGAGAGAGTTCAGGGAGCATACAGAGCCAGATGTCTGGAGCTCAACTCTCTTCCTGCCTCTCATCCTGCTGCTGTCGCCCCTGGAGATATTCACAGACACACACACACATGAGCACACACACACGCGTGCACACACACTCTTCAAGAAACTCTCTCCCACCCCCCCACCCCCCAAATCCTTCCCTAACCTCCCCAAATTAAATCTGCTTTAGGTCAGTGCCAGTGACCTGCAGCTACTCTTCCTGTGTTTGATGGACATTAAGTGCCTCAGACCCCTAAGACCTGTGTGTGTGTGTGTGTGTGTGTGTGTGTCTGGAAGCAGATTACCTGCCAATTACCACATATTTATATGTGTTCTATTTATCGCATGATTTTGTTGTTGTCTTACAGAGTAGGGTGTCAGGTGGTGCTAAGCAGATACCTGCAGAGGAACATCAGCTAATGAGCCTTCTACACACACACACGCACACACACATTCACACACACACTGTCACTCTCTTAATATCTCCTGACTTCTACAATCTGTTTTGGGTCTTTTGTTGTGACTTATACATAAATCCAGTGCGTGAGCCCCCACATACATTCACACACACACACACACACACACACACACACACACACCCCTGTCCTAATCCCCTATATTAATACCTTATTAACGCTTTACCCTCTGAGGAATGTAAATACTCACACATACAAAAACTTGAGCACTGTCAGTGATATGATCAGAGCTCTCACTCACCCTCACACGCCCCTTCATCTCTCTCTCTCTCTTCTCTCTCTCTCCATCCTTCTCTCTCTGTAGTAAACAGGATCAGGCTTTATGGGCTCTGAAAACTGAGCTCCTTATGTTAACACGCTTTTTGAAGATTATGCTTGTGGTAAACACACGTGTCAGGAGAGAGGAGAGCAGAGAGAGCAATAGCGGCAGAGAGACGGGCGAGAGTGAGACAGGTGAATAACCCGCCAAAAAATGGCGTGGGGAGTTGGACGAGAGTGAGACAGGCAAATAACCAGCAACGGTGACACGGGTGAGAGTGAGACAGGCGGATACCCAGCAATGGTGACACAGTGACACGGGCGAGAGTAGTGAGACAGGTGAGACACGTGAATAACCAGCAAAAAAAATGGTGTGGGGAGTTGGGTCAGAGTGAGGCTGGGCGAATAACCAGCAATGGTGACACGGGCGAGAGTGAGACAGGCGTGATGTGGGCTGTGCTGCTCGGGAGTTCATCTGCAGGTGCCCCCCCCAAACGGTCTCACACATCGGGCCTGTCTGTCTGAAAAAGTTCTGGAGTTGGCGTGCTGATTGATCTCAGGGTTTACACCAAGTACACTTGCTGCGAAACACACATCAGAATATGTAATGGAAATGTAGAACAGGCGCGTGGATCAGGACTAGAAACATAAGGGTTTTTGAAGTGTCTTCCGAATTTCCCTCGCCTCCTGTCTTCGTAAAAGACGTTTCTCGGTGTTTGCGCGCTGCTCTTCATCTGGTAACCTCCTGCTGGCGTGAGGTGCTTGTCAGCTTGAAGTTAATCGCGGTCTGGTAATGTATCTTCAACGTGTGTGAGGGTTTTACAAGGCAGGCTGTAGACACGTTGAAACGGCGTCGTGAATCAGGGACTGCGGAGAAGGGAGGTCAGTGCTTCCTTTATCCATGGTCTGAACTCTTGCGCAAGTGGCCCATACAACCGACGGTGCCTGAGTCCGCGTCCTGTATGTCGCTTCCAAAGGTGTACCTGGTGGATTCCACCGCTCTGCCCATTCACTCGCTGCCTTCGCACGGGGGGCGAAACGCCACCTGCTCCCAAACCGCGCGCTAGTCACAAAAGCTCGGCAGCAGCCGATTGGCCAAATGTCACAGCTGCTGCATGTATTAACGCTGGGCACTCGTGCCGAGCCTGGTCTGGCTGCATGGGCCTCGGTGCCTGTTGGCAGGATTAGTTCACTACCGTTGGACAGGGCCCTTCCAGTCTGAACACACGTGTGCAATATGGCGGCGTGCTGAAACCAGCAGCTACTTACACGGTGGGTTCAGCTGGCAGGCGACACACGGTGCGGCCCGACCCCTTTTCTTCCGTTAGCGGCGTTTACGACTTTGGCGCGGGAGATGGCACCAGCGCTAACGGGCTGGGCTGTTTCTGAGGGGTGGGGAACCGGAACGGGAACCATGGCGCGGTGATTGAAGTCATTTGGTTTTTTGCTGCAGTGACATCATGTCTCATCACTGCGCCCGTCATCTTGAACACACATCTGGAGTCCCGTCTGACAGTTCAGACAGCTGATACGTCCCCTGGGTCTTCGCACAGTCAAAACGGCCCCTCCCTCTCTCCCTCCCTCTTTCTCTCCCTCTCTTCTTGTCCTTGTTATCCCTTCTTTTTTTCTCTGCCTGCTTCTCTCTCTCTCTCTCCCTCCCTCCCTCTCTCTATCTCTCACCATGCCTGTCTTCATCATCTGTCTCTGATATCTAATACCTCTGTGTGTTTCTGCTTTTCATAACCACACCGCACCTGAAGCGATCACGCGTTAGAGGCTTTTACAGGCGACTGGAAGGCACCTCTCCCTCTCGCACAAACATACGGCAAAGATGCTCACCACTTTCTTAGTCCTCTGTATGGGGCTGAGCAGAACCCTACTCCCCACTGCACACACGAACTGGACTTACAACAAGAAAGACCAAGATATGACACCTAGCCAGTAACTGTGGACCAGACAGGGTTTGCTTTTTTAAAGTCTTTCTAGTTTCTTTGTCTTTTGTCATGAGGTTGATTGGTTTTGTAGGCAATAATGATCAACACGGCTCTTCGGGCTTTTAGGCTGTGTTCTGAGTGCAGGGAGTGTTGGCCCTTTGAAGCGCGTGGCGGAGCGTGTAGGTGTGGAACGCACTGTGAGAAGAACACACAAAGGCCCGTGTGCCTGTACTGCATGTTTTCAATAAGCCAGTTGTGGTGTAGTATTGATTCATCAGACATTTTCCCTCTCTTCCTGCCTCCTGCCCTCTCTCCCTCCCTCTCTTTTTTCTCTCTCTCTCTCTCTTTCTTTCAATGCGTGTGTGTTTGTATACTTTGCAAATTCCTTGCTTAGTGGGAAATTTTATGCAAACGGGGGATTAGTCAGTAATGAGTGCGTCTCAGATTGGGATATTTCCCATAAATCACTGAAGAGCCAGAGCCAAACTGATCTGGAAGTCTTCTCAGCGGTCCCACTGTGTCTGCTCAGTAGCTTTCTTCAGGGGTGGCATGTACACTACGCAGAAATGTGTGTGTGGGTGTGTGTGTGTGTGTATATATGTGTGTGCTTATGTACTTGTGTATGTGTGCGGGCGTGTGTGTGTGGGTGTGCACGTGCGTGTGCATGTGTGAGCAAGCAAATATGTGTGGGTGGGTGAGTGTGTGTGTGTGTGTGTGTCTATGTGTGTGTACTAGTCTCCAGTCTGGCCTGCACATGCCTCATTTAGACATCAAAGGCCCTGTACTGATGATTTCTTCTCCTAATCCTCAATGCCGTTTGGAGATTCAGCTCCATCAGAACAAACGGGCTGGCATGCCAAGACTGGGATGCTTCAGGTGATCACAGCACGTGATGGCGGGCAGGATCGATACACTTTGCTCTTTTGCCTTCATTTGCTTGTCCACCCCCCCACCCCCTTTTTGGCATCTCCTTCGTGTAGTTTCTGAGGTGCGAGAGACTTACGGAGCGATATTTACGAGCTCGGTTGAGGATTCGAAAATGAAAGCACTGCCCTTCTTTAAAAAGAATAAAACTCAGCCTTTTTATCTACTAGATACAAACATTTATAATATTCAAGGCTACGAATAACAAACTTGAACCTTGGGAGACTTATTCTGTTTCTCCTTGTTTCTTTCTTTCTCTTTGTCTGTTAGACAAATCAATAGCTCATTCATAAATAATTGCTGATGGTTTCTGTACTGCTATCTATCAGTTATTAGTTATTGGTAACCCTCCCATACAACTATCTCACTCAAACCTCCTAGCACACACACACACACACACTCACACACACACACACCACATCCTGAGTGCCAGACTCCATCCTCTGGATGTCCAGTTACAGCGATGTAGCTGGTATATTATGCAATCGATGTAGGTTGAGTGGATATACATACACATCGATGTGAATGTGGTATTTAGGTGTTGTGTCTATTCTGCGTACACATCTCTCATTACTTTTAAAGAGCAAAACAGAGGATGGAACAACCTGGCATACATCCCACTGCACTCACTGTGTGAGCTGTCTCAGGGCTGTGCTGTAAATGAGAGTAATTAGCTGCTATAGACTGTGTAGAGTGGTCTATCTTACAACCAGGGCTTTCTGGGTAATGGGTGATGGGCAATCTGCAGCTTGTCTCATATGTATGGAATGAGCTTCTCCCAACCAGTGATGTCATATCCTTTCATTGGCATGTTAAGTTGAACCAGACAAGCCACTGTTGGCCTTGCTTAATGGGTAATGCACATTATTACTACAAAACGTCTTATGGTTTTTATCATTTTTGTTGAAATCTGTTAATAATTGTTATATTTGTTTATAATCATTTTTGTTAATTTTGTATTGGGCACTATTTGAATAATTATGATTGTTTTGATCTTGATGCATACAACTAGTAACTGTATTGAGCAGCATCTGGTTATCTATGAACATAGACCAGAGAGACAGCAGAGACAGCAGTGTCTGTGTGTGTGTGTGTGTGTGTGTGTGGGTGTGTGTGTGTGTGCGAGAGCGCACGTGCGCGCGTGTGTCTTAGGGGGCTGACCTTCTTAAGATCAGCAAATCGTTGCAAGCTGTTTAAAAGCTGATCTGAACACGGTGAGTGTGTGTGGGTGTGTTCCTGTCTGCCGGCCACATCCACCAGAGAGCGAGTGGACCACCCCCTGCCTCCCAAGCTGTTTCCCTCCTCCTCCTCCTCCTCCTCTTCTCTCCCTCCAGGCTGCTCCCTCACTGCCCTATAGCCTGCAGTGTCCTCTTTCAACACTCACCTGTCCACGTCCTCGAAAACTCCCTGCACGCGCATATGGGGTTCAGCTACTCAGTGAGGGTTTTGCCCCCTTAACCGAGGCATAGAGTTTCACTCACTTCCACGTGACACGTGTTGTTGTGGATAAGTGTGCGGGCACAAAGAGTTATTGTTAACATGACGGCAGCATGACGGTAAATCGACTTCTGGATTAGCGGTGACACATAGCTTGGCGGACTGGGTGAGGTTTTGAAGGGCTCTTGCTGGGAGGGGATTTCAGTGTCTTGCGTACAGTAATCTGTTTTATGATCACTGCTAAATTCCAATTTTTCTTTGGAAAAAAGTGGATCGCATGGGTCCTAACTGAAACATTCAGAACCGATAGACGTAATTACATTAGACTGATCAAATATCAAGGGAAATTTATTTTATGAAGCTCGTTAAAAGTGTCGTGCACTTCCTAACTGAAGTTCTCTTGCATTTATGTGTTTGTATATCTCGTGGTGTTTGTTGTTTTTGAGAACACCAAACTTTTAATCAGTAAACACTGTGATCTAGTATTATCTTCTGGTGATCCAAAAGCATCTCGAGTTATCATTTTGAAACGAACTGCCTAAGTCAAATACTTTATTGTTATAGATCTTACAGTGTTCGAGAGTTGAGACATGAAATACTAAGACATGAAATATGTTTCGTGATTATAACAGTAACATACACAACGCAGAAGAGTTATAAAAAGCAGGCGGACACTACAGAGGGTAGTACCATGTCAGACATCACATAGGTCAAATACAAAGGCTAATAATGAGTAAACATGTACAGTGAACAATTTTTTGTGAAGAATGCAATTAAAGTTGGGAAATCATGTCCACAGAAGTTCAAGACAAGTACAAAATGTCTTTAAAGTGACATGGCATAAGTCTTGAGGTAGTTATGTAATGTCTGCTGGTGTTTCATGCCAGTCAACTTCTGGAAATCTTTTGAACCCGAGTTGTTAAACACGTACATGATGGTACTCTGACTCAAATCACTGGCCCAATTATAAGCATCCCAGCCATCATAACCAACCATGAATATAGACACATCACCGTCTCGTTAACTCTGTAAAGCAGTACATCGAAACCATGCAAAGTGAAATTGCATTAAAAAAGTCAGTGAGAGAGAGATAGAAAGGGTGTGTGTGTGTGTGTGAAAGAGAGAGAGACCTCCAAGCTTTGAAGTCTAAGGCAGGATTGAGATATAGCGAAGTCTGTTCAAAGTTAGCACTCCGCCGAGTTGCCCTGTAACCACAAGTTACCGAGCGCCGCTTTGGCGGAAGGATCCGGAAAGATGATGAGCCGGAGAGGCCTGTCTCTGTTAAAGCGAGGGCTTCGAGATGAAACAGAAGCGGACATTAAATATACATGCTGCCTTGTAAAGGTGTCCCGGATTTTAGCGGGTGCTTTTGTGGATCAGACATGTTAAAAGTGAACACGAGATGAGCTGTTGGTTTCCGAGCTCCGCTGACACGCTGTTTGATCTTCAATAATTGTAAACCCACAGAATATTCAACCATAAGATCACAGAGGTACTGCGATAAATACATACTGTGTATTTGATCATGTGTCGGCACACATGGCCAAGTGCTCGATGACCTTCTCCAGACGACGGTAAGCAGAGATTAGGCCGAGGTCTTTGAGAGGCAAGGCCAGCCCTGTCGATTTGACGTTAATTAACTGTCAGTCACAGTGTGTAAACGGTGACCAAGGTGTGTTGAGGTGGCTTTATAAACCACACACAGTAGTTTTGTATTGTTTTGTGCTTGGTTGGTTGGTTTTATATAATGTTTTATTATGTGTGTAATCTTGTGGAATTTCGTGCAGTTGTCATTTGCGCTTGCTGGCTGTTTTGTGTGATTCTTCTTTAACCCAATGGGCTTGTCTGTTGGGCTGTGTGTGTGTGTTTCTGTGTGCGTGTGTGAGTGTGTGTGAGAGAGTGTGTGGGGGGTTATGTATATCTCTTCATGGTGTATTGCTGTCATGTTTGTCTGTGTGTCTCACAGTGGAGTTTTAATGCGATTTCTGTATTGGCGCACAGTGGGGAAAGACGACACTCCTGACAGTGCATCACTCTCCACTGATTTTGTGCGTGTGTGTGTGTGTGTGTATGTGGTGTGTGTGCGCACGTCCATGTCCATCAAGCAGGGAGGGTCCTCCACCGCGCCCCTCGGCGACGAGGACACCAGCCTAAGCTTCTGAACAGCCCGGAGGACAATCTTTACTACAGCCAGCTCAGCGTGAGTTCAAAGCCCCAAATCAGGCCCCTTGTCCCACTTTGTTTCCAGATGATAATACAATTAAAGCTACCTGTGCCAGACCCCCAAGCCGCCCCAGCTACCCCCGCTACCCCTGGCCCGACCCCCCACCCCTACGCTCCGAGCCTGTTGTCTTCGGCATGGGCTTCTGCTCTTTATCTGTTGCTTTCATGTGGGGATGTCTGCCTTCACGGTGAATAATTGATGTGGTTTATCAAAGCCGAGCAAGAGGCATGCTTCATCAGACTCACCCGGCCTTCTTTGATCAAAAAAAAAAAAAAAAAAAAAAAAAAAAAAACATTATGCTGTGACTTCTGATATTATCAGCATCTGTTCACATTCAACACAAAATCACTTTGAATTAAAAATTAATGATTCTCTCCCCGGCGCGTCTGTGCGTTCGTTCGTTCGTTCGGGCTTCGTTCGTCCGTTTGCTTGTCTTTTTTGACTTGTGTGTGTGTGTGTGTGTGTGTGTGTGTGTGTTTGTGTGTCTGTGTTCTCTACAGAGAACTCTAGATTACCAGGGGAGCAAGAGGAAACCCAGAAAACTTGGGTAAATAGCTGCCGTTGCTCCATTCTCTGCTCTGCCATATCTAAACAGAACAGGCCCTTTGTGGAAGTGAGTGATCCAGAAATGGATTTTGTTTTCTGCTAATGTAAATTCAGAGCTCAAAATAAGAGGCTTTTAAAATAGCTCTTGCTTTTCTGTTATTCTTGGGAGGGAAGAAAAACTATACATTATGGAAATTTTAATTGTGATATACAGTGACTTTCTCCGTGTCCCTCTCTTCCTGTTTTGAACTAAAGCCTGATTTAGTGTGCCAGGTTGGTTTAACCAGATGAGTAATAAAATCTCTCTCTCGCTTGCCCTCCGTCTCTCAGCCATGCTATCACTGCTTACATTTAAAGGATTAACATTTGCTCCCTGGAGAAAAGTAAAATCAGCGTCCATGGGAGAGACCTGTCTAATCCATTTCTCCCGTTTTGTCTCTGTTTAACTTTCCCCCCTCGTCTCATCTCACGGTCTCTCTGACTAACCCTTTACTTTTCTCATTTATCCTCCCCTCTCTTTCGGTACAACCCTTCCCATTCTGGTTGTATTTCTTTTTTCTTTCTGTCTCTCTGTTCTCTCTCACTCTCTTTCTGTCTATCTCTGTCTTGCATTCAAACCTCAGGCAGACAAAACTCTTGGATGGAGAGGATGAGTATTATAAACTGCTCTCTGCGGTGGAGTCTATCCCTGAGGAGTCTGGAGACCCGCCCCCTCCCCCACCCCTTCCCACTGAGGCTCCTCCCCTTTCTAGAGGAACCCTGGTGAGCCAGAGCTGAGAGGATGCCAGACTGCCCCTCACCCACAGCAGCAGGTGGGCAATCCTGACCCTGTCATTTTTATTCACCACACACATTACACCACCCAGACATCACCCATCAGGTGCAGAGTCAACTCCTTACCTGTTAACGCCATAGAGTGTGACCTCAATTAGTCCGCCTGATGAACTTAAAAGCTCAGATTTGGTGATTTGGACTTAATCTCTTTCTAATTATGCAAATTAACTCCAGTCATGAAGTTAGCCACCAGAAATGTCTTAAGAATAAGGTTAAATACTACCAATACCAGCCAAATACATCAGTGCCCTTTAGTCTTGGCCGATTTCTTCACACCCCATTATAGTCCCTGGTTTTATCACCCCCTCAGTTCCATTCCCTGGTGTCTTGATTGGAAACACTAACTTGTAAACCTACAGTTAGAGGTTTCCCATCTGCTGCCAAACTTTCCCCTGACCACCGTCACGCACTTCCATCTGTGGTTAGTTTCGGACCACAAAGCTGAGCTACAGTCTGAAATAGTATGACTGTTTTACACCTCCCCAGGACATATAAAGTAAAACCCAACACATGGGCAAGTGAATATAGGCATCTGAGTACTTATTTCTAATTAACAGTACAGTAAATTGATGCATTAGAAATCAACACATATACATTGTGACGTTACAAGAAATGTAAGATGGACGTTGTGGAAGCACTCTAATATAACCAGAATACATGTGACATAGACTTTTGTTATGTAATTTAGTCACCTGCAATTCCATTGCAACTACCTAGCCCAGTTTCCCCTCAGTGGTATGATAGGTACCAACATGGGCAGGGGGAGGAGCAGGGGGAGGGGCAAGGGGAGGGGCAGGGGAGTGGGGGGTCACTGTCACTACGAAGTGGGTGGAGTCAGTGACAGTGGGGACAGTGGGATTCAGCAAAGTGGCACAGCTTTATCTCCTCTGCTCACAAACGGCTCTGCGCCTTTTTGGTTTCTTGCTTTTGTTACTATAGCGATGGAGGAGAAAGTTGTTGCAGCAAAAGAAGGATGATTGGAGAAGTTTTTTTAGGGAGTCAACCTGAACTGGACTGGTAAACCAGAACTGGACTGGTAAACCAGAACTGGACTCATAAACCTGAACTGGACTGGTAAACCAGAACGTGACTGCTAGCACTCCTGCTGCCAAGTAGCTGTCAGTGTAAATAAGACGGTTAGGTAAAGATGCTGCTGAATACATTTCTGGTGATCTTTCATTCACAGAACATTTGGAATCACTTACTTATTAGTGCAAAACTAGAACAAATAAAAAAAAATACAAAAGACCAAATTAGCTTATGAGCTAGTTTGTATCAGAAAGTTCCATGTTTCTCCTCGATGCCCCCAGCTACACTCTGTAGCCACTAGCAGCCTAAGGCATACCGCACCGGTGCACGGTGTCAGTGAAACCATGGCACCCAAAGTTCAGCCTGAGTTCAGGAACGCCCACAGGCGACGAGGGCCAATCGAGAGGCAAAAAGTCACAGACAGTGTGAACGCAGAGTAAGACCTGCGAAAGCAGCCTACACGTCACTTCAGCAGGACACAGGACACATGAACACTGTCAAAGTGCACCACCTGCCCTGTTCTGGGCATGCGGACTAACCGAGGCTCCTGATTGGCCAGCATCACACCAATCTATACGGTTAGGCCCATCCACTCTCACATGCCTGCATGCTCACTTCTGCTCTCTGCCACGGATGGCTGCGGTTTTGTCAGGGTTCAGACTCGCAATCTCCTGACGACAGGACGAAACCTTAGACGTCCGCTAAACTTGGGAGGATAGATGTTTTATCGTTTCTTTTCTCTTTTTTTTTGGTCCCTCAGGAGGTAACAAAAAGTCTTGTGTGTAGCACTTCCTCGCCGGTACAATACTGTCTCTGTTTCAGAGTTTGTGCTCAGATGGAATGAAATGGGCTGAACCAAAAACAAACAGTCCTTAAAAAGACGTGGCATTTATTTTTCGAGCCGAGCATAGAGTCAGGGGCCAGCAGCTCCCATGGTCTTGTCTAGTGGCACCTCTCCTGCATTACAGCAGGGACTCAAACAACAGAACTAATTAAACCCTGCCTGTTCTCTCTCTCTCTCTCTCTCCCTCTGTCTCTCTCTATCTTTCTGCACCTTTCGTGGTTCTGGTTCACACAAGAGTCACACCTAAAGAGCAAAAGCCCAGTTTTGCTTTGATATTCATGACAAATGGAACAGACACTGGATCTGTAAACAGAGGAGTAAGTGACGAAGCACATTTGAACAGGGGGAGGCCTGTGTCCTGAGGTCCTGCGTCCTGAGGTCATGTGTCCTGAGGTCCTGTGTCCTGGGGGGCAGCTGGGGATTCACGTAGAACATCAGAGCTAGTTCTGTTCCAGAATAATCAAAAACTCGGGGGATTGGCTTTGTAGCTTGGCTTTGTGTGAAGGCCAGTTTTCTTTGCTGTTTCCCCACTGCTATCCTGACAGACACACACACACACACTCAAAACGGAACAGACTCTGTTGCAATCACTTTAAGAGTAAGGTTGGTTCTGACATGCGGGACTGTCTTAATGATCATAGCAGAGAGTCCACAGCGTGTGGTTCATAGTGGGCCGGACCTCCCGTGTTCCGCTCTGGGGCTCTGCGCTGCCTTATCGAAAGGACGTGGCTCATATCTCCATTTCAAAGCCTCACATCCACCCAGAGAGTTCAGGGAAGCCCCACAATGTCTATCCTCTAATTTAGATGTGCGATATCCTTCTTTCATTAAATATAGCTTATCAAACCAATAACTATAAATCATTAAATTGGGGCCTTCTTGGAAGAGGCCGATAACCAGCTTACTCTCTCTTGATCCCTCTCTCTGAGAGTGGGAGAGAGAGACAGCTCTTAGACAGAGATAAGACTGTTATGATCATGGTGCATTTTCCACTCCCCCCCAACACCCCCCACCCACCCAAAAAAAAGGACGTCAAAACTTTCTGCCACTCTTCCATGTTTCTTGTCTGTATAGAAGAAGCACCTCTGCTGATGGAACACCGCAGCGGCGGCGGTGACGGGGAGGGGGATGAAAATAAACGCTCTGCGAAAAAAAATCAGCAGAAACACGTGTTTCTCTCCTTCTCGGATGTGTCGGGCAAACTGTGCTGGCAAGTGGATTTGTGGCTCTGTTTTTTTCAATTTGCATATCATTTACTGCATCTCCTTTTGTTGACACCCCAGGGCCCAGGCAAAGATTTTTATCTTTGTAGGAAGGGTTATGAGATGGAGAGAGAGCTTGAGCTTCCTGCTTCTCCCCTCCCTCCTTCTTCCCTTCCCTCCCTCCTTTCCCCCTCCCTCCCTCTTTCTCTCTCATTCTCCTTTCATAGTCAGGTTTGCCATGTTTACAGTTTACAGTGAGTGAACACTCATTTGCCTTTTCACAAAACCTAATTAGAGCTGCAAATGTGTTGTTTTCGGATGTCGCAGTGCCTTATGTGAAGCGTGCGGTCAGTTGACCTCAGCGTTATGCTAGTGTGCTAGCATGGGTGAAACTTCCTACACTTCCCATAAGCCAACTTTTTTTTAAATGAGCTTGCTCATGGAAATTCATATTCATTTCAATATGAAGTAATTTTATTTATGGTGTGCTTTTATCAGCAGACATTGTCTCAAAGCAGTTTTACAGGAACCAAATGTAGACCCCCATGAATCTGCAATTGGGAGAAGATGTTATGGTGGTTCTCCCGGACACTGAATTAATCACAAATCTGCTCCCAATAATGTAGCGTATGCAGCACCGGGTGTGTGTGTGAATGTGTGTGTATGTGTGTGTATATGAGTGTGTATGGATGGGTGCGTGTGCATGCATGTGAATGCCTGTGCACAGGCGTGTGTCTACTTCTGAAGTCCCGTTTCTGAGTTCTAATTGCCCACTGTGTCTGTATTCGCTCTGTTCTCTCTGGATCCAGAGGTAATTAAAATATTACATGTGCATTATTCCCTGCCTGAGAATATTTCGTCTCTCCAAGGCACTTGGGCTGAAATAGGTCACTCCAGCAGCCGCGAGTGTCTCTTTAAACCTCGCAGAATCCGTTAACGCAGATCTCTCTCCCCAGATTATTTTGGCCCTGCATTGGCATGGAAATCAATTTGGAAAAAGCTCTTAAGTTTTTGTCCCAGTGAAAGTCTCTGAAGTGCAGTGCTTTGGACGAGTTTTTCTTTTACTAATTTCCTCCCTCTTGTTGCCATGGGTCCAGGCAAACCACTAACCCAGAAAGGCACTTGGAGACTTGCACATGAGTTGTGCGTAACACTGATTAATATAACTTGCAAAGACAAACATAAGATCGTTTTGTGCGCAAAGAATTTGTGAAATTATATCTTCTTATTTTCAGGTGGAATTAACTTATCCTTTACTACAAAAATATCCTCTGAGCCATGACAGGTCTAGATCTTGCATTGAAGCCCCCAAATGGAGAGAAGCATGTAGGTCCTGCACCTGTCTGCTTTAATACCTCTCCATAAAAGCGTGACAAGCCTTTGTTTTCGTCTCATTAAAGGGTTGTGTGCGTCTGGAGCGGCAGACGAAACTCCTTTAATGTGGTTCGTGTTGTGCGCCAGTGCAGTTATTCGTTCCATTTTAGCTGTTTGTTCTAAATTGCATTTCTTCACCATACCAAAAGCAATGTGCCACCTTTCAGATATCTCAGAGGCATAATCCTTCAGTGGAAGGCAGAAAAGTATTTATTGTCAGACAGGATACTCTGCCTTATATTAACAGTGAGGACGGACTTCAAAGGATGAACACAAATAGACTTGCATTGTCCTGCCTCTATATCCTTCAGAGTTCAAAGAGGGAGTTTGAATAGCAGTGTTTCTAAAGCTTCTCTTTCAGACCTGCTGAGATGTAAAGCAGGTAACTGGCTATTGATACGCACATGCGCACACGTGCATTCTCTCTCTCTGTCTCTCTCTCTCTCTCTCTGTCTCTGTCTTTCTCTCTCTCTCTGACACTCAAACACTCACATATATTGACATAAGTGTGAAGTGGCAGTGTAGAATTCTTTATGAGGGAGCTACGCACCTTCATCACTGAGGTATGACGATGCTTCGAGTGAAAACAACGCGCTTTGGCCGAATGGTTGCCGGTATGCATCATGTGACCTGTGTCTCAGCTAATTTAGAGTATCAGCAGATTAGGACCGCCATGCTCTTAACCCCACATCATGAGTGATGTCTGAGTGAGGGACAGGCGTAACAGCCAAACAGATGTCCGACGTGTGTGTGTATGTGTGTGTGTGTGTGGAGGGGGGTGGGGTGGATAGGGAACCCTCCCTATAGACTGCATTAATGAAGAGAGAAAGAGAGAGAGAAGGAGATGGAGATAAAAGAGAGAGTGGAGCATGCACATCAAAGACTTGCTAATGATGAGAGATGCCATTAGGGGTTGTAGTGGCCTTTGTTTCGGCTTCCTAACACCTGCAATTTGTTGAGGGCTTTCTGTGTACCACTGAGTTACCCGCATTTGCATGAGCACAGAGCGAATACAAAAAGGGCTAAAGAAGTAAGATCCCTGAAGAGTTCGTGCGGGCTCTACCCAAACCCCCTGCTCCACGTCTTTACGGAGCAGCAGACTGATTAGCGGACCGGCCGTGCACCAGAGGACGAGCTTTGCTGAGCTAGAGTCACTTGTGGAAGTGTCAATCATGAGTGAGATGTAAAACGTAAAAGCCGCCGATGCCTCGTTGATGTTGAAGTTGCGCAGGTCCGCGCCGCGCCGAGCCATGTGACCATATGGATGAGCATGTCTCCCGTATCCTCGGAAAATGAGCTTATTTAACGTTTCTGTGCCTGCGGGGTTCGGAGGGTGGGGAGGGGGCACTGGAGAAAATCAGAGCGTGAAATTGCGATTAGCCCCTGTTGTTCGCGCCGACCGAAGGAGGCTACAGGAGCTGGCATGGCCGAAGGAGTAACCTGTTTTGTTTGGCCTTGCTGAAGCCCTCCCAGATGGAGCGAGCAGCTGCCGGCGAGTAAAGGCGGGGCCGGGGCGGGAGCGCCGAGGACGGCTGGAGCCCCTTGCCGATTGGTGGGAGGTTTTAGTGGGCGGGGGGAGTGGGGGGGTGCAGAGCGGCAAATCTGTCCCTCGCAGTGAGGAGCGGCAGCCGGGAGGAGCACCCAGGGCCAGAGCCTCAACTCTGCGGGGTCAGCTCTGTGCAGCTCGCTCGCACTCATGGAGCTCCTCTGTGGTCGCAGTCCTCAGACTGATATTCCTTTAGCCGTTTGGTAAGAAGTGGGGAGTGGTGTGCTAACTAGTACCCTAGCAGCTGAAGTTTTTTTTTATTGTGCTGTAAAAGTGCTGAGAGGGTAAAATAATTGAAATTGAAAATGAAATTAATAACTTTTTGTGAGTGGTGATGGATCTAATGGATATATAATGTCATAAAAATAATGCACAATGAAACTATTGGGCCTAAGAGTGGAATGGGTTTCTGTAATGTTAGTTTATATAGTACAGTTAATTATTGGCTAAAATAAGGTATATTGACCAGTAATTGTATTTCTCATATGAAAGACTGCAATTTGCCAGAGTTTTGTCTTAAGAGTGTAGGCAGCCCTTGAACAGAACTCCTTGTAAAATGTGAATAGTAATTAGAAAGAGCTCTGAATTTCAAATGAAATATTTGATTAGTTCAGCAACAAAGGGGGTCTTGCTTTTCCCAAGGACAAACATTCATATCGCCAGCCGTTAAATATTATCCTAAAAAATACAGTCAGTAAAGCTCTGAGAAGAATGCGTTCTGTGTCTGTTTTGCTAGAATCCAGAACTGATTGACCTCAAGGAAGCAGAATGTGACCCCTGCAATTATCATGCCTGGGACCTCCATGGCAGTCTGCAGCAGTAGCTGCCACACACAGAGCTGGGGGGTCGTCATTTCGGACGGCGCCCCGTCCCTCCTCTGGTGACCCCAGGCCTGTCTGCACGCCACCCCACCTCGGCCTTTCAAGCGTCCGGCCCTGCTTTTCCGCCCGGCGGCGTGAGGAGAGGCATCCGTATCAGATTTCAGAGCGGGAGGGGTGGGGTGGAGGGATGTCAGCGCGGCGAGAGTGAAGCCGCACCACGGCGCACTGGAGGCTGAGTACAATGGCAGCTTTCTGTCAGGCAGGGACTTCAAAGGAACAGTGAGCGACTGCTCTGAGTTAGACTTTGTTGTAGATCACTGAGGAAATTCACAGATGTTTTCTCATACGAGACACCATTACGGCGGCTCAAGTACCCGGGAGCCCCGAGCAGTTCTCTCCCTTCTCCCATTTCTCTCTATCAGTCCTTCTCTCTCTCCCTTTCTCTCTCTCTCTCCCCTCTCTCGTTTCTCTCCATCAGTCCTTCTCTCTCTCTCCCTTCTCTCATTTCTCTCTATCAGTCCTTCTCTCTCCCTTTCCTCTTGCTTTCCCTCATTTTGTCTTCCTTTCTTGTGTGTGACACAGATGTGGAACCAACTTTTTTCTTTCTTCTATTTCTGCAGTCCAGAAAACATGAAAGTTAGACAATTTATTCACATTGGCCTGTATGCAAAGTTGTATGTAAAGTTACTACCAAACGCAACTTAATAAGTGTGTAAATCTGTGAGCTTTGAATTGAGTTTATGGATTAAATGGATTTTTATATTTCTTGAATGCATTGATCATTCCTCAGTTGTCTTGTCTCGTGCTCTCTTGTGCACACACAGAGATTGCCTTCTTCAGTTCAAATACTTGATATGAATACGTATATATATGAAAGTCAATACTGAGGCGTTATCTCATATATTTGTTGTTTGAAGTATTTGCTTGTTGTTGTGCCCTCTTTGAATAACACAGATAAGTGTTTAACTGTTTGACAGCTATTATGTAACTTTCACAATTACTGTGGCGTGTTCATTTACTGTTTTTGTCAGCCAATTCCAGTTGTTTAAATTGCCAACACCTGTAAAAATGAGGATTCTGTAAACAGCAAATGTCCTGTCACCTTTCTCATCAGTTCACCCGACTGCTACAGACTTCATAAATCTTCAAATTTCACTAGACTTTCTAGACTATATATCTGTTAAATTTTCTTTCAGTCCATCATTTGATTGATCAGTTGAAGACAGAGTGATTGCTTTCATCTTTTAGCTTAAATATGTGGTGTAAAAGTCTGCAGTGGTCTCTTACTTTGAGTTGAAGTTTCTTTCAGCATGAAGATGTTTTAAATTCCATCATAGCTGGACTGCTAGGTTCCTGACTGGCCGAGTTTGTAAATTTGAATAAGATTGATTATTGTATTCCAAACTATAGGAGCACAGATGGAAAGGTTATCTGAAGTAAAAAGTGAGCAGACTAATCTTTTACACAGCAGTAGCTGTTTGATATTGTAGCTTTGCCTGAAATCAGTGTACTGTCATGTTGTTCTGTCACTTTTTCATCTCCAGTGTTTTGTACCAGACCAAAAAACTGAAATAAAGCTGAATTAATGAATGTTCGATATTATTACATAACAGTTTATCCGGGAAAGTTTTTTTTTCTTAGAAAAATACAGTCCTTATGAGTAAGAGCTTTTCCTCAAAATAGCTTCGGTAGGTGTACAATAGCAGCTTAGTTTAAAAAAAATACTGTTTATAGAAACGACTTTGTCAAATCGATATAAATTACCTTTTAAGTTTTCATTTTGGCACTTAATATGTCATGTAAATCCAGGCTAATGGTCAATGCGCAATTACGCACCTCTGCGCGAGCGCTTCGGGTGGCACGGGAGATGAGCACATCCTTGACACAGATGAAGTATTTCATAATATTAAGCGTAAAATGATAAAAAGGACTAAACTGAAAAGTGCATCAGTTGCTGTCCTCAGTAGGTTGTAAGAAAACGCAAGATTGCCTTTCGGCGCAGCGGGAATCCCCTTCTCCCCCGTGACGCGCAGAGCCGTGGGAGAGGACTTGGAACGCTAATCCCTTCAAAGGAACCGATCCACTTGAAAATCAGCTACTGCAAACTTTTGGAGAGGGACAGTAGTGGCTGTTGTAAGAACGCGAAATAAAAATAGAAAGAAAGAAAAGGAAACGCAATTTTTAACAAGTTGATTTATTCACGCTCTGGTCCTTAAATGTAAAACATTTTCAGATCGTTTTCAACACATTTACCTTATTTAAGACTAGTGCACATTTTTAATTTGGAAGCGTAGCCAATTGCTAAATGTATTAGTCATGCCCAGTAGATTACTGCTATCGTTATATTGTAGGCTAAGGTGTCTAAAGGTCATTGAAATTCAGTTACGCAGATGAAATCTTGACAAGGTCTAGGCGGAGCGGCGGGAGGAGGAAAGAAAGCGTCCCTGGAGCCAGGAACTCCTCCCTCCTTCACAAAACCTCACGGAGACTCAACTTTTCAGGAAGCGCCAAAATAAGACATCATCCTGTTTTTGGCACTCTGACACCTCTGATGAGTCGTTAGTCAACAGTCCCTTGACATGTATGCTACAAAGGCATCATTTGTTATTCATTTTTGTAAAATTCATCTGGTGGTTTTCATTGTAAATATAACAATAAATATTAACGCACTTTCCCGCTAACAGTGGTTTTATTTGGTCAAGTATTATCTCATATCCTCGAGAGAATTGAATATAAATTTCATCTTAGGTGCAATGAGCATGGGGTAGTTTTAGATTTCAAACATGTTTCCGCTGAAAAATGGATTGGGAACAAATGCTTCACGATCATTATGAACTTTGTGTTGAATCACATTATCCCGCCTCTTTCGCCTGCCCACGTGAAACTATCAAACAAGTCTGTACCAAGAGATCTCTCGAGATAGCATAGTGGTATTGTCACAACGGGCACGCTACAAATCTTTAATTACAATAAAGAGAGTGGGGGGGATCGGCTGACTCCAGCATCCAATACCCGGGTCTCCAGGCGGTGAAGGGTCTTTGATCAAGAAAATCCAATTATTTGTGTATATACATTTCCCACATAGTGATTACTTCATTAATTGTCCCGCCTTTATCTCCACCCTTCCCATCCCCCCTAATAATCAGCCCTTTTATCCAGACCAACAAACACACCATAGGAGCTTTGTGGATTCAAAGGATTTGCTTCCCCCTCTCAAAGAGCCGCTATTCTTTGATGATTGGGCAGCGGCAAACTTCAAAGTAATAAATCTTACTCCTGACTGGCTGGCGGCCCACCAAAGTCCTTATCAAATCCTAAGAAGTGATCCTTCAGTCCTCAGATAGTCGAAGGATATCTTGAGGAGAGGAAGCGTCGAGGCTACAGTTTTCCATGAGAAGACGTTTTTTCTGTTATTTTTGCAGAGCTCTCATTCTTGCTGGTTGAGACTGTGGGAAAGAGGCAAAGGAGAAAGTTTTGCCATGGCAGCAGTCGCTGTGCTGAGGAACGATACTCTTCAGGCATTTCTGCAGGTTCGTGTCAACTTTTAAACATTAGTGGAAAGGTAATTTTATTTAAAACGTCCGCACGGCAGGTAATGTCAGTTCACGTGAACTTGGCTGTGATCATATAAGGATCAAAGTTATTGTTATCTTTAGTCGATTTGTGAGACCATTTTGTATCATATGCTCAAATAAATATATTTACTCTTTAACTGTATAAATGCCATTCTTTCGCGTTTTCTTATCTGGGTTAAATTAATATTAGATAATCCACAGGCTCCATATGGCAAAGTTGCACCTTAGTCTTTGATCTTGTCTCCAGTCCATGTTTTTCAAGCATCTGTCATGTACACAGCTTTTAACGTCTCTCTTTTTGATCATTCAGGACCGTACTCCAAACTCTTCACCGGAGAACAGCAAGCACTCCCCTTTAGCACTTTTAGCAGCTACGTGTAATAGAATCGGGCATCACCACGGATCCAACCCCGCGGACTTCATTCAAGTTCCCTACGACACAGCCCTTGGGTCGCCATCGCGGATTTTTCATCCATGGAGTAACGAGGCAAATGCTCAGTCCGCTCTCTCCAGTAATTCTTCCTTTGGACTATCGTCTAAATCCCAACTTTCAGCGCACCTGCAAGGTTCCTATGGCTCTCATCATGAGCTCCCGCTAACCCCGCCAGCCGACCCTGCGTATCCTTATGACTTCTCCCCCGTCAAGATGTTGCCATGTTCAATGCAGTCGTTACAGTCAACTTGTCCTCCAACGTACGTTCCCGCTGTAACGTATGCGGCGCCAACTACCATCCCGCCTGCGATGCCAGGTTTTGTAACGGGACATTCAGGCCTGGTCCACCAACAGCAGAGACAATTATCACCGAATACAGGAGAAGACATTCCATGGTGGAGCCTCCAACAAGGCAACCATGTTAGTCATCCTACGTCCCTCGCGCCGCATCGTTTCCCGCTTCAGAGGAGCTTGGTTCTTGGACACACAGACTTCGCGCAGTACCAGACCCAAATCGCCGCCCTTCTTCACACAAAGTCTCCCCTCGCCACAGCACGACGCTGTCGCAGATGTCGGTGTCCAAACTGCCAGTCTTCCAGCTCTAACGATGAGCCGGGCAAAAAGAAACAACACATCTGCCATATCCCTGGATGCGGTAAAGTTTACGGCAAAACCTCTCACCTGAAGGCACACCTGCGCTGGCACTCGGGAGAGAGGCCGTTTGTGTGTAATTGGCTTTTCTGTGGGAAAAGTTTCACGCGGTCTGACGAACTACAGAGGCATCTTAGGACACACACTGGGGAGAAGCGATTCGTGTGTCCGGACTGCTGCAAGAGATTCATGAGAAGCGACCATTTGGCAAAACATGTTAAGACGCACCAGAACAAGAAGAGCAAACCCCATGAAAAGACCGCCGATCATGTCAAACGGGAAGAGACGAGACACATATAAATGGTTAAACTGACCGTAGACTAGTGCAATATAGAATAAAATAACCTTGATAGAGCAAAGGATGTATATCAAGTGGACATTTTGAAATTTGAAACGTTCTTACGAAACGATGGAAATGACTTATTTTTAAGTTCACAGAGACATATTACCTTGGAAGCTCATATTTTGGACGTGTAAATACGACTTCATCTCAGTATCAGTCTTCATAGGGGCTCTGAAAAAACCGTTTCATATCCCTGTGCATACCGTTAACAAGTTTAGAACTTGTGTTAAGATCTGTCTTCGGTGGAAGATCTCGCATCGTTGTAAATATATATTTAACAGCTTTTGTTGAAAGTGTCAGTTTTCGCTCCTTGTGGGGTGTTTTAGCATGCTATTGGAATCAAAATGTTAAAAAAATTGGTGTGTGAAAATAAAAGAATATTGTTCATCCACTTAAGGTGGTGGCATGAGTAGCACGTATATATAAACCATATAGTAACAAGTAAACGAAACAAGGTGACGTTTCCATCCATAAAACTGTTTAAATTTTATATGTCAAATTGTTTATGACATGCATTTTTGAAGTTGATATTGATAAGAGGAAAGTATTTAGGTATGAGCTATGTAAGTACTTTTAACTTATTCAGTAACATTTAAATGATGTGGTCACCTGTGTGGCATACGCCAGTTTCAAAGCAGTGCATTAGCAAGAAAGAGGATGTGCATAAAATCTGATTCATTTATTTAAGTTCTACAAAACTGAAACTACAAGAATTTTCTATACGTGTTAATATTATACATGTTAATATCATATATGGTGTTATGATATTTAAATAGTGATTGTCATGGCCTATTTATTGAATGCTTTACCTTATTTCTAAGAGGGCTCGCAAAGTTTAACTGAGATTGAGTTTACTGAACAGAGTTTCACAGGAGCCAGGCAGTTTAACTGAGATAGTTTACTTAACAGAGCTTCACAGGGGCCAGTCAGTTTAACCTGGTTCTGCTGTTCTTGATTTGCATGGTAAGAATCTTACAAAATTAGGTAAAGTTACACATCTCAGATTTGGGGAATTTGCAGTAAGTTAAAGAAAGACAGAAATAATTGAGAGTTCCACACAACCAAATGCAGTTATTGTGTCTTCAATTATAGCTATAGAGCAATAAACAAAGTAAGAAGTAAAACTGATGGGCCTGGAAGGCATATGTGATCCACACTGCTTGAGATTAAGGGATTGTTAAATTAACACACATCATAATTAAATAATCTCAAGACACTATGTTGTCTGTATACGTGTACTCTCTTGTACGTTGCAATTTACTTGTCAGCCATTTAATTAGAAACTCATACCTATAATCACTATTTAATATAATCACTATATACTCACTAGCCATATTGACTAGGTTAACATATAGGTGAATTTCTGTGTGCAGTTACATGATGTAGTCCATGTGTTGGCATGCACAGTTCTCAATTTATGACTAATTGATTTCTTTATGATCACCGTTTTCCATTCAGCCAGACAGTTCTCAGCGTAGCAATGACACAAGCGTGGTGGTATTATGGATGTGGGAGCTGGCGGGGTATATCGGGGCTTCTTATATCTGTGCATCTTATTTAGGGGTATATCCATGCTTCTTATGTTAGGGTATATCGGGGCTTCTTATATCGGGGTATATCTGTGCATCTTATTTAGGGGTATATCCATGCTTCATATGTTAGGATATATCGGGGCTTCTTATATCGGGGTATATCTGCATCTTATTTCAGGTTATATCCATGCTTCTTATGTTAGGGTATATCGGGGCTTCTTATATTGGGGTATATCTGTGCATCTTATTTTGGGGTATATCCATGCTTCTTATGTTAGGGTATATCGGGGCTTCTTATATTGGGGTATATTTGTGCATCTTATATCGGGGTATATCTATGCTTATGTTAGGGTATATCGGGGCTTCTTATATCAGGGTATATCCATGTTTCTTATGTTAGGGTATATCAGGGCTTCTTATATTGGGGTATATCTGTGCATCTTATATCGGGGTATATCCATGCTTCTTATATCAGCGTTTATCTGTGCTTCTTGTCGTGCTGCTGGATTGAAAGTGAAAGCTAAAGAATGGCCTTTCAAAGTGCATCGGGCTACAGACCCGAACTGTATGTTTACAAGATGATTATGTGGCAGGTTGAAGTCATAATATAACAGAAGTACAAGAAGACAAGAACTGGCTCATGGTACTCTCATGGCCTTCATACACAGGTATTAAGGACACCTAATGATATATGTTGTATGTTTTATATACATACAACCATGCTTCTATGGTATCTGTATGGAGAGGATAGTGAAAGTGTTAAGGCAGTATTAAGGCCCTCAAATAGCACCCTACAGGGTAATCGACAATCTCAAACTGCTGCAAAATACTAATAGTTGAATAGCTCATTAACTTGCCATATGATATCCAGTAATTGCGAGTAGTACCTTTAGCACAGTCTGTCAATTCCTATAGTCTTAGAGAATAGCTGGTCATGTTAGCCTGCTTTTCTCAGTACAAGTTCTTTTAATTAGTGTTACAGTGGTAAATAAGTTCTATGACCAACTCTCTTGCATGGGTACACCAGTCTGATGATTGTAGATTTTTTTTATTCTTAATCTATGATTATAGATCATCATTATAGATCATTATATCTATCATAATAGCTATAATTGTGAATTACTCAGTGTTCCACAGGCTATTTTAAAATCAGTCACTTGCTGAGAAATCCCAAAGCACAATGTAGTTTAGATGAAAACTACATTCAAAGTTTCTATTTCTATCTGTGCCTCAACCCATTGACCATCTTTGAGTTCAACTTTTTTAGCAATTTGTATTATGCAAATATTTTGTATTATAATGTCTTGTATTTTGCTTCATCCCAAATCAGTTCATTGTTCATACTCATTCTGTGTCAGCCCTCACAGGGGACCTAACAGGCACTTAATTCCCAAACATCCCTGAGATCATTAATTCCCTCTTTCCAAAGTCTCACCATACTCAAGCTCTCCTAATGACACACATTTTTTATCCAAACTCCCGCAGTGTAATAACAAATTATTAGGCCTCTGTCTGCAGCATTTGAACATTATGCAAACTGTGTTTTTCATATTCAAGTTACCATGCTACCAAGGGTATTAACATTGATAACACTTTGATCCATATCAGAAGCACAGAACATTAAACAAAGATTATACAACCATCTTGTCTTTACAAGAAGGTTTACAAGAACAGAAAACGTCAAGAATAGAAATGATTTACAAAACGGCATTGTAGAATTTTGGGACAAAATGAACAGATGTATCTGTACAACCTGTATAGTATAGTATAGTATAGTACAACCTGTACTAGAGTGATGGAATAAGGAAATTGTGGAAAACAAATGATTAACACATGACCAACAGCAAACCACCTCACGTGTGAGTCACAATGACAGCTCACGTGGATATCTGCCAGGGGCCATTTTGGTTACACCTGAACCTGAACCCACAACTTACTGAACAATGAAATGAAAGGCCTCAAGACCGAGCATCACCTTGGGAAAGTCTGGTGCAGTAGTGCCTGTGGATCACAGACCTAAAAGCCTTACATTCACTGGCCACGTCTTTAAATACACCCATTTTTCAGGTGTGCACACGTCCATATGTCCAGCATGTCACAGACCCCCCTACCCTCTTCATCGCTGGTCAGTTTTCTGACCATAGCATCCCTGCTGATGAAAATATATTGTTTTGTTGACCAGTCTCAATGCAGCAGTGATTCTGATTCGCATTGGTAACTGAGCTGGTCTAAATGCGTCAGGCAGGCAGTTTCTCTGGAGTTTTTACACAAGTGTTGCTGCTGGGTTGAGAGTGATATGCCAAAGGGTGCTGGCTGATGACGAGTTGGAGTATATCTAACTGGCTGTGCGATGCAATTCTCATAAATAATTGTTTCTCGTGAATTGGTTGAAGAATACACGTATTCACACACCCTCCCCGTAGGGGCTTGTGGAGAATGACGTTACTCCATCCGCAGTATCGGTACTTGGTTTTAGCACTATTGATTAATTTAACTTTGTTTCCACTAAATTCCCCCATCTTATGCCGTGAACCGTGTACAAAATTATTACCTACAATATGTGACGTTTGTCCGCTTACCCATGTGATTGGATCAAGAAAATATCCTCCGAACAGGCTGTTATATTCCACCGCCATCTTGCGGTGGTTTGTGAAGGTGGAGTTTTTAAATTGCACCCCTTTTGAACGATTATCTTATTCAAAGACAAACCAGCCAACGTACAATTTGCTCAATTGTCCGCTATAGTTACATTTACATTTACGGCATTTAGCAGACGCCCTTATCCAGAGCGACTTACAAAAAGTGCTTCATTGTTTTACTCAGAAATGTTAAATGTTTTGTCATATATTTTAGAACCGTAGCAAGGTATTTCGGCTACACTACAAATAGTATTATGTTTTACGTAAAAGGTTTATAAATCCATAAATATATGCTTTTCTGTTTACAGACCATGTATTTAAATGTAGGCTAGGTTTTTATATGTGAATTAGAACATGCGTCCATTAATTAATCGCCATAATCCAACTCTACCAGCATGAAACTCAAATCGTTTACCTAACTGAAGCACATAACACGAAGGTCAACCATAGCACATTGTGGGCGTGAAGAGACGTGTCAGCGTGCCTCTTTGTCCAGTTTCACCAGTATCGAGACGCGTATCTACAGCGCCCCTCTATGGATGTCTGGGGAATTCTGCAAATACGAATACTGGCTTCACACCAGTTTACCCATATATGAAGGCGCATATTAAGTGTCGGCACCAACATATTTTTTACTCCTTTATTTTTTAGTTCTGCCCAGTCGACATTTTTAACTCGTTCTACGTTTCCCGTATAATCTTAAAGAAAATATTCACGTTCAAATGTAATTTTTAGCTGAGAACGCATATATTAGCAGTTCTTTAATATGCGTTAACGGCTTAGTTGCATTTTTATAACGTGCATTATAGCTCGTTTGGGCTTAATAAACTGATTGCTTGCTGCCACCGTGTGGATTTTATTGGTAAAAGAATACACTACTAATCTTTCCACATGTATCCTCACAAATATTATAAAATACAATTTATCGTTTGACTTTAATAAGACGATGTGTTTTGTTATTTATTTTCAGGTAAACACACAAAAAACTGAATACGATTCGTCAATCAAATAATTTTTTAATCGAACAAACCTTTCTACTGGTACAGTGATTGATGCAATATTTTGTCAGTGATCTATGCAACATTCTGTTAAATTGACTATTTATAATTCCGTTGCCATACAGATGCTCTTGTCCTTCATATTATCAAGGTCGGAATTGTATCAACCCCTCCCTCGCGCACCTCGCTGGAAGTGGTTGAGCGTAATGTGTTGCTATTGGGTCAAACTTCGAAAGTCTTTGTTCGTGACTTGGAATCTCATTCAAGGTACAAAGTCCTGAAGGCACATACCAAAAGTATCTCGCCGCTCCCGGAGATGCACCAATGAAATGTATTTTTTCAAACAAACCGAATTTGTTATTTGGGTTGCACGAAATGCACTACAAGAGGAGGTACACCAGCGGCTCACGCGCGCTTGGTAACGAATAAACAGTCGATTCAGGCTTTGAATATCAGCAAATCAAACACTGCCTTGGGAAAGGTCACCGTGGATGGGATTTTATCAGGCGGCGTTTGCACTTCGTTTTCGTTAGCGCGAGGGCACACCTGATCGCACTCACAGGCTTGGAATTAGACTTCTTCGCGATTTTGGATAATCCGGTATTACGCACTCGCTGAGGCTCATTTGCAAGGTAACTTGAAATTATTTTGCTGTTCTGCTAAATGTCACCTTAACCATTAAGCTCTAACAGGTGCCTTAAAACACGCTTTTAGTTAAGTGAAACGCAAACGATCCAATTTTCATCCGTTTGGTGAATCAGTGAAAATGTAGTTTCTAGTTTTAATTAAATGGCTGTATATTAAGTACAAATCATTTCATTTGATGGGGTTGTTTAATCTGTCAAATTCCTCAGTACCTTATCTGTCAATGTAAACCTTTATTCGTTTTTTTTATCTGTGGAGTATATGAGATTTTCAATTAATCACTGATAAATAGCAATAACTCCGTATGCTATGTACTTCAACAATCAAGCGTCACATCGTTGAATGCTGCCTATATTGTCAGGATGGTTTGATACACATTTTGCTGCGCCACTAGCGACAGGGCTTTCTCGTAACTCTTTATTTCGTTTTACTGGTATGAAATAAACTTTTAGTTATCATATTACATATGTGTGTGGCTACAGTACTGTTGCATGACCATCGTGAAGCCTAGTCTTTATAAGTTTGTCATAAATATATTTTGCTTCGGTCGATTGCACGAGCATATTTAGGGCAGTGGAACGCTTGTTCTGTGCTACGAGTCAGCCCAACATGTAAACTTACTGCGTAGTAGCCCACATTATTCCACCATTAAAGCTAATTAATTTAACATATGATAGTAGCTCTGTAATTCAACTGTAATCTCCCGAGCGCTAATTTCTATATGTAAAAAGGCATGGTGTATGCTGCCCATACTTTACGCTAAACTTTCTCTCTCTTCCTTTACAGCGAATGTGACTTTTCATCCCTGGTAAAATAAGAGCTTTTTCGTCCTGAGTGACAGCGCACTTTGGACTAAGGACTTAAGCACTGTGTCTTTGGAGTGATGGCGGCGTCTGCACCTTCCTCCTCTGGCGGCGATCCGGATCCCAACACGACAAATTTACGGCCACCTTCTTCAAGTAGGTCCATCGCAGATAAAACGCTATTTCACTCCGGCTATTTGCTTTGTGGGCAACGTCATTAATCTTGTCCGGGGAGAGGGGGCGGAGAGGGGTAGGGGGTGAAACGGCGCTATTCGCAGTGCCTCGGGTCCCGCAAATCACCGCTGCATTGCATGCACGACGGACCTCCCGCACGAGCCCGGGAGACGAATCTTGTTGTCAGAATTGGTGTTGTCCTTTAAAACAGACTCTGGTGGCAGGGACCTGACGCTCACACAACCACTGATTTGTTGTATCGATTAAAATACTTTTCTTTACTCTTTAACGGAAGGAGCTGATCGTTACATGACATAATGTGGAAATTAATTACATTTTTGTTTGATATGTGAAGAAGCGCGCCTTTATTATTAGTAGCACACTTGCACATTTTTATTTCTCGCTGCTATTGTTATTGTTGGAATTGTGGTCTAATTTATTATTCTATTTCTACGCCTGTTACTATTTTTCCTTATCTCTGGAAGAGGAAAAATCGTTTTCTGGCTGCAGCATTGTGTAATTAAGTGGAGAGTGGCTCTAATTGTAGACATACTAAATTGGTCCTAATGGCTGGCTTTTCGCTTTGGCATACTGCTGTATGGTGTGGGGGAAGGAGCGCCCCAAAGTGCAGGTATTAATAGCATTTCGACCTCCGGGAGGTGCATGCAGCGCAAATGTACATCTGACAAACTAGTTATGTCGTGCCTATTCCATCACCTTAAAATCGCAGTTAAAAGCAGCGTTTACGTCAGAAAGCTTTACGCATTTCAGCCGCCGAGTGTTGCTTTTGAAAACCTCATTCACGCAAGTGTTTAGTCCACGTTTGCTGTCTCTTGATATCTGGCACAGTTAAAAAATGGGAAAAATACGTTTTTGTTACATATTTGAATGTAATCCTCTTTTCACGTGTTTGTAAATATGTCTGGGTAATTTTTGCTGCAAATCCCCTACTTTATATTCCAGAATTTTCTACAATTATCATACAAAATATCAAAAGATATCTAAATAAAATTGTATTTGTTCAGTTTTTAACAATTTAATCGTTATTTTACATTTTTATTACTAGCTCCAATATTAGTACATATAATTAAAGAACAACCCAGTGTCGTTTATATAGGCCTGAATAAATCTATACCGCACCAGGAGAGAAAGTGATGATCCACGTTTTCAGGTTGCCATTTGGTGGGAACTTAAACGATTTGGCGGAGAGACAATGCGGGTTCGACGTCTGGACTCGGAGATAATGATTTGTTAAATGGTCGAGCCCGTTTAAAAGCTCAGCTGAGGATTTTGGGAAAAGGGCGGGGTTCATCTGCCGTTCTAAAATGTGAGGTCACTGTTTCATTTATTCCATATTGTTGAGGGAAATCATGGTGGGTTGTTTACGTTAAAGGACAGATAACAGTTGTCTTTAGGTCTCATAAGTTTGCTCATTTACCTTTTTTAAGGCTATGACTGGAGTGGCGTTGCACACGGATGTACGAGGAAACTTGGCATGAAGATATGTGGTGAGTTTTGATTTCATTTCGATTATATTGCAATTTTGTAGCCTACAAAGCAAAGAATGTCTGTGGAAAGCCTGGCGTAATGTACAATAAATTATAAATATTGTATAGAGCGTGTGATTGTTGACTGTTTGCTCTGAGACAACATCAGATGTTGCCATCGCATATAGCTAATTGCATACGTTAGCTGCTGTTAGTCGTGCTTCCTGCAATTCATCTCAGTGCAGACGAGGTTTGAGAAAGGTGAGAAAATAGGCCCAGTGCGTCTGTATCTGCGCCATTTACTTTAGGTTTGTCTGGGTTTTTATTGAAATATCTTCATAATGGCAGGAACTGAAATAAAACGACTGATGCATAATGATTTAGCCTTTTATTTCTGAAATAGTGGATATTACATATGATGCATTAATGGACTAATTGGTTACGCGCCACATGTCCAATTTAATAAGAGCCCTGGATGACTGAGATTATCCTTTAGCGCCCTCACGTGGTAGTGCAAAGTATTAATACTGACAGATTTCTAAACAGCTAATCAATCCTAAATTACAAAGTTCAAATGAACGTGCACCACGCGTCTGAAGTAAATAGTTTGGAACAACACATTTCTGTTTACGGCATACAACGTATTTAAAAACAAAGAACAGGACAGTTCTGTGCACAGACTGATAGTTCATACTGCAGTGAATGCAAAGCCCAAATGCATTTCTGTTAAAAAGCCAATCGCTATAAAGACTTCAACACTTATCTGTTAAAGAATGTATGAAGACTTCAACACTTATCAAATACTTGATATACAAAATCATTCTAATTTCTTGAATTTGTTAGGTTGAACGAAGGCAGTATTGCCTTGTTTATCTCATAACCGCACACAGGCAGAAGGATTGTAGATAAAAAAAAAATCTATAGTCCATCATTGCTTGCGATAAGTCCTTCGTTCCTCAGGAGAATTTATGGTTAACAGAAATCCGTTAAATACGGGTACATTATATCCATCTAGTGTCTGTTTTCAAGCGATATCGCGGCTCGTCTTTGTATAATGTAATGTTTCTGTGCGATTAGCGCGACATTTGATAAGACGTGTGATAGCTGAGGAAAAATGGTCCGCTAATTTATTTTCAAATAAATAAATCCTGGTAAAAGTGTCTCTCACCCTGCGTATATCACGTGCTTTATTGGTCATCTTTGAAAATTAAGAAATCGTTGGTGTGTGGTTTGTTGTGTGTGTGTGTGTATATATATATATATATATATATATATATATATATATATATATATATATATATATATATATATATATATATATATATATGAGAGAGAGAGATAAAATTGGTTGTTATAATAAATACATTATAGAATGTAAAATCTATATATATATTTATTGGTTAGTGGTGGACAAAACTGGATTTAAAGCTGCACGAAATCATGAAATTCGTCGTTTCGTTTTCTCTACAACATGCCATTATTGCAATGCAAGGGAGACTTTGCTACTTCTCTCATTTTTGTTCCAACGCTTTGCCAAACATATTTTTGTCCGCTTGCATTGTTTTAACTATAGAGTACATCGTTCCCCAAACAAGAATTAGGCTGCTCGTTTCTTCAAAAAAACAAAATAGTTTGACCAAAACGGAATAATGTTAGTCTATGGCTACGTTTTGACTAGAGGCAAAGTAGATTACAAATGCAAAATACAACCTCGTCCCTCGTGTCACGCATCATTAGCTTACGCCTCAATCAGTCCGTGAAGTCTGCCTGCAGGGATGGAAGTTGATGTCGCCGGCGTCCCCTTGCGCAGTCGGCCGGAATCGCCATGAATGGGTCTGATGGGAATTTAAGACCGCTCTAATCGACGGCATTTTTTTTGTGTGTGTGCTTGGCTGCCTTTCGCTGCTGATGTCATGGGGGCGACCCACCCCTGATTATATGTGCCATAAATCCGCTATACTCGGACAGTAAGGGAATCCTCCCCGGTCCGCAGAGCTTTTTGAGTGCATTTGCCATCGTGAAATACATATTTGATTAAAGAATCGAATACAATGTTGGTAAATGTCAGTCCCAATTTCAGTCATCTCCTTCCTGTAACAAAATAGGCTTTTTACAGAAGAACAACAATCTTGACGAAAAGAGTCGGATCGTCGGTTCCTTTAACGAACAGCAGTCCAAGAAGAGTCTCCTGTCTCGAGACAACGAGCGGGACTCCAGGTTCGGTCGCATAGAGACTGACTTCTCCAACCTTTATGCAAGGGGTGAGTGAGCTACTTTTCTTACATATTTTTAGTTATATGTTTACAAATATTTACAAAGAAATTAGTTTTTTAAGAGAATATGTATTGGCAATTACATTTTAAGTTTTGTAGCAGGCTAATAGTGTACCTTTTATATCCTCATTATGCAGATTTTAGTTTTCTATGCAAGCAATTGCTCATACTGTGTACATGCACTAATACATAATATGATTGTCATTACAGGTAAAATATATATACTGAGTTGTTTCAGGGGGAAATTAATTCAATTCAGTAAAGTAGCTTACAATGTTTATTTGAGTAATAAAGTACGCTTGTCACATAAGATACAATGTTATAATGATGAAACCTAGCAGCTCTGTTTCTAATTATTTGGTCGATTACGTTCTATTATCCAGTTACGATTGAGATGAGCCTAAACAATCCCTCTCAGTACGTATTTAACCACGTAATGTGAATCATAGTTCATATCAAACAATAATTTACACCTTTGAAATCCATACTGTAAGAGGTACATTTTAAACTTCCATGACAGTCCTGTAGGAGATACAGAGATACCTAATCAGGCCTACACAAGCTGAGCACTGTAGCATTTCGGAGTGATCTAACTAATTTTGGCCTGTGTGTCATGAATCTTCATTAAAGATTTACTGCCTGCCAAGAACGGTGAGGAACCCACAATCCAGTTTCTCCTGGAGCTGGTGGACATCCTCACTAATTATGTGCGCAAGACATTTGACAGATCCACCAAAGTGCTGGACTTCCACCACCCACACCAGCTGCTGGAGGGCATGGAGGGCTTCAACCTGGAGCTCTCCGACCAGCCTGAGAGCCTGGAGCAGATCCTGGTGGACTGCAGGGACACTCTCAAATATGGCGTCAGGACAGGTGGGAGACACTGACAATGATGTCATTGAGAAGGCCTAGTCATATGCAGTGAGGGTGCAATGCGTGATTTGAAGGACTCGAACAAATCGGTATTGTCTTGAAGACTCAGGGAGACATATTTGGTATGGAGCTGTGATTGGTGGGGGAGGTATGAGATCACTGGTGCTTGAGATTATTGCTTTATTTTTATTATAAGCCTTTTGACTGCCAAGTAGTCATTCCCAAATTCCACTCATCTGATCCTTCATTGGTTCGTTGGTCCTATAACAATAGGATATTTAAAACTGCTCAACAGGTTTAATAGAGAATCTACGTGATGGGGTGGATTGTATTCAACCTTCTTATACCAACCTGCATAATCTTTTTCTGTTTGATAGCTAATATTCAGATTATATTCTTCATTCTGTATTTCTGTTGTTTACAAGGTCATTTGTATAGCCTAATTGCAATAGCTATCCAACTGTAATTCCCTCCAAGGTATTCATCCTCTGCTGTGCATGTTTATGGGGTTAACCTCAAATTAGCCTTGCCAGATGGTAAACCTCTGACAAAGCAAGCTGATTTAGGAATAAGGGCCTTTATAAAGATGGTCATGCATATTCCCCTGGCCTATGGGGGTTTGTGCAATAGACGGTGCTCTTCCCGAAATAACTTGTAAGCATAATTTAGAAGAAAATAAATGTATTAAGATTTACCTTCATCCACACCCATGTCCATTCTTGACCGTAGGCTTTGCTTTCAGTGTTATAATTATGGATCAGTTTGGCCCGTTTTAATTGATGAGGAACCTGCTTTCTCTTCAGGTCACCCCAGGTTTTTTAATCAGCTGTCGACTGGGTTGGACATCATTGGCTTAGCGGGGGAGTGGCTCACCTCAACTGCCAACACTAATATGTGAGTCCTCTTCTCCAGGGGCGCATTTGTCATATTGATGGAGTTTGGAAGTGTAATTGAAACATTTCCTAATGGAAACCCACACAATCGCTTCCTGAAGCCGATTCACATTCGTCACATTCGTCTGGAAGAAGCTTAACGCGTCCCTCTTCTTTACGTTTGCCGTAACATTTATCATTCAGATCTCTGTCGACAAGCAAGACGTTTGATTATGATCAATATTCTGAAGTGTTAAAATAGATGTCAAAATGGTACAGAGGTTTTATTATACAACAAATAGATGATGCTGTCCAGGATGTAGGGTTTCCCTCATTGGTCGTTGGTCAGTGAGGTTTCCCTCATTGGTCGTTGGTCAGTGAGGATTCCCTCATTGGTCGTTGGTCAGTGAGGTTTCCCTCGTTGATTTATTCACCTCCTCATGCTAAAGAGTCTCATGCACATACATGCACATGTACACTTAAACACACTCTCTGCCACAATGCCATCACATCATAGTCAATGAGGTCACGTGAAGACTAGACGCCTAACCTCTCTGCCCCCTTCCCCATTCAGTAAGCCCTGGGTTTGGTCTCTAAAGTGTAAACAAACCAGGCAGCCCTGCTGAATGGATGCCAGGGGTCTACCTGAAGATTTCTTGCATTAATCCATAATATTTTCCAGCTTCAGAAAACACTGTGAGATAAAACAGGGTGTAAACAGAGCAGCTGAGGCCTCTGAAGGTCAGAAATTCTATTATGTCTTTTGGCAGCATGGGTGCTCACCATGTAAGGGTCAATAAAAGATACACGGCTGATTTATTTCACTATTTACTACAAGGACTAATCGCCATTGCATTCTGTGGCATAGAATCATATTCTGTACAAGTTCATAAAGTCTATAATGACATGTCGATTAAATAAAAGAGCTAATTCTGCTATAAAAAAAGAGAATGTGTATCTAGCTTTAATGCTTTCTCTGACCATGCGTGCTCTATATCAGCAGCAGGTAAACAAATACTTCAAAGATGTCAGTGTACCAGAGGTCAGGATGCATAGTTCACTAATGTCCTCTCTGATGCCCCATTATCACATGACGCTATACTTTAATTAGCCAAGTCTGAGCAAACACTTGACATTTACATTTACCCTGCCATTTGTCCTAATTACATCCGATGGCTATTGACCATCATTGTTAGGTCAAAGATGTATCCACTGGTATTATTGTTTCACAGTTTGTTTATACAGTGTGGTTCTCATCAAATAAGGATAAAGATAATACATGATGATGATGTTGAGCATGTGATTGTGCATACATGCCTGTGTGAATTTATGCCTATACGTGTCTCTCTCCTCCAGGTTCACGTATGAAATCGCTCCCGTGTTTGTGCTGATGGAGCAGCTGACTCTGAAAAAGATGCGGGAGATTGTCGGCTGGCCGAACGGAGAAGGAGACGGCATTTTCTCCCCAGGTGAGCTCACCTGCTAACAGGCCAAATGTTTGGATGGCTATGAATCATATACCAATCAGTTTCTCCAACAGTGCAGTGATTTTACATGTGGTAAAATATGTGACCACTGACATCGTTCATTAGCATTAGGCGGTTATTGAAGAAATGTGGTTCTAAGGTTGCTATACTCACTTTCCACCTAAAGGAGGAGCTATCTCCAACATGTACAGTGTGATGATCGCCCGATACAAACACTTCCCTGAGGTGAAGACCAAAGGAATGACTGCAGCCCCCAGACTCGTGCTGTTTACTTCAGAGCACGTATGTAGCCTGTGTCATTACATATGAAGATGAAGGCTTCTCTGGTAGTGTTTTGTTTGTTTGTTTGTTTGTTTGTCTCTGCTTTGATTTGATTACATTTGATTACCAATGTATTCACTGTGTCTTGCTATTGGAAATCTGCCCAGCAGCTCAGACGTATAATAAATGCTTTCATTATTGTTTTACTGATTGGTCCTTACCGCTAAGATACCACTTTATTCATGTTTATATAGGTTTATCTTTGTCATTAAGAATGTTTAATGTGTTCTATTCCCAGAGTCATTACTCCATAAAGAAAGCCAGTGCAGCTCTTGGCTTTGGGACAGAGAACCTAATTCTACTGAATACAGATGAGAGGTGAGGGAAATCTGTGTGTGTGTGTGTGTGTGTGTGTACACGTGTGTATGTGTGTGGGTGTCAGTGTTACATGTCCATCTCCTTTATCAGAGGTAGAGTCATTCCAGCTGATCTGGAGGCCAAGGTCATTGATGCCAAACTGAAGGTGAGTTTTTTGTTCTGAAAAGATGTCCAAGGCTATTCCAGTAATAGGTCATTATGCCTATAATCACCGAGCAATGACGCTATGACTAATAATTGTATAACAGTTCATTAAGCCTTGCGTGTAGTTTTGGGAAATTACATCGAGTTATCGCTGTGAAACTATACTGAAAAATATTATAATCCAAAGCATCCATGTTTATTTTTGTTTGTGTTTATCCATGTCAATTTATACATGCATATATACATATTCATACATACATAGACACAGAGGTCGTTTATCATCATTCGTTCATTGCTTGCTGATGAAGGACCCCTGTTCAAAACGTCCTGTTTCTCTGCAACTTCGTGTACTTCACACTACAATTGTTAATATCTCTACGTATCTTACGTATCTTACTGCAGGTACTTACCTGGAATCCTCAGACGTATATATACATATGGTATATATATATATGGTCCAGCACAATTAAAAGCCAACAGCTACTCCCTATGGAATGTTAAATCGCAGTGGCCTAAGTGACTTTTATTAAGTGTCTTGGCTCTGTTGCCTTTGTCTGCTTTAGCTTGTGGTGTGTGATGTATTCAGAGTGATGGCTTAGCTCTCTGTCGTCTTTCAGGGGTGTGTGCCACTGTTCGTGAACGCCACAGCCGGCTCTACGGTTTATGGAGCCTTTGATCCCATCAATGAAATTGCAGACATCTGTGAGAAATACAACATATGGCTCCACGTGGATGTAAGTGCATGCTAATGGTCACATGTTAATGAGGTCATGAATATTCTCCAGTTGCTCGACTTTCATTTGTTGCAAGGAAATGGCTGTGTTTGCCTGCAGGGCGCGTGGGGAGGGGGCCTGCTGATGTCCAGAAAGCACAGGCACAAGCTTAATGGCATTGAGAGGTACATTTTTCTTTTATGTATCACACACAGACACACACACACACAGACACAGACACACACACAATCTCAGACCCTGGTCTCATTCTGCTGTGTTATTTCTGCAGGGCAAACTCTGTCACATGGAATCCTCACAAGATGATGGGCGTTCCACTACAGTGCTCCGCCATTCTGGTCCGGGAGAAGGTGAGGCAGAGGGGATGTGGAGAATTGGGGGTTGGTGGGGGTGGGGGTAATGTACGCGTGTGTGTGTGTGGTGGGGGGTGGTGGTTAATGTACATAAATGTGTGGGGGTGGGGGTAATGTACACAAGTGTGTGTGGGGGGGGTAATGTACACAAATGTGTGTGTGTGGTGGGGCGGGGGTGTAATGTTGACAAGTGTGTGTGTGTGGGAGGGGGGTAATGTAGACATGTGTGGGGGGGTGAAGGAGGGACCCAAGGCACTTGACACACAGTGTTGTAGAGAGTGTGTATGTGAAGGACAGTGAGTGGGGAAATGAAAAGAGAGATGAACAGGACTAAAGGTTGCAAGAAGCCCTGAGAGGGAGAAAGATATGAAAGATGATATGAAAGATGATATGGGCTCAGTGAAGTGGATCAGTATCCACTACGACTTCTCTACTCTCCTTTTTCTCTGTTTCAGTCTATCTGTCTGTCTGTCTTTCTCTCCACTCCTCCAATGACATGTCATTATGTGTGTTTCTGGTGGGCAGTCTCGCGGTCTCACTGTGTGTGTGTGTGTGTGTGTGTGTGAAACAGGGCCTTCTGCAGGGCTGCAACTCTTTGTGTGCTGGCTACCTCTTCCAACCTGATAAACAATATGATGTCACCTATGATACTGGGGACAAGGCCATCCAGTGCGGACGCCATGTCGACATCTTCAAGTTCTGGCTCATGTGGAAGGCAAAGGTGTGTGCACATGAGTGTATGGATGGCTGGGTGATGGATGGATGAATGAACAACAGCTAAAAATGGTTTTGTCAATGGGTGTGTATATACACAAGTGTGTATGTGAACCGGTGAACATACAAGTGAAATGAATGTAGGCACACAAGCATGTGCTGAGGCACAGAAATGACTGACTAGATTGAATGTTTGCACAGGCAGCAAAAAAAATCTCAGAATATATTTATTTCCTCCTAAAACAGGGTACTGTTGGATTTGAGAAACATATAGACCGGTGTCTGGAGCTCTCCGAGTATCTTTACACCAAGATAAACAACAGAGAGGGATATGAGATGGTCTTCCAGGGACACGTATGTAAACAGATCACACTTTCCATTTTAGAATACCATTCACCTCTGAGCTTTTTGTGGAAATGAAATAAACATATAGCTACATGCTAACCAGTACTGATTATAAAACCAAGTGATTATAAATCCACTGTGACAGGGATTTCTCATCTGCACAGTTATTTTTGGTGGGGACCAGGACATTGGGATATGACTGGTTATTGTTTGTGTGGCTCTCTCTACCTCTCAGCCTCAGCACACTAATGTATGCTTCTGGTATATTCCACCGAGTTTGCGTGGAATGCCAGACAGCCAGGAGAGGAGACAGAGGCTCCATAAGGTAATGACCGCATTAAACAGTTAACCCTTATACCATTTTAAAGTAACCAAAGGAGCATCTACCAAGGCTTCAGTGACTTGAACGTCTTTGTAAACACTGGAATAGGGAAGGACAAACACAGCAACCTTGAGACTGGAGGGGTGCAATTTCTGCCCTGTCACCAGGTGGCGCCAAAAATCAAGGCGATGATGATGGAGTGTGGCACAACGATGGTGGGCTACCAGCCTCAGGGCGACAAGGTCAACTTCTTCAGGATGGTGATTTCGAACCCAGCCGCCACCAGGTCAGATATCGACTTCCTGATCGATGAGATCGAAAGGCTGGGCCAGGATTTATGAAGAGCATGCGGATGCTGCAGTGAGCTGCCTGTGGGGCAGGGGTCAGTGGATACTGCACCTGCATACAGGCCCTTGTAGAATCCTAAACAATGACACACGGCTTTAGCACACATCGTGGTAGGTTTTATTTAGCCTCACTTTCATTCTAATAAGTGACCATGGACTCATGTGATGCATGATCTTCTCAATAGCGCAGCTTCATAGGGCAAATCGTCTTGTTATGATGTCAGAACCGACGACCTCCGTGGGACTGTGTTGATTAAAGCCACTCTTACAGTTGCAGAAATGACTACGTTAATGACATGTCCCGTGTAAAGGTAAGACAGGCAGGGGCATGTGTGATGTGAACATGTGAAAGTACTAATTGTGGTGTGGTGATACAGTGAAACCTTTCCAAACGGCCAGTTCCGATGTGGCACAGATGCAAGTAAAGTCACGTCGTGGACGATGGGGGAGTAGAACCTCAGGACGATATAACCACAGTGTTCACGCAGCCCTGTTATCCTGCATCCGCGTGCCGTCTTCTGAGGGGTTGCTCGTGTCTCATGCTTACGCCCGTACATTCTGTTACAGAACCTTTCACTTATAACAGCAACCACGTCACTAGATATATCTACTGTACATTAGACACCAGAGGTCTCTGCACTAACATATTTTAAAAAGTATAATGTAATTGATCAAAATCAGATAAATGTTGGTTCTTAATGTTGTCGAAGTGATTACAACGTCAGATGCATATCTTAGCTGTTCTCCTGTGGTACAAATTAATTGAGAATAGTCTCAGCTATACTCAGTTGCTGTGTTTTTAGAGATAAAGTCCTTTATGTAGATTGTGTATATTATTGTTATATGGCCTTTGTGAGAAACATATCACATAGTTTTACAGTATGAGATGTTTAAATAGTGATTAATTATTAAATAGAGATATTTATTAAGATTTTATTTATACAGAGATTGTGAGAAAGTTGTCATTTCGTCCATTTGTAAGGTATCTTTATTTGTATTTTAAGAGGCTATTATGATCAGAATATTTCAAACAAAGTTTTAGCGATTTCACTGTATTCATTGACCAAAGATATAAAAAGAAGGTGTTTGGTTATCAGTCACTTTAAACTCTACACAAAGACTTAGATTATGTGATCAATATGCAACATAACGATATCAGTGAGCACATATAACTGTAGTGCAATCAGTGTAATGTAGCTGTTATTGTCACTATTATTATATATACAATGTATGTTATAGGTAAAGTGTCTAGTAAAAATAAGAGGTCTAGTAAAACGAAGTGGCATAATTCTAGCCGAAATCACTGGTACCTTAGAAGCACAACAAACATTTACCCCTTATAAACATGGGTACGCAACTTTTTATTAACATTGGGAGAGGATTTTATTGAAGTATTACTGACATTTTCTCAGTTCTATATTAAGCCTGCTTTTGAGCGACATCACTGATGGTGCAGATCCATTTTAGCTTGGCACCCAGTTTACTCTTCGTCCAGAGCCCCAGTGCTGGAGGTATACATTCCTGAAGACACTCCTTACATCTCCAGTAGGGTTAAGCACCATCCCAGAAGACATTATGCATTTTCAGCCAGGGGTTCTATTTTTTTCTTTTCTGTTTTTTTTTTTTTTTCATTTTTTGCAGACAAAATGGTGGTTTCATTCACTCCAGTGTGGAGTATGGGTATAGACTGTGAGATTAGGCCCTTTAATCTACATGCACAGTAAGTCGACTCTTGCAGAATTGCTGTTGCATAAATAAATAAAATGCTCATCTTTCAGTCTACCAGTCTTCCCTTTCTGTATCGTCATTAGTGAATAATGAGGTAATAGTGACCTTTTATACAGGTTTGATTTATACACTTCCGACTACTGTTTTAGCCTTTGGGTGAGGCTGAAATATTGATTACTCTTCTGAAAGTTCAGCAGTAGAACTAGTTCATGATAACAGGATTAATTTTCACTTATGTAGGGGTAGAACTAATAATTTTTACGGTTTTATCTGTTGAATACGCATCTGACTTTATGATGCCATTATTGCAAGCCATCATAGGAAGAGGGCCAATAGGTGAGTAGATTGATAGTTTGATAAGATAATATGGATTATAATTTTTTTTTAACTATTTTTTTTTTACTTGAGTAATCGAAATCTGTTTCTATTTTAAGGCACGGCTAGTGTGCTCTATTCCAGTATTTTGTAATAATTCATTTACATTTTCTCTGGAGTGGAGTGCAGAGGTCTCGTGGGTCCAAGGCCCTGTTATGTGCATGGTCAACCAGGCGAAACAGAAATCAAAGATCACCTGTACGGACATCTCTCCTTTGAGAAGACAAAGAACCATAATCATAAGCACATCAATCATTAGCCGTCATGGCCCATGGATTTTCCAACGTTACAGCACATTTAACGCGAATTATCTGTGAGGCCAGCCGCGAGCCGATGTGCCGCTATAATGCAGCTGCGCCTTTTGATACTCGGAAATCGAACTGAATCAATCTCGGCCCGAAACTACGAAACGGGCCATTAGCTAAGCTAAAAAGCCAATTTAAGTCAGATATCATCCAACTGTTCTCTGTAGACCTGCGCGTTGAATGGCAGGAGGTTTCAGTCTGCCTTCAAACGGAGTGGAGGCTATTCTTATATTTATTTATATTAAACAAGAAGGGTGGGTGGGTGTCTGGTGCTGTTCTGAAATCCAGTCCCGCTCTTCCTTATCCCCGCCGTCATTCCCCATTTCTCAAATTAATAGCCCAGAGAGGGAGTTTTACAGGGCGATCATCGTGGTGCGGAGCTTTCACTGCCTCCCCAGAGAGACGACGCTGCATTCATTATTCACCCTTTTAAAGACTTTCATCATAAAAGCCATCAGACCTTGCTTTCTTCCAGACTCGCCGTACGAGCTTATGGGAAGCCAATTTCAGGCCCTCCCTGGCTCGGTGCATTTACTTTAATATAGTAGAACGAGGTGTGTTAGCAAGGTTTCAACCTTTTATAATACATCTAAGTACGTATATGGTAGATACATGAAATCGGATGAACGATAATTTCAGCATATGAAATCTGTCTTTCGAAAAGGACTGTGTGACCGAAAATAAAATCTATTTTCCAAAATACGTTGTAGTGTAGTTTGTATTAATTTTGGAAAATTATTTTGTGGGTATTAAAATGTATTTGTACCACTTTTTGAGTACACAAATTAAGGGTCATGATTCTAATCATGCGTAAACCCTACACGCGTACGTAAGACGACTATATGTTACAAAATATGCTAATGACCCCCAGTAGCTACTTACAGATATCAAGTAAAGTACTGCTGGTGATAACATTGTTGGCGCTTAATTACACTGATACATAATTACAGAGTTAATTGGGAGGCAGGTGTCTCAGAGCTTGTGTGGTAATTGGAAGATAATGAAAACAAAGAGAGGAAGCCCAAACAGAAGAATCTGTTCCAGCCATTAAACACAGACACATTCTACTGACCACAGTGAGTTTACAGTGCATTTCATTCATTTTTCCGTTAATTATCTTATCGTGTTTAGATATGGGTATATTGAACTTCGACATAATAGTAAAAGCCAAATTATAATAGTAATACCAATTCTATAATTATTTAAAAGTATTTCTGTGAACTGTGAGAGTATACAAGCTGAAGAGGAATGCGTTTTCCTTCACTTGTCATGGATTTTAAGGTGCGCTGTTTCACACATTCGGTGCATTCTTCTCCAGTCAAATGAACACGTTCAGAGATTTATAGAGCTGTCTGACACACAGCCACAAGAAATCCCACTCAATTCACATTAGTTGCACAGCCGTAGCATACCCTGCAATTCACCATCAATTTCAATTACAGTCAATTCATTATTAACCTGGGATCGGGCGGCTCTTTCAGTCTATTCGTAATGTGATCAGCAGACTGGGAAATACCTGCTGTCTGTGACCGTCAGGCTATGTGAGACTGATTCTGAACACACCCACATAGAGTCAAGGGACTCGGATATGCAATACGCGCTCAGGAACATGAGAGTACTTAATAAAGCAGCTTTCAAATTATGTTGAATTATGTTCTACTCCATTTAGTAGGTCATTCAGCGGCTTCACCTGGCACACCGCTAGTCTTTATTGTCTGAATATTTCCTAATACTTTTAATAATTCACCTGTAAATTCGTAGATGGTGGATCTTTTTGGTATGGTGAATCGCCAAGTAGGCTACAAAAGACCTTATTTAACTTTTTCTGAAATGACCACAAACGTACAGTGGCAACTAAACCTGCCTAACTGGAAACCATTCACAATTATGAATGAACTACAATGATATAGTGCCTTTCAATACCTTTCTTTCTAAATTTGGGTTTTCGCCTCTAATCCAAAGTACTTTTTTATTTCTAGCACCCTCAAGTGGCCGTAGCTCAGTACTGCACTCACCATCCCGTCTTGCGCTCTTCAGGCTGTAGCTATTGATATATCGTTTCAGCCCTTGCCGGCCCGATGTGCTGATGTGTTCGGCACTCCCGGGACTGTCTGCTGCATTAGGCTACTGATAAATACCGACAGGCCTCTTTGTGCATGACTCCTTTAATGAAATGCTGCGGGTGATATTGACGAAGGTGGGCTGGAACACTGCCATGATCTCACACGGGCTTTGTCTCTTTCCGGCATTCACTTGTACATCTCTCTCGTTCAATCTCTCTCTCTCTCTCTCTCTCTCACTCTCTCAAACACACACACACAAAGCGCACTAACAGAATGATCCACCACATTAGTCAATACAACATAGTAATCAGGATATTTAAATCATTGCTCTTGAGAAGTACATTGCAAATGATCTTGTGGCCTCAGGACTAACGTGCGTTTATGTATTTCATTATTTATCACCATCTTTACAGCATCATCACCAACAACAAATTAGTTATGTAAAATGAGATTAATTGGTAGACTTCAACAATGCAGAACCACTTGGATGGATATTGATTCTGTGGGCTAAGCTCGGCTTACTCCAGAACAAAAGCACTTTTACTATGGAAAGATTTATTGCACCTCAAATGCAATTTGTATCATCCACAACATCTGAGTCTCTAATGGGTGTCTCGTTAAAGCTGAAAGACTGGTGATAAATGTCCTTCTGAGGCGAGAATCTTTATACAATTAGTGGTCGGCCATATCATTTTCACTACACGGGAGCCTGTGGCTGCATTCCTGATCACCGACATGTACAAGATAAACGCTACAGTCCCAGGCCTGAATAACAAGGAACATTTAGAGCTTAGCCATCACAAGGTGTGTTAGCCAGTAGGCTACGATGCTCTGTGGAAACCACCATGACCATGCAACAGTGTGCTCCTATAATGCATCATCTTTCAATCTACACCTATTACTGTAACCAGACTTTCATAGATTGATCCATCATGTGTCCTGAGCACATCTGAGCCTTTGACACGCAAGGCAGTGTCCACTGGAAGATTCCCTAAAATGACCATTTGGGGTGGGTTTATTCGTCAGGATTTGATTGGATGGTATACACAGGACATGACATTATTGGTTAAGATTTTCACTGCTCACTTAGCCATGATGAAGGGGGGCGGGGGGAAAAGACCACACCTTCCAGAGGTGGGTGAAAGGCATTCATTCTAACGGAAGATTGTCATTCAGTGTACAACTAGGAACATTAACAAGCTAAAAGATGATTCTGGTCTTGGCTTTTCCGTGCCTTAAACAAGCTTTATGTAAAGATTTGGACCAGCTGTTAGTGTAAGAAAATCTGATCAGAAAATCTTATTTCAGGCAATATAGAATTTCCGCGCATTATTCATTTATTCTTTTAACAGAACTGTACAATTGTACCCAAAGTAGTTCATACAGCCATTTTTTTTCTATTTTTCCCTTTTTTTAATAAAAAAAAAGCAACATCAAAGCAGCAAACACTCCAGGAAACCAAATGTACAAGAACGAAGGGAGAAAACTGTTAAACGTTTGTACAGAATGAATCTTTTGAAATTTAATATCTGAAATTAAGTTCCTGTACAGCAAATATACATAACTCTCTAGAAGGGATTCTCTTTTTTTTTTATCCTGCATAGGATTCTGTACATTGTAATTTGTCTACATTTGGTTATTTTGTGCATTCAACATTAGTATGCTGCCTGGCCCTATAGTGACTCTACATGTCACAACGTATGCTAGAATTACATTCTCATAGCTAATTGTACAAAGAAAAGAGCCAACACTTTCCTCCAAAACCCTACCGCTGAGTTGAAATCCTTAGATACCCTAGTGAAATTTGTAGACACCTACAGAACAAATGTAGGCCCCTTTAACAAATGAACAAATCCCTTACTGATACGTGGTTTAGTCATTACAGCCTGGCAGAGACTGCGCGGTAATTCATCTTTACGGCGGATTGCAGGTGTTCGCACATCCCTTCAAGGCAACTGCCACAAAGATAAAAACAAAAAAAAAAAAGAAAAGAAAAAGAAACAAAAAAAAAAAAAACATCACATTTTAAGGTACTTAATAGTAGCAGTGCTCTATAGAGTCTTCAAAAGGCCATTATACTTCATGGACATTTTATGCAACACAGTTGCTGCATAAATGTTCATCCCCCCCCCCCCCCCCCATCCTTTACACTTCACTTGGTCACAAACTCCACACTTGGTGCTGATCCAAACTGAAGCTCGAACCGTATAAATCCCCAACATCCAAAGCCTGAGGAGTCGAGCGCATAATTCCATTGGTCGCTGGGTCCCTGCCCTGCCCCTGTGGTGGGGAAAGCAGGGATAGGCCAGCAAGACAGTCAGTCAGGGAGTCAGTGCAGGTCGTCAGTAGGAGATGACACTGGAAGAGGCGGGGCTTGCAGCCAGGTTGCCTGAGGAGCTGGAGCGCCTCATGTGGGGCAACAGGTAAGAGTCGCTGCCCAGCTGGTGTACGTCAAAGCGATCCTCCTTCCTGTAGGCCAGGCACCGGCGGATAAATGCCTGCCAGTCAACAATAACGTTGTCAAATACATGACGAAACACTGCAGAAGATGTTTTCAAGCACTGCTGAACTAGCGGAGTTCCAGAGAAAAGCTGACCGCACACATGGACCCCAGAGTAGATCAATTCACACTTAATTCTACACCCAAAAGTGCAATAAAAGGATATTTAGACAAACTGAGGTTACAAAGGGAGCTCAGGTCGGTCAGCTGTACCACGAAGACACCACTAGAGGGCATCCTAGTGGTACAACTGAACACAAAAGGACTCATACATACCACAGCACAGCTACAAATTCCTCTCACATCGTTTCCATGGCGACTACTTACAGGTTACTTAAAGACCATTAAACAAAAACTGTAATGAAGTTGTGCTGACTGACCTTGGCCTCGTTGCTGGCCACAGGTTTGACAGGGAACTGGACTTCGGTGGCTTTGAGTATAGTGTTCTCCTGCAAGATGTCCTGCTGGGACTGGTTATGGCCGAAAGGCTGAAATGGCAGTGTAAGTCATTATTGCACTGAACAGCAGCAAAGCAGAAACACAGAAGCTCACTAGAAGGCAGCAGGGAGATCGGTACACACGGGCAGTTTCTGGCTTTTCAACTTTGACAGCACGATATTAAATAAATCTGTTTTGCAAGTAATGCAAGTGTGATTTTGCAGGCGGTGACACCGGGATGGGATTGTTCCCCAACCGTTCTCACCTTCCTTCCATAGAGGCACTGGAAAAAGAGAACTCCCACGGACCAGACATCCACCTTGTTGGAGATCTTTGGAGGTTCCTTACCCACAACAAAACACTCGGGGGGCAAGTACCTGCAACCCGGACGTGTGTAAAAGCGTTACGCTAAGCATCTCCGGAACAATGCCACAAGATGAACAGTTGTGAGAAGGCTTGGCTGTGTGTGTGTGTGTGTGTGGGGGGGGTGCACACTACCAGTAGGTGCCGGCTCCCTGAGACGTCAGGTCCATTCCGTCCACTCCGTAGTTGTCATCGTCCATGATTTTAGACAAACCAAAATCCGTGATCTTTATTTCTCCACACGCTGTTCCGTCTACTAGCAAGATATTCCCTGAAAACATAACGGACGCCACACACATTACACACATTCAAAACACTTCGCAATCAATTCAGCCCGCGCAATTTGTGCATGCGTGTTACCTGGTTTAAGGTCATAGTGTATTATAGGTGGTTTGATCTCATTCAGGTATCGGAGTGCATTAACAATCTGCATGACGATTGATCGAGCCTCTTTCTCAGACATCAGCTTGTGCTGCTTCAAGTAGAAGTCCAAATCGTTGCCTTCACAGTATTCTAGGACTGTACAAAACCTACAAAGAAATGGCACCATGCAAACAGAACTGAGCACAGTAAACCGTACGCCAGAAGTCGAACCTGGTGGGCCTCGCCCGTCTTTCTGGAGTCTTAACGGCACAAACAATATGCAGGTTCTCCATCTATAAATAACCCGGAGTGGCATGGAGGTTGCTCCTGGCCTACTTTAACCAGTGTGTCGTGGTTAAATCCAACACCTCTGCCCCCAAAACCCTAATTCCCTCATTAGACAAAAACGATTTACAGACGGCTCGATACGAAGGAAATCATATCGTCTTTGACTCGCTTTTAGGCTCGGACTCGTTAAGGACTCCCGGGAGCCGCACGGCCATCTTGGGCTGACGCGGTGCTGCTGTTGTGCCGCCCTGAGCTGCGGCTGGGTCTAGCGCTCCGTCTGCGCTTCCTCGGGTTACAGACGGCGTGTGAGTAAAGGCCTGCGAGGACAGGAAGGAACAGGACGCAGGTACTCACGTGTCTGTGTCCAGTGAGAAATAGTCGTAAAGTTTAACTATTCGTGGATGATCCAGCTGCTTGTGTATTCTGTACTCTCTACAGGCATGCCTGGATGTGGGGGGGGATAGAGGGAGAGAGGAAGAGAGAGAAAGAGGGAGGGAGGGAGGGAGAGCACAAAAATGAGACACATGAGCGAGGTTACCATGGGCAACCGAGGCAAGCCCCAGGCATGCAGCCAGCCCTCAGGTGAAACGGCCCCGATTTTCAGACATTTATGGCGCGGAGCAGAATACCAATCAGACCGGCAATACTGTGCTTCCTATATCAAAGCCTTACACCAGCACGGCTGCAGGGAGAGCAGACGGGGAGCAGACGGGGAGCAGACGGGGAGCAGACGGGGAGCAGACGGGGAGCAGACGGGGAGCAGACGGGGAGCAGACGGGGAGCAGACGGGGAGCAGACAGGGAGCAGACAGGGAGCAGACAGGGAGCAGACTCCATCCCTCCCGCTGACTCCTTTAGCACACAACACGCCCATACCGACCGCCATCAACAACACTACTACAGCACGGCAAGCATCATCATTACCCTCCGATGAAGGGCAAAAGACGTCCCCATCATCATCCTCCTCCTCTGAGAGCAGGTAACTGCAGCACGACACCCCCCCCGGGTGATCCTCAGCCTGCCTAACGCCAAGCGCTCCCGTGCACCTACTTGTGATAGTTCTCCTTCTTCTCTTCTCTCCAGTTTTTGTTGAGCTGATGGATTTTCACAGCTGCATATCGTTGCTCGATGAGGTCAAAAGCCTATATATATATATAAAAAATTAATACATATGTAAAATTAAACAATGTAAAATATGAATATGAAGAGTGCAGGCCGGAGCGTCTCGGCGGGGCCGTGTGGAGGGGGTCGGCGGGGGAGGCGTGAGGAGGTGGCCTACCTTGTAAACTTCACTGAAGCCTCCTCTTCCCAGCAGGTGCAACAACAGGTAGCGCTCGTTTAGCGTCGGGTGGTCTTTAAACCTGAGCACGCGACACACACCGGGCTAAGTCTCACATCGCCCCTCCCCCTCCCCATTAAAGACAGAAGAGCTGCATAAGTCTTTTATGACTCATAATATACACCAGTGGGGTTGAACTGCATAATTAACGAGGAGGCAGAAGGAGGCGGGGCCATGTCGCCACGGCGACGGCACTCACTGCGAGCTGTCCTCGTTGCTTATTCTCTTCAGCTCTCGGATGTGGAGGTTGCGCACTCTCTCCAGGCGCTCCAGCTCCGCCTGGATCTCAGCCTCCTCCTGCCACACCAAGCCACACGTCAGCTGACGCTCGCTAACGCGCATCACACACTCGACAGCTCACACACACACAGCTCACCATCGCACGCACACACACACACGATACAGCCAGAGCGTATGGGCGGGTACGTCGGAGCCGGGGTTGTAAGGCACAAAATTCAGCTGACCTTTTTTAGATGGCCAAGACGCAGTTTAAAGATTTCTTCCTGCTCGTGGTACTCGGCTAAAGTTAACCTGCATGGGGACAGAGATGCGGGTCAGGTGGTTTACGGGCCGTGGGAAGGGCGGGTGGGCGGGTCAGGGGGCGGGACTCACAGCTGGGGGAGGCTGGGCTTGAGGAAGGGCTCGTTGTCGGCGCCGTTCACCGCCTTGTTCTTGCGCTGCTTGGGCTCGGGGCCGCCGGCCGCAGGGCTCTGGGAGGAGCTGCTGGAGGGAGGTTTGCGCTTGGCCAGGAGCTTCCGCTGCCGCTCGATGTCCTCCCTCTGCTGGTTTATGGACTCCTGCTGTCTGCGGGACGCACGCGGCGAAACAAGGACAAACGGGAGGGAGGGGGAGAGAGACACCGGCAGACAGACAGACAGAGAGAGAGCGAGACACACACACAGGCAGAGAGAGAGAAACAGGCAGAGAGAGAGAGAGAGAGAGACACACACACACACACACAGGCAGAGAGAGAGAAACAGGCAGAGAGAGAGTCGTGATTTACAGGTCGGACGCTGGGCTGATGGCTTTAGAGTGGGTGCTGAGCTGGGGTAATGGGCTAACGGGGGTTGAGCTGGGGTACCTGATGAGGTTCTGGAAGGCGTAGCCGTCTGTCCACTGCTCAGTGAAGGAGGCGCCGTGGCGCACGGTGGTGAAGTGGCCCAGTCGCAGACGGTCCTGCATGCTCTTCTCCCTGCAGGCCTGCTTCTCCTGCGTGCTCTGAAGGTCCCGCGTGTACACACACACACACACACACTTAACTGCACACTCCAGGGCAGGGAACGTGAAGAGTATGTAATGAAAGGATCTGGGACTAGCGATGCGCGACACGCCCAAAGCCCACGAGACACGTGGATGTAAATGTGCAGTCAGGGCTGCAACAGCTACGCCCTCCGCACCCCTCCACCCGGACGGGCCCTCCACCCTCACCTTCTCCATCAGGAGCTTCTTGCTCATGGTGATGCACTTGTTCAGGCGCTCCTTGTATTTTTCAAGTAGTTTCTGTTGCTCGTCTATCTGTCTCCTGAGGTCACAGTTCGCCTGCGGGGGGCAGAACAGGGCACAGAGCGCATTCCCGTGAGGGAGGGGAGGAGCTGCGGCGGCTTAAACGAGCGCCTAGACGACGACCTCCGTGGGGGCGGAGTCTCGTCTGCTCACCCGTAACAGGTCGTCTATCCGGCCCTCCTTCTTCTCCAGGTCCAGGTTCTTGTTGCTCTCCAGAGTAGCCAGCTTCATCATGGTGAGCTCAGTCTGGCAGGGGTGGAATCCCCACACACACACACACACACACACACACACACACACACACACACACACACACACACACACACACACACACACACACACACACACACACACACACACACACACACACACACACACACACACACACACACATTTACTAGCTGCTAGAAGAGGAGCGGTCTGTGTGAAGCGGAGTGTGGGCTCTGCTCACCTGCATGCTCTTCACGGCCAGCTGCTTAGGGTGCATGATGTGGTCTCCAAAAGACAGACTGGTGGGTGACGAGCTATTCTGCCTGACCTGGATCCATGCAGAAGAGAAGGCATACAAGGGTTAGAGGGGTGTGTGTGTGTGTGTGTGTGTGTGTGTGTGTTTTCTTGGAGTGGTTGTGTATATGTAGGTGCATACGCTAGATCCTGGTGCAGAGTGGGAATGGGAGTTCTGGGGAGAGCGCATGACTGGTGGTAAACCTCGGACAGGACTGGACCCATTACCACCCTGGATCTACACACAAAAACACATCACGCAAAAAACAATGTCTAAAAACATCAAACTGGGTGATTATGCGTTACTCAATAAAAAAATTACTAGATACAATAAAGCCACTTTTCAAATTTTATTCATTCAGTTCAGTTGAAAAGAGTGCTGAATGCAAGACTTACATCGAAATAGTCACTAATTTTGGTTCCCCGAACGATGGATTTCCCTGAGAAAAAAGAAACAAAACAATAAAACAGTGATGATGGAGAGTAGAAATATGCCAGTGTGTGTGCGTCCTGGCACAAGCGTTCGTTACCTTGGCTACTCTCAGACTGGATCTCAGCTTTCCTCTTGCGGCCTCTGGAGGATTCCGAGTGCTTCTTTTCAGGGGTCTACGGGGCAGATCAGATTACAAAAGGGATTTACACACTGGTCCATCCACAGATTCCTAGTTAAGGAGATGAGAGAAGACCTTCTTCTGCAGTCGGTAAAGACTGTGACTTGTCCGTACAAAAAAGCAGATCTTCCGAACCTCAACCCCCTCGCGCTTTCACAAGACATATTCTATGCCCTCAGAAGTTCAGCGATTGGAGACATTCCCCCCCCCCCCCCCAACAAACCAGTGACCAGACAACTGGCCAACGACTTCACGACTTGCAAGCCAGTGGGGAATCCTAACCCGGTTGTACGAGCTTTAACACTGAGAACGTCCCGACAGGGTTCTGCACGCCTGGGTTCTCGATCCTCTCTCACCTGGTCGCTCGATGTGGAGATCGTGCCATGACCAAACGGCCCACAAACCTCGGCAGGAGGAACCGTTTCCCTTTTCTTTTGAGGCACCATTTCTAACCGCGCCTGTGCTGAATACCAATGTTCGGATAACCATCACTGAGCTGGCGCCGCCCTTCACGTCGTCTCCACAACACTAGTCTCCAGCCCGGGCACCCGCGCAGCGTCAGGACCCGACGTCCTGTTGCGGCTGGCTGCAGGCAGGAGGTGGACGGATGCAGAAATCCCCATCGGCCGAGACAAAGAAGGGACCAGGTGCCAACGCATCTCTGCATTCTGACAGGCGAGCAGCTGGCACGGGCTGGCACGGGCGCACGCGGCCTCCTCTCTGCCACGCGCTGGCACAGGCGCACGCGGCCTCCTCGCCGCCACGCGCTGGCACAGGCGCACGCGGCCTCCTCCCTGACACATGCTGGCGCGCTGTCTGTACAAGGCGTGAGCCTTTGACGGCTTGCGGAACACGCGCGCCTCGGTGGTCTGGAAATATGCAAATGAGGATTAATTGCTAAATCTGTTTGTGGCCAGAAAACCGGGATACCGCCAACTAATCTGGGAGGGAAAGGTGGGGGCGGGAACAAACAAATAAATAAAATGGCGCCTCTTCCTCCTTTGTGCATTTAACTGTTTCTTTAGCAGCAGTATCAACATCCCCCATGGGGGCTTGACCCTCACTCATTGGGGGAACGTGACCTGTCCCCGAAGTCTCGATCGTCTCAGAATCCCTTCTCTGACCGTCTAAGCCTACACCAGACCTCTCCCCGTAATCTGAGCGCTCACGTCGACCTGAGCAAGAGGGACGAGACAAGGCAAGAGTGCGACTCACCGAGTACGCGGGAGAACTGCCTCTCTTCACGTCGGAGCCCTGGGAGGGGGAAGGGGGGCGGGAACCAGGGGCAGAGTGAGAGGGGCGGGGCCGTGGGCGGAGAGGAGGGCGGGGCCAGGGGGGCGGAGAGGATAGGAGAGAAGAGAAAGGAGACGTTAAGGAGAAAACCAGGGCCAGTGTAAGGGGCTACATGAGCAAAGGCGCTGTCTATAATTAGCCCTGGGTGACTGATGGAGGGAGGAGGTGGGTGGAGGCAGCTCGTTATCGATGTGCCCCTCGCTCCTTGCTGGCATTTTGGGGACACACGGCAGCTCGAAGCCAGAAAAACAAGCTGCGAAACAAAGCAACCCTGGGATACAAGATTAGCCTTGCCATTAGCCATTAGCCATTAGCCAGTGTGTAATAAAGTGCAATAAATAATTAACACAGATTATTAATGGACCGTATAATATACTCCAAAGTATATTTAGGTCTTTTAGGAAAAATAAAAAACCAAAAAAAAAAATCTGTCACACGTAACATTTGGTTTATGAGACCACGTCAGCGTTGAGCAGAGCGGCACTTGGTGTCATTGCTTCAGTCTACACTCGAGTTGCTTTTACAGACTCTGGTATCCACGCAGCAGACAGCCGCACTGTTCCCATATACACCACGTCCATCTCTGGCTGTTCTGGTTGGGTGTGGGATGGACGTCAAGAGATCCGTGTCTCCAATCGAACTGCTTGGTCTGGGAGTGGGTATGACCACCACCTCACACACGCTTACGCATGCTGCACTCAGCCCCCCCAAACAAACCGGCCAGTCTGAGCTCGTCCATGATCTTTCTGCCCTATACCATCCCAGAACTGCCTGCAGAAGCAAGATCCCCCCCCCCCCAGGTGTGTGTGTGTGTGTGGTGATGGAGAGAGGTGCTGCAGCATCATTAGAGCACATGCTGACGTATGGGGGAATCTGGGTGTCTTGACATCTGCGCACGATCAGCAACAACCCCCCCCCCCCCCCCACCACTTATTGGCTCGATCCTCCAACACTCCATACACACTCCATACACACTCCATACACACTCCATACACACTCCATACCCCCCAGGTCCTTCCACCACTCGCTCCTTCACCTTCCCCTACTGCGCCCACCCTAACCCTGTCTCCCTTCCTCTCTAATAACCAATCTCAAGCCGCTCCCCCCCCGCCTCTCTCTCCACCCAGGTCCTCATCTCCAGCTCTTCTTGGCACCGCCCACCGTTGCCTAGGTCGCAGCCGTGGCGGCAAACACAGATGCGAGCTCGGCTGGTGGCTGTGTGTTAATCTTCCGCGACCCGCGCGCCATTCCCTCCACGCCCACGCCCGGCCCTACCGGCCTGCCGACCCCTCGGAGCGGGACGCCACCACCTCCGGCCCGCGTGGACGGCAGGAGGAACGTACCTCCGACTCCTTGTCGCTGGAGGACCCCAGGCTTCCGAAGCTGTGGTTGGAGCACTCGTTGTTGGTTAAGGCCTGAGAGGAAAACAACACACAACAGGTGACATCATCCCCACCGTGTCATTCACACGCTTGCGCCCCGTCTCACCACGCAAGCTCAGAGCGAGGGAGGGACGCCCGAACGACCCGCTGGGGAAGAGTCGCAGGTGTTGCTCAGAGCGCCGGGTCGTGGGAAGGCCGTCGGCGTGTTGTCTCTATGAAAATCCTTAGAAGGGCGTGAAACTCACTCATACACACACACACACACACACACACACACACACACACACACACACACACACACACACACACACACACACACACACACACACACACACACACACACACACACACACACACACACACACACACACACACACACACACACACACACACACACACACACACACACACACACACACACACACACACACACACACACACACACAGAGTGAGCGTCGCTCACACAGCTCCAGGCTGTGCGAGACTTACCAATAATAACCACATAAGGCAGAGAAGCAGACATTTATTTACAGCGGGAATATGGAAGAATGGCGGGATTGTTATTATTCTGATTCTTCGGGCCATTTTGTTTGCCCGCCAGCCTTGAGCTTGTTGTCTGGTCACGGGTGGCCGGCCGCGTTTCACGCGCACGTGAGCCCGAAGGTAGCGCTTTAAACACCTCTCCCCCGCGAGTGCGGAGAGCGGACTGATCCCGCTGCACGGCTACGCGCACCAAACGGAAAACAGCCTGACAGTCAAACGGTCGACCACGTCGCGCTGTGCAGAAAAACGTCTGCTTCACAGAACAGGGGTGAGCGTGCACAACGCCCTTGTTTACCGGGCCGCTAGCTTACGTCCGCGTCCACGACACCCCAAACGGGCTCAGGCACGCCCCTCCAGGGAGCCGGGTGCCAAGGGCTTTCCTGCTGCCACTGTGGCCATAGTGACAGGGTCGCTACCCGCCCCAAGAGGCCGGAGGCCGTGAGCACCAAACACTCTTCAGCCCCGCCTACATTCTGCTGACCTCACGCTGCCACACAGGCCATCCCCACAACCGCACATACGTGCACACGCACACACACACACACTTAAAGGCACGGCACGGGTTGCTTTAGCAAAAATAAAGAAACAAGCAGGAGTGACTGGATGTCCTGCAGTGGGGCAGTTACACGGCCAGGTGAAGGGTGGTTAATGGGAGATGCTAACAGCACAGCTGCCCCAGGGAAGGTGAAGGGTGGTTAATGGGAGATGTCACAGCACCGCTGCCCCAGGGAAGGCCTGGGGGCCCACAGCCTGTTGCAGGAGCCCCAACAGAACCCTGGGCTGTAACTTCAAACCGCTAACGTCACGGTCACGGATCCTATTATAGGACGAAGATTATTATTTTTAATTCATATCCTGACACACTTATTGCAGGGAGAAAAAGTAAGCATCACCAGGGTGCACTCCTAACGTCAACCCATAAACCTTTATGAACACACGCGCGTCCTTAAGGAACATGAACACTGGCGCGGCCCCTGAACACGGGCCTTAATTACCCTTACTGGATTCCATGGCAACACAGGACCCTCATTTGAGCGACTGGCAAGACGAATTTGTCATCAATCGATTTGTTGACGGGAAGTATTTCCACACTGTAAACCCACATCGGTCCCGCAGACGCTGGGATAACGATTAACGGGCTGCGTACTGCGCAGCTCCGCGGGAGCGTCTGAGAACACGCGGAGGCCTCCCGGCGCGGCGTGACGAGGCAGGTCCTCCCGCGCCGAACCACGAGCACTACAGACGACATTTCCAACAGAAATAACACAGTCCACATGCTCCTGCTTGCTTTGGAAGATTGTATCCCTCTTCTCTGACTTCTCCATCCAGCTCTGCACTCCTCCCTCCTCCTCCTCCCGTCTCCTCTCCTCTCCCTCGCTCTGTAGCCGCAGGCTCGATCAGCCCCTTAGGCGGTGAGGTCTGGACGGGGCCGAGAGCGCCCTCCAGGCTACGCGAGACCGCCACACTCCTCAGCGCCCGCCCCTCCTGCCACCTTCCCTGTCTAACGAGCCGCCATCACGGCTCAGCGGCCACCGCGGTTGCAGGTCAGTGCAAGATTACACGGGGCCGGTGCGACTGGAACACACATATACACACACACACACACACGGGCAGCGCTGATGAAAGCTAGAGAATAAGAATATGTTTTAGAAACAAAAAGCCTGATGCAATTAGGCATTCATGACCATCAATACAACTGATAACTGTAGCTTGGCCGCCCTTTTATTTCACTGCTACAAGTCATTTCCTGTTACTTCTGTCAGTGGTCATTACTGTGCTTTGAACCACGGTCAAGCAGTGAAACCTCCATGTTGTGCTAGAGGACGACGACGACGACAACGACAACAACAACCACCCCTCCCCCACTTCACCTGAACCAGACAACCAAGGAACAGAGCACCATCACCCAGACCCAGCAGTGCCACCGTCGTCTGGGCCGCCCTAGACGCGGCTCCCTCGGGCGCCAGCACACGCGCCACCTCTCGCCCCCCTTACAGAGGGCCGCGGTCACGGCGACGAAGGCCATTTGCGGGCGTCGTGAGCTTCGCTCGAGCGGCGCAAACAGACGCTCTCCGCGCGGGGAAGCAGATCTCACCAGCGCACGTGTCCATCTGGGGCTGCGGTCGCAGATCAGGAGGAGCGCGACTCCAGACTTAAAAATCTGACTGCCTGAATCACCGGGCGGTTCTCACAAAACACTAGAGACGCAGAGGAATCTCATCCGCCATCTTCCTGTGCAAATGTATTTCTTTGTTTGAGAAGTACAGTATTTTTTTTAGATCCAGAAATAAAAAATAAACCACTACAAAAAAAGTTCTAATGATGCTGAAGTCAAGTGAAAGAGATTTTCTCTCAGAAACGCAGTCGTGGGGGGTGTTTCACTTCAAGGGATGACTTGGAGATATACCGCTGGAGAAAAGGACCACACATAGAAATAACACACACACGGAGCAAAGAGCAGCGCGAGAGAGTGCAGAAAGAGAACGGAGTATAATTACAAACACTCCTCTCCCCTCATGTATTCCTCAGCACACACCAGCTCCCGGCAGCCAGTTTCATTAATGCCTCTTTAGGCTTTAACTTCATTTGACTCTACAGTAGATGATTCCTATAAAGCATTTAAGCTCGGTACATTCAACTGCTTAATGCTCAGCCCTGTCTCTCAGCTGGAACAGCAGTGCTATTAACCACTCATTTACACACACACACACACACACACACACACACACACAGAAAACAACACAGGCCAGCTCTGTCCCTGCCTCTCCCTTGGAATGGAACAGCAGAGAAAGAAAAAGGGCAGAGAATGCAGAAGAGAGGGGGGTGGAGTCCCCCTGAGACACAACAGATCAGGTAGTACAGGAGGAACGACGACACTCAAGATGGATGCAGCGATGCTCACGGGCGGAGAGAGGGCTGAAACAGACATGCTGCTTTGTGCTCGCCTCAGCCAGGGATACGTTTAACTACAAGGGAAGACCCACAGTCACCCCCACATACACACGCACACACACACACACACACACACACACACACAGCACCCCCCCCCCACACACACACACACACAAACCCCGTTTGTCGTTTGGCCAATGCAGATAGCCAGAGAAAACAGCCCCTGCGATCTGGACAGTGACCCCTAAAGGGAAATCAATGTCCAACAGGCAAAACTAACCTGGAAAACGCCAATGGACCTTCCATTAATGGAATGGAACGCGTTTGAACTGTTGGACGGGCGCCTTTCTGCTACTACGGCCAACAGTTCTCCTTCAGGAGCCCAGGGCAGGAGACGGCGGCAATGTGGTGCTGGGGAACTAGAAGCCAGGGGATATTTCCAACTGGAACGGAGAGTAACCTGAGAAATGTCACCTAACACACGACAGAGTCCAGTAAATATCATCCAGCCAAATAATGATGCAAGGCATCATCCTGCACACACACACACACACACAATACCCGCGTGGCACGTTTTCCTCCAGGAGCTGATTTGGAAACATGTATGCATATTGTAAAGCGATCATACATTATTAGGGTTTGGTCAGAGTGTGCGGGGAGCGAGGGTGCGCCCCTGCCCTCAGAGGGTCCCAAAACGTGAGCCGCAGACTAACGGAGTAGCTGGGGGCGGGATGTTCCAAGCGCTCGGCTGGCGGAGGAATCGCAGGGAACCTCTCGAATTGATTCGGAGTGCCACCGTGCAAAATGATTCTTAATGCCAAGAAATTTAAGCTTTTTTTTTTTTTTTATCCTACATTTCATGTATTTTCCCCAATAAACTTGTATTATGCATATTTCCAATATCAAGGACACCCACTTTTATAGATGCCACAGAGCTTAACGGGAATACACGGTCCAGTTATATTAACTAAGGTTATATTAAGTACTACGACAAGAGGTTCTACTGCTTAGGGCTCATGTGTGTTATTTTTTTTTTAGCTCCTCTACAACAATTTGGTGTTGGCACACCAGAGCCATTTAACCACAGGCTTTAATCTAAAGGTGCTATTGTTTAAGCCTGTTACAGGTGACGCAGGAGTGTGTGTGGAATGCACACGCAGGCCTCTGAAGCGTCCGATCCTGCCGAAAATGAAAACGAGTCAAATGGACCAGCCACTTCTAATTTTCGAAAGGGAGTTTCGCATCTAAAAAGATTTATTCATAAGGCCATATGAGAGTGCAATTATAGAGGGTTGCGCACTGAAGCACAATCGTTCAAAAGAACCACAGAATGCACCTAGGAATCAATTCTTACCCTTCTCCTCAGGACTCGGCATTAGATGTCTAAACTGTACTCAACTGACAGATTCGAAAACGCTGCTTTAAGACACAAATAGGTGCCTGACCCAGCACTGTCTCTTGCGCAAATAGCACCCGAAGTCATAAACTTCATAGAAACCCAGTTTCCCAGACTACTTCACCCATATGCAGCCAATCATTGGAGCTAACTTTGGAAACGAAGAAATTAAAAATAACCTGTGCTTGGCCACAGAACAGACTGGGTTCAACTGAAATGCTTGCTAATACCTGGACTCCTATCTACCTCGGCTGTAAAAAAAAAAAACAGAAGATTTGATCCTGGATTACTCACGCTACACCACACAACCCTGGACTACACCACAAAAACCTGGACTGCACAAGAAATCGTTGTGGTTTTCTATGTATAGCCTATTCTTGGCCTGATTACTTGGTGGGACACGATGAGCAAACCATTCTAACAAAGTCATCATAGGACCAAACCTGAAGAACACTGTTGTCACAAAATCCTTATTAGCTGCTGTAATTATAAGAAAACAGCTATCTGAACATGTTTACATTAGGCTACAGCTCACGTTTACTATGAAGCAATATAACCGGTTTCTACGGCATATAAAGGTTTATATGAATAACGACAGGTTATACATTCAGCAATTAGGTAAATTATATTTAAATACGCAGCTCTCCTATTATTATGGGATGGCAGAAGTCATCTTCCAGAGGTCTTTATTTGGCTTGCATATTGTACAGCCTGCGCTGGTGTAATTACACTCACTGGGCAGACAGTATGGCCTAAAGAGGGTGCTTCCTTTTTTTATTTAGATCATTAAAAATATTGCTGCACTGTTGCTTTGACATCATTCTTATGCCCAAGACTGTCCACTTCTGTCATACGGAAACGTGACACATCCGCTCCCGATTGGAGAACTGGAGTTGTTTTGGTTTGCTCGATTTGCATATGCTCCGGTATTTCTTGCCAACACGAGGGCCTGTAAAGTCAGTTTTCCAGCCATCACAATGTTATATATTTGCAATTAGTCAGTCAGTGACATTATGTTTACGTAGTGCACAAATAAAAAGCTTCCTTTATCAGCGTGTAAACCTGTAAAATATGTGTAGACGGGACTAAATAAAAAAAGTTTACGAGTGAATTAAAAGCACGTGAAGCATCACTGCGCCTGTCAAAGCCACAGAGCATGAATATTTATAAAATACTGAGTCTAATTAAAAAAAACAATACTGATTACTGACCCAACGTGATCATGTCTGCTGTAAAAACCTGCTGTAAAAACCTGCTGCAAGATAGATGTGCTACATACATTTGATAAAGTAAATAGCGCTGGATACATTTGACTAATGTTTCATATTCAAAAGAAAACGGCCACAGATTAAAAACATAACACTATACCTTTTGTAACTATGTGCATTGTGATGCACATTTGTTTGTAAAATCTCACAGTGAACTTAGAAGCAACACAGAAGTCCACTAAGCTTTCAACCTACAGTATTTAACTGCATCCAACTACTTCTTGAGTGTACCCTAGTTCCAAAGGGCAAAATAATTCATGCTAATGAATGCATTAGCCATTACATACAGTTAAGTCTATAGTGGATCATGGATTCTAGATATGGCAGTAGACAAAGGAAACACATGAGATGCTATGTCATTTTAGCTTTTGTATCATGAAATATGGCACATTAAATTTCTACAATTAACAAAATTATTAATCAGACGGGCATACTTTGTCTCGAACCTCTAAATTAAAACACATGCTATATATTTAAGGAATAATGACACTTTTACTTGGGTGTACGAGACCAAGATTTAAGCAGCCTCGCATCATCTGTGTCTATAGTGCTAGTTGTAAATATGTAAATGGATGAGGTCCTGGGTTGGGCTGGATTTCTGCTGTGAACGCTACTGCCTTAGCTGACATGCTCCAGCACTGCCTGGCTGGCAGCGGTCCTTTCAACCAGACTTAGCCCACACTCTCTGGAGCACGAGGAGCCAACATGGATGCCCCAGACACTAAAGCCTGAAACAAAATGGCAGTGCAAAGATCAGCAGTGTTATCAGGCTTGCGGACAAACAGGCTGAAGATGGCGGTGAGACTCATCATAAGAGTTAACGGCAGAGAGAGTGGAGGAGCAGGCGAGGGCTCACTGCCGCCTGGTGCTGTAATAGCGCAGGAGAGAGCACATCCTACAAGAATGATAGATTATTCAGTCAGCTTTCAAAACAATTGGTGATTGGGGAGACTTATTGGTGATAAAAAAAAACCTAAAGATACAGCTGGGTATGGTCTTAAAGGTTAGATGATTTAGGCTATATTTAATGCAATTTCTTAAAGAGAAGTACAAATCTTTAAAAAAAAAAAAAAAGTACATCTGTAGGCAAAGAGTGGAGTATAGGAATAGTAATCCCCCCACCCCCTTATAGTTAGGAGACATCATTTCCTTGACATTCTGTATAGGTTCTCAGTGCACACACAGGCACCAATTTTAAGCCCCTGCGTAGGGAAGCGGTTGAACCCTTAGAATGCAGTGGATGTCATTTTAGCTCTCTATGCACTTCAGCAGAGCAGTGTGTCCACCTGTTTATGACACACAGACACACAAACGCACATGTGCGTGCACAAGCGCACACACAAACACTTACCCATTTACACACAAAATGTCCACCTTTTGCTTTATACTGCATATCTGGCCAATGATCAACACAAAATGATCGGGCTGTGAAAAGGGCAAATGGATAATCTGTTCATAATGTTATGGCTTGGTCAAATCTAAATAAGAATATAGCAACAATATTACACACACACACATGTATATACACACACACACACACACACACACACACATAGCACCATCTATACATCCATTCACTTATATGACATATGACTTTGAAAAATGTTGAATGGTCAACATGATCAAGTTTATCTGCAGAACAATAGCACCACCAAAGCCAAAAGTGAACTCCTTAAGCAATAGCTATATTGTCATATCACCAAAATCCCATGTAGTCTATAACTCTTACAGCCCCAATAATAAATTCCCGTTAATTTAGTCCAATACCTATTCAGGGGTCTTTAGTCAAGTTACAGAAGGGAAATATTATTAACCCTTCAATGAATCAAAATGAACTGAAATAAAACAGCGACATCGTTACAAGTGTTAAATGCCATTTACGGCAAACACTGACAGCTAGCGAGTCTGATCGTACTGGTAGGATACACGGGCAGTTCAGAAGAACAGAAGTTGAAAAACAGTCAACCCCTTTACCAAACAACAAGTGTGAGCAAAACGATTCCCAAACAAGTGCAGAGCGAGTCTGTGAGCGTCTACACTTCGTGCTGCCAACGATCATGAATGCCTCTTGCCAAAAAGTAGATTACCAGTACGTGTGCAATTGTTTTTACAAAGCAACACCCATGTCTCCATGATAGAGCTTAGTGGCATGACACTCCATGTGTGTGTGACGAGCTTGCAGGGCACAGTTTAGTCCCTGCATTAAAAAACAACAAGGTGCCATCTGGGGTCCGTGCCAAAAACGGCAAAGCAACACACAAGTCAGGGACTAGTGACAATAATCGTTTCATTAAGTCGATTACCCACAAACAAAGTTGAACGGAATCTGTCAGAGAAAACTCTGCACAAAACAACCACAGGTCCTCCATGATGTCAAAAGACCCGACCCTTTTTTTATCATCAGACATCTTTGCTAGCAAATTCAAGCTGGGGAACTAACGTTAATCGGACTGTTTCTAAGTCTGACTCTTGTTCGGAAGCGGTAGAAAAAACAACTACACATAAATGATCGATTTTCCATTTCGCGATGAATTTTCGTTCGAGTGCAAAAAATCGGTCCAACTACGAAGAGTGACAAATAAAGCAGTGTTTCTAAGCAGAGCTAGTCGGTTGATGGTTTTTACTTGATACTCCACATCAAGCAGACACCTAGGAGCTGCACTGTACTACAGTATCTGGCTAGTACGCTAACTGGCTAACAAGCTAGCTAGCGTTGGTAGAGCAAGCCAGTACCAACCATGGCCTCGGCATAACTCGATTCAGGACAGGATTTTTAACCACCAATAGCACGCACAACAAAACACTTCACGAAAATCAAAGTCCACACATATAGGGATGAAACAGACGTACAATACCTTGCTTGGCCTTAAAGAGTGCCGCACTGTGTTGCTGATAAAGCAACCTTGGTGTTGGGGACGTGGAGAGCTGGGACCAAGATGGCGTCCCCTCCAAACTTCCACCACTTCCAGTTACTTTGGACACTCATCAAGCTACTTTTTGGAACGATAAAGCAAACAGAAAATCTGGCGTCATCGACAACGAATATTTTTTAACAGTACATTAGTGCAACAAATGAACGAAATATACTTTTGCATGTAATTTTTTGGCTTTTTTTTTTTTTTTTTTTTTTTTTTTGCAAAATCAACATTTTGGACACAAACCTTCATCGCCATCTGCACTGCGTCTAGTAATGCCCTGTGAAGAGAATGACCTGAAAACCAAAAGCGTCGCCAAACGTTTGTGGAAACACTATGGCGAGGTACACAAGCAGCTACTCCCAACAACGTAACTGATGAAAAGACCAAGGAGGCTATCCGAAAATCTGTGACGTAATATTGTAAACATCTCTTACATCACACGTCGTAAATAATGTATCCACAATATTTAACATATTGTCTGTGTTTCGTCAATCGTACACCGAACACTCCGGGTTCGTGTCTTTGCGTCCTTGGCAAAATAATGTAGATCTATCAAATCAGTGTGTAATTGAGTCCAAATATAATTTAGGATTATAAATATGCTACATTTACATTTTGTAAATTTAACACTAATGAGGACCGTTACCTTTTGTAAGGAAGAAAACTTTTCTACAAGAGTGTGATCCAATATTGTTTATATTACTAAACCTAGACTAAAGCCGTGAAGTACTGCTAACACATTGCCCGTTAGGTTTAAGAGGTCTGGAAAACCGATAAATCCCTGTTCCTAAAATTATAACTCCCGCTTATAATGTCTGCCATTTGAGCTACTGCATCGATTTGAACTTGAAACCGAGAATTATGCCTCCCTTCCCCCAAAACATCATATAAATGCTACCTTACGAGTAAGTAGTCTCATGATCGCGGTTATATTAAACACCAGCTTAGTAAAATCATATAGGCACTTAAATGTATTAGTACACACAAAGATCAGAGAGGCATATGAGACAAAAATGCACAAAAGCATTCTCTTTTTTTTACCAGTTCTAGCATGTTTTGCATCATGTTTTGTATTTGATAAGTGTAAACATCTGTCACTATCTATAAGTAAAAAGATGACACCCAGCCCCTCGATTGACTACTAGCCCTACATCCCCAACCAAACACACACACAAAAAAAAATGCAAAGCAGGTCAAATAAAAACACAAACACCTGGACTGAAGCTACAATCACATTATTCCATTCTTCTTGTCGTTTTTCTACTACAAATATTCAGTCTTAAAAACTTTATTTGATTGAGAACAAGAGTAAGAAAGTTAGCCATTTCCTGACATAGTGATTGTAAATATACAGTAGTGACGTAACCATATTTGCCAAAAAGCCAATGTGGCTTTGAAGCACAAAACAATGAGCATTCTGTAATTATTCCACTCATATTTTCTATTGTTTTCAAAGCATGGATTGAGTTTAATGTCTTTACAAGAGCTTCTCCAAACACGTTTGTGCCATTACAAGAGCTTCTCCAAACACGTTTGTACCCTAAGGTCAAGGGTTAGTGTACAGTGCTTCAGCAATCTAATGAATGAATGTTTGCTTCACATGGCAACATAAAGTGAAATAAAGCAACATCGGCAACAAGCCATCATACACAGAACAATCCATACACTATTCCAAAACCAGAATCACACCACCTTCTTGTTATTGACTAGGCCTAATATTCTCTTTATTCACAAAAGAGAAAAGAGATATTTATTACAATGTGCATTTTCTAGAAAGTAATCATATATTTTGTAAAACAAGTTCAAAGATCTCCAAACCTGACTTTTTAAATATCTAATTTCCTGCCATCTCTAATTACCAACTTGTGGTAAGCTCTTTCTGTTAATACCAACTCAATCATCAGCAATCGCAATTAGACTCAAAGGATTCACAGAGTAAATTATACCCTCCTGTTATCTCTTTGCTACAATTGATATGTTTCCACATAAATGATCAGAATGACCACAGTGTTGGTTAATGTGGTCAATGGTGAGTGTCTGGCGGTCCATGTTCTACAGAGGCTTCTGATATTTGCTCTGTGTCCACACTCTGTGCATCACCACTTTCTTTCTTCGGTTGACTTGAAGCCTCCTGTCCTCGAGGTTCTGAACTTCCTCCAAACCAGCATTAGTGAACAACCGACTGACTTCATCTGCAGGAACAACAGAGACCCATGGCTATTCACTACCACGCTGAAAACAGATTTTAAGGAAAGACATAGGAGAAAACTAGTTTTCAACTTGCCTAGAATGTATTTAGGCAACCACGCCATGTCTGTTACATATTTGTTTCTGTAGTCTGACAACTGAGCTTGATTAGCTAACCAATTATGGACCTTTATGACCACCATAGTTTTACACACACTTGCTTCAAACAATATTGTATGTCTGTAAGTAAGACTTCTACTAAAAAGTAAACCAAATATTTTCATTTTCAAATAGCAGAATTAAAAAGTCTCTGGAATGTTAAATATATAACTAAAATCAGAAGTAGAAATTGATTCTACAGTTTTGGACCACTTCTATTAACTGGTATAGGTACTGGTATGTTATACAGTGACACAAACCACATGGTGATTACAAGTTGCATTAAAGTTGCATTAGTTGCTGGCTAGTTTAGCCTCATAGTTCCAGTGCAAAACTAAGGAGGCATAATAAAGAATACAAACATGTAAATGTAATCCTTCCCCATTCCAAATATGAGCTTTAAAGTGTTAAAGCACACTTCAGTTTTTACCTTTTGTAAAGAAATACACACAGGTTCCATCTTGTCGCACGTAGAAATTTTCTGACAAACACTGACCTGCAAGAGTAGAATATTGTAGTTGCATATCTGTGTGAGTGATTCTGATAGCAGAGTCAGCCAACCCGTGGTAAAATCTAAGTTAAATTCAGATGAGATATAGTATAACAGCTGAACATCCTGCCTTCCATTTGTACTGTAAGGATAAGGTAGAGCTGCTGTGTGGTAAAGTTATTTTCACTGCACATATAAGAGAGGGTTGAATGTCCAGATAAGATTGTCTGAGAAAGTATAAGGGTGTGTGTGTGTGTTTCTGTAGCTGGCTGATGTGTGGGGATTCAATCATTTGTTTCCTGCTTTTTTTCCCCCTTCTTTCTCCCCTTCAGTGTAATGGTGTAAAATAAGTCACGTGATATCCCAATTTCTTCAAAATTCATCAGGTCTACAACCACAGCTACAATAGTAGCACTAGTATTACACCATCATATAATTATTTGTCATGTCACATCTTGTAAGCAAAGTAAATGAAAAAATGCCATTAGACAAACATACTTGCATGAGCTCTCCTATAAAAGCTATTTCAAGCAGCATTTAACATAAATAGCATTTTAAAGGGCAAAACTCATTCAAAAAAGTAATTTTAACTAGCATGTCATCTATGACAACTTTTTTTAAAATAAAAAATAGAGTACCTTTTTTGAAGCGTAGCTGTGAGAGATCATGTCTTCCATAGTCCCTGAACAGGATAGTACCACCATGCTTCAGGTAAGTAGCCAGTCGATTCAGCACTTCCTGCATCCTATTGGGAAAAGCCAAAAGAAGAAAAAAGACAGATGAGGTAGATATTTTTTATACAGTCTATTTAAAAAAAGAACATATATGAGCTTAAACATATTTTCACATTATATTCATTATTAAAAACAATTAATTGAATTTAAGTCAGAAACCAGGTCCATTTTCACACAACCACTGCCCTGCTCATGAAGAGCTTAATAATTAAATATGAAATCTTTCAGCAGGAGTGAAATAAGGCTTTGTGTTTTGTCAGTAATCATCGTCACACTGCTCAATGAACTGACCGCATTCTATCATTTGAAGAAAATCCTGTCACGATAAATGTTCGAATACACTTTAATAGAGGAAAGTGACATTTAATGTTAGAAAAGTTTGATCCTATAAGATGAATATGGAAGAACAAACACAGTAACAACAACTAAAATGGCTTAAAAGGCAGTGTGAGGACTGGTAAACTGAGGAGAACCACCTCTGTGGAAGCACACAGTCTGCTGTAGGCCTGTCTGGCTGCACGTAATTGGTAATGAACCATGAATACATAACGGCTGCAGCAAAATCTGTAAACTGACAGTGACGAACATTTATGCGGTGAGGAATTTTCCAGAATATCTCTGAAGCAGTGGAGTTAGCTGCCTAAAGCCCCTAGAAAGTGCATGGGCAAAGTGAAACAAGAGTGATACTGGAACCACCACTGATGATGACAAAACTATCGAGGTACAAATGTTCATCATTTGCACACATCTGATGCTTGATTTGCATAAGCAAGTCAAAGTAATGTGGAAGTTCTCTTGGAACACCAAAATGTCTTTTATACCCATCATATGCTAACGGAAAGGTGGTTTGGAGGGTAATTGACAGGGCTTTTCAAAGCAAGGACAGGGAATAACAGAAGCCATGAGTATAATTGTTCTAGAGGATTCTACTTTTTGGTCAGAAAAGGAGGTGTTTGCATACCAGTGATTATTAAGATTATATGAGATTCATATTAAATTAAGTGTGTGTCCATCCTACCTCTCAGGGCGGATGGAGGAGAGCATGAAGACCATCAGGATAACGTCCAGACTTCCTGGAGGGAAGGGAAACACGGATGCACCATCGCAAACATCCTGCACAAATGCATGGCATACTGCAGGGTCATAGCCTGTGTGCTCCTACAGGGTTGCAAAAAGATGGGGTCTTTGTCAATGACCAATGAAACCGATGCAGTAACTTTTCTCAGTGACTCAGTAAATTCTTGAGTGTGCAGTTATGATCTTCAAGATCTCCAAGATCTTAAACATCCTTTTGTAATTTAGCTAGACCTATGCTACTGACCTGCATTTAACCATGGTACATCAGTTACAATTACTAAACAGTAACAGATGAGACTATTACAGTGTTGTTATAATTGAATAACCTATGGCAATTTGCTTCAATTACTTTTCAAATGTCAACTCAATTATGACACTTAAAAACATATAAAAACAACGTAATAAAGACAGTATTAGGAGCTATCCACATCAGACAATGTGGTATCCATGAATCCATTAGTCTAACATTAAATTTGAGGTTATATTCAGGCAAAGTTGCTAAAATCTTAAAGGTTGCAAGCAATTGTCTTGGGAGAAAAAAACATCCACATTGAAACTATTGAGGTGTTTTTATTATTATTATTTTCATTTTACAGCTGTGCTCATTTCTTCTGTTCAGGACTACATTTCCCTGCCACTGTGCAATCTAACATATTCCTAGTGTGCTGGCAGCCTGCTGCTGCCATTTGATAAAAGCCTCTGCATTCTGACAGCATCAAATATCCAACAGGCCAACAAGCACACGCACAGACACGGCAGCCATTTTGACTGACTGATGTGCTGTCAGCAAAATGGATGAGGATTGAACAAAATGAGAGCTGGGATGAGCAACCATTGTCCTTCCATGTAAATGATGTGGGTTTCAGTGCTAAACATTGATAAGGTGCACTGGTTACATCTGATTTTGTGTTAAATCAAATTTGCAATTCCACTGAAAAATGTAGAAAATGTGGGAAGTGAGTCACCTTGACAAGCTGGATTGCTCGAGAAGAGAAGTCAAAGCAGTACAGGAATGCATCACTGCCTCTGAACAAACACACAACAATATCGTACACTTATTCACTTAACAGTGATATAAGATTAAGCCTATTGATTTTTTTTTACAAAACAAAACCAATTATTGTTACATTGAAAAATGAAAAAAAAATTGTTATATTGTTTTTCTATAAATGATTGGCAGCATTGGAACAGATGATCAATTAGTCTTTATATTCAGCACTGACAACCAGGCTGATAATGCAAAGACAAAGATGTAGATCCATCTGTGAGAATGAGAGTTAATCTGGCTTACATACAGTATATGTGATGGTCACAGTCATTATAACCATACAAATGATGACTCATACCATTTTTTTATATATTTAACTAAACCAGGCCAAGACTCATGAAAAGCTACTTTGCACAAGAGATGGTGCAACAAATGTTGGTTTGTGACTTTCATTAAACATGCCCAATTAGTTCAAGATTACCTTATGATACATTTATGTCTAACGTTTAAAATGAAATTCTAAATATAATTCTAACACCCAAAAGCTGTTTGTCTCAAACTTCAGCTCAGTACATATAATGCAGTCACACCTGTTCATTTAATCTTAACAACCCAATAACATGTTTATTGCCTGCATAGTGATCTTTTCTTAATGTCACAACACTGCAGCCAAAGATATGACTGGCTGCTTTTCAACCTGATGGTGTTGATGATCGGGAACACGCTGTTGCCTGCGCCACATCCCACCTGCACCAAAACATACACCAACAATTTCAATAGCATGTAAACATTTTACCAACATGAATAAAAATATGATGAAACTGTTCTTGAACTGTTCTCGACCTTTAACTTGACTGTCTCATGACATCATTCAGTCAACACAGGAATGCATGAAAACCCAATAACCTCCAATATCCTGAATGAAGCATGCTGCCCCGGGAATGCAGTAACGGTGTGAGGTTTTACTGCAGAATCGTCTGTGGAGTTCCACTGCTCCTCTCTGATCGCATCATGTTTGTCAATGAGGGTGTCTTCCTGCTGGTCTCCTCCGCTGGTCTGCTCACGTACTCTGGATTCAGGGCACACAATCCCCTCACCTACTTGCCTCCTTGGGGGACATCCAACCTCACAGCCCTGGGGCAAGAGCTCCGGGAACTCAGAGAAAAGCCACTGCCGGTCTTTGAAGAACTTGTTCTGATGCATCTTGTAAAATTCATTCCAATATCTCTTAGCCTCCCTGTCATACCTGACTGGGAAGCACATAAACAGCTTAAAACTTGATAAACTGGTTTTGATACTACAAGCTTCAACATATGTTCAAATATTTCTGGGGCTATTCTAAAACAGAATCAAATATTACTGGCTTGGAATTATCTTACCTTGCTCTTCTACTGGGATTCGTTCTCTGGAATTTTCCTCTGCTATTTGTCTGGCCTTTTGAATCTGCTCTGGTGACCACTGAACATGATCCCTAGAACACAGTAACACAAACATATCAGAATGACCCTTGTCAGTTAATCAGTAGTTGACCTCTTGTCATAGAAAACATAAGGCTATAAATAAATATTAACATCAACTGTTTTTCTGGACACATAAGAAATTGTCCTGTACTATACAGGTGATGGAATGTTAAAGGAAAGACATACCACATGTTATGCTGGAAGATGTCATCGGGGTTGGTGAGAATCCGGGCCCCCAGTGGTGCGGGGGGGCGTCCACTCTGGAATCTGCAGGGGATACGTCTAACACCATGGACCACAGCTGATGCTGTGAACTTCAACAGCCCTCTCATTCCCTAATTTTATTTGATCAGGAGAGCTGTGAACAGTCAGTCTTTGAGTAAGTCTTTGTGTATAATGCAGAGCAAATATACAAATAATCTATTATTTCTCAATGAAATAGTAAAAACCAGAGAGTGCTGACCACATGGAATGGACATTACAGAAAGCAGCACTGCATAATACAAAACATGCATTAATATATATAATGTCCTTTAATAACATATATGCAAGTTCTAATACACTGATATTATTATTATTGTCTATATTACTATTGACTCTATCCAACTATTATGTGTATCTTCGTGAGCTAAATTAGGGAATTCAGAAATTGTCTACTTAAGTACCTTTAAGTGTAATTGTTTTTAGTTTTCAAAATAATGGCAGAATGTTTATTGGTGTATCTTTGAAGAATGAATACACAAGAGGAAGTTAAATAATAACTGCATAGCCATCTATCAGCTCACTAAGTTCGACAAAGAATAACCAGCGTATCAAATAGTAAAAGAAAAATAAACAATTATCTATATCCTGGTATTTATAAGCCAGATATTTGCTATAAATTAACGACGTTTCTTGAAAGTGTATAATATTGCACCATGGATACGGTTAGTTAAGATGACACGCATGGGATTGTGGGATATACCCCTTTCTGAGGAGGCGAAGTGGAGGGACTGGAAATCCTGACGAACCCCGTCGGCATCTGTTTTTAACTGAACTAGAATGACCCCTTATCGCCATTTTTATCCGTTTCTCTCCGACTGAAGACAAGCGGACAAGTGGTTTTAAAGCGGACAAGTGAATAGAGATGGACTCTATAACAAACGCTTGATCATAGTTGCTCTGTAATACACGAGGAAGCTAGTTGGCTAATTAGCTAGATAGATGTCTGAAGCGTTGCTACGAGAACACTCTGTAGTTATTGGTATAACTAGCTAGGTTATCTGACATGTAACTAAAATACAGGAACCAGCTAGACTGCTAAATATAGCTCACTAGCTATCCTAAATTACCTGCATCTACTGTTGTAGTTAACGCTCGTTAACCAAATTAACTAGCAGACTCTATTTTCTTCGCTAGCTACTTAGATTATTACAGTTATCACCACACGTAGTTAGTATTATTTGTTTACATCGAATTAGTCTGATTTACTATTTTACTGATTTGCTATTTGGCTATTTATTGACATTTGGCATTTGCTATTTATTTGGCTAGCTCATCTAATTTAGTTAAGCATTTGGCTGAAGTTACCTTACTAGCTAAGTGTTTCGGTTTCAGCCATCCCGTAGTGGATTGGATATTAGGCCAGTAACTAGCATAAACTGGGACACTACATGATTCCTAATTAGTTTCCTCATTTTGAAAAGATTTGTCAACATACCTGAATGCACATTGCTGGTCAGTTTAAATCGTCTTAATGGTGTCAACATCATCCTCCATGTGTTTGGACCAGTCGACTTCTTCTCTGCGCCCCCTTGCGAGAAATCGACAAACGAACGCCTGTGCCGTTATAGCCTTGAGGTCAAGAGGGATAACCTCCAATGACTTCGGCACATTACTTGGGAACAACCTTAGAATCCTTAAGAATATTATTCTGCAGGTATTCGTATGGCCAGTTGTTTAAGACTTACGTTTGTTTCCCATGCTGTAGTCTACTTGGCTGATAGTTCATGTTGCCTCTGTAGGATGATACGGAATTCACAAAGGTTTGGACAAAATCTTCGAAGTCCCTTATCTCATATGAGAGTGGAAGAATATACTTCGAAAATTATAGAAGCTGTTACAGCAGGTAAACTGTTACACAAGGCTGCGACTCACGCCTCTATTCACCACAATAAAATGGCCAATGGCTCCTTTTCCTGTGTCTTAAGTGTTTAATGAATTGCAGCCTAACACCTCAGCCACAGCCCCTGTACGAGTTGCCAAAACAGACCAAAGCTGAGAAGATTGAGGATTCCTTATTATGCCAGTGTCCACTTGTAAGTGCACTTCTTATGGTCCTACATGTTATAAAGATGTATTAGAAAATCTTACACAACACAAAGATGAAGGATAATACAATGGATAACTAATCAGGATACCTGTGCATTCAGGATGTTGATGTGTTAAATTGTATACATGTTGCAGGATAAAGTGCTGTCACCGGCTTCAGAGCAGAAACCCAGCCTGCTATCCCTAACAGCCAATAATTGGTTGTATCGCCTTTCAGCAGACACTGGAGAAACTCTACACAAAGTTTATCTCTCATCTCGATTCAAATTCAGGTAATCACCATGTGGTGAGGAACTGAGTGAGATCATTGTGATGATGAACCAGGTTTATTGTAATGGTTCATGTTCTGAAACAATGGATTCAGTAGTACTAACCTTCACGATAACGTGTGTATATTTGCAGATCGCTGGGCTGGGACGTCTCACAGGAGACATTTTATGTCAAATCCATTCAGCACAAACAGACAGTGCAGGCACGACAGGTCAGACATTTCTGATTGTTGTTCATATTTTTCATTTTGCACATTATGGATATGATGAGAATGTGAATGTGTTCTCACCCACGTGTTCTCTGTCTGTCTCCTCCCCTCAGGCTGGTGTGGAGAATAACATTCTTATGCATTTAGCCATATTCAAAGTCTTTCCTCTTGATGTTGTTGGAATGTTGGAGATCAACAAGAAAGTAAACCACATTTTAATTTGCAATTACATTTTCAATTGCAATTACAAGTGTTTTTTTTCAAAATAGTTAAAAACTCATTTTGAAAAACGATGGATCTGTTGTTTTTAGGTCTTTGGCAAATCTACAGTCGATGTGCTTCTGTCTCAAGGAGTATTAGCAGTATCACACAGCTCAAAGTGTGTGAAACTTTACAGCTTTGAATATATTGTGGAAAAGGTCTGGTACAGTATATCAGCATGCAGTGGTCCTGGATATAAATGTGGATGTCTTTGTAATTGTGTTTACTTGCAGGCATTTACCTTTTAAGCCTATGGCCATTCTAACTGCAGTCTACTTGTTTCAGTTTAGGACCAAGAAGCTGGTTCTTGGTGAGCAGTGTGATTTATATGGCCCAAGAGGAACAGTGGGAGAAGCTCCTTATGGCATTCCAGTAAACATTCAGATCACAGGTGGGTGGCACTCTATAACCAGTACCTCTGTATTTACTGCATGTAGGACATGAATGCACTAGTAAACTACAGTACATTTGGTATAACACAGATATTCTCAACTGAGCCTTTGGGATGCACAAGATGGTCCACATTCCACTCTCCCTAGTCTTACAGCCATGGGTCAGGAGCTGGGTTATAAGAAAATTGTGGGCCATCTGCTGTGTCCTGAGGACTGGGTGGAGAAACACTGGTAGAAAACAAGTGTTTGAGACGGGAGGTCATTTTGAAAGATATTTTGAACTACATTTTGATTATTTTGTTTGTTTGTTTTATTAAGCTATTCATTATAATTCTGGTCATAGTGAATATCAATCAGTATAGATTAGCATGACGATTGGCATTACCTCATGATTAGCATGATGCTTCTAAGTTCTCCTGTAACTTCTTGCTCCTCACCAGAATGTCCTCCTGTACTGTTTGAGGTCTCGTACTTTGATAATGGCATCCAGATCGGAGGCCATCCCTGGCACTACATCCACACACCGAACCATAAGAGGCACAGGGGGACACACCATATCTGCTCCATCAGAGATGGCACACTGGTAGCTCTTTACACATGTATAGCATGTATAGCATGAGGGTTGGCAAAGCAACTTAGAATCAGGCCATTCTTATAAAGCTTGAGCATATGACGGACTCAAAAATTGTACTGTGTTAAAACTGGCAATGGCAATTAACAGAGGGAAATACTCAGTGATTTGTGGTTATAAAATCTGTAGACTCGGATAAATGGTTGTATAATTTGTACAATAAGACACATTTAAACCTCAACCTGAGGGTTTGTTTGAAGACTTTGCTGTGTAGGGCCAGTGCACCAAGCGAGGATAAACAGCTGGGAGCTCTTGCAGCATGTCAGTAGCAGCATGTGTGTTTGACAGTAATTGTGGAGAACTGTCTACACACAGCATGTATGTAGCCACAACAAAGGCCTTTATACAGTGGTAGATAAGTAGGAAGCCAGAACTATTGAAGGTACCTTCAAACACAAGCATCCTTTCAAAACTTAAGTAGAAATTTTAAGAAAGAGAAGCTGATCAAACTACTATACCAAGGTGCTTTAATTTCAGCGATTTAAATAATCAACAGAATATCTGTAGAACTACAAAGCACACATAGTGTATATAAGGGTATGGATTTAATCTTTTCTTACAAATGTACTTAAAATGTGTATACATAATGTAAAAATAATGTCTTTAACATATAACAATGTCTTAAACATGTCAGAATAGTGCCTGTGCACATTGCTTAGTCCCTCTGCCCTGTACCCTCTTAAACAGGCGAAGAACGGCGTGCAGGAGATGGACTGCAACTCCCTGGAGGCCGACTGGATCTTCTTCCATCCTGATGACTCGGGCAGGATCATTCATGCTGGGCCCAGCACCATAAAGTGGGCACAATTTAGAGCCTCCCAATAGGTTTCTCAGTACAATGCTAATTCATGGATGAGATGGTTATTGTGATAGGTCTCTATTCGGTTGTTTGGTTACTGTTTCCTCTACAGTGTTCTGAAGATCAGGACTGAAACAGGGTTCGACACACACTACGAGGTGATGCGTGATTTCACCATCAGTGCTTCTCGAGCCAACAGCGTGAGTGTACTTAGACTTTTTTTTATATCTTGTACCTACATCTACCTAATCCTGTTATATGGGCGGCATAAATCAGACTCTCTTTTGCACTTCCTCGTTGACCATTAGCATAGACACACTCCCAAATGTTTGAAGTTAATGTTTTATTGTAGGACTGACCAGTAGTGCAAAGGTAATGCCTGTTTTGAATTGGAAGCTTTAATCTTGTGCCTGCAGTCGTCGTCCCAAGTGACAGTGACGTCATCAGGTCGTACAGTGAAGAGGAGATATCAGCAGCTGGATGATGATTCTGAACAGGAGGTATTGAACACAGTCAGAGACATGCACATATGGATTCAAATATACATTTAACAAGTACAAATGTCCCAGTATTGCAGTATGTCTTCACCATATTAGGTATTTCTCTGGAAATTAAGCTTGTTCTTTTAGATTACAGTTGAAAGTTATCGGCTAATTTTATCAATGTGTATTGATTAGATGGTTATCGATTCGGTGGGTATTGATTAGTTGGGTATTGATTAGGTGTAAATGTTGATGGCACCACATCGACAGGTTGTTCTGGCCCTCAGGGTCATTAGCTGTTGTCAGCAGTTGTCCAGATCTAATTAAATCTATATTAAAACTAACTTGTGTTAATACAACTTGAATTATTTGATAAGAGTATAATAACAAAAGCCTTTGTTGCATATATACTATAGAAATATTGGGAGTGAAGAAAAATACTGCAAATCTATATAGGTACAGTCATACTCAATACATGTATATTCATTATTCATTATATTGTGAGATGGTTTACTGTTTTATAGACATTTAAGATGGTTAAGTATGAGGATGAGCTCGACCTGTTGGCTATTGTGGATGTCAGTCAGACAGAAGATGAAGGACAGGCCAATGTTCGTCTCCATGACAACAAAAATGGAGCGTTAATGAAAAAAATATCCCTCAAGGAATCATGGGATGTGGTGAGTATAGGCTCCAATAATGATGACAGTAATAATAATGACTATGAATCATAATGATGACTCAGTTTTTACAAAAAATATCTCTCTTGCAGACCTACTGTCATGAAGTCCACTTTGACCGAGACACAGTCATCCACATTGAACAACAGAGGAACAGCAGCTTTTGCTGTCACGTTTATAAGATAAACCGAAGGGAAAAAAACTTATGATCTGGACGTGAATATTCCACACATCTTATTTTAACTTCTATTTCTTCGAAGCTGAGAACTGTTTTCGTATTATGATAAATGATCAGTGATTGAGTTTTGTACTATATTTCAGAAACAATATTAATGGTTTCGTATTTGTAAAAAAAATATCAATGCACGGAATTGACACGAAATTAACGATGTGAAAGTAGGTCGATATTTCTCCTGAAATTCAGATTACCCTGTGACGTCATGCGTGCTCTAAAATGACGTGCAGTGCCAGCGTTTTCTGCCGCTTCTGAGCGAAGCAATGTTTTCTAGTGCCTTAACTTAATAAATATATAGTAAAAACATCCATGTAACCTTGTACGCGATATTAATTTTGCCGTTATCTCTTGCGTAATAGTGGTGGATGTGGCAAGTTACAAAAGTTGCCACAAGAGGGGGCGGGGGGTGGACGACGTCGCTCTGTGAAAAGAAACAACTTGAGAATTACCGCGGCACAGGAACGACCTCTTGAAATTCCTGTTGTGAGTTTGTGTTTGAACGCGCTATACTTTTCGTTCCTCCGTCGTGAGGCCGACGGGACAACTATGGAAAACTACAAACATTTCCTTATTTTGCTGATTTTTGCTTTTGCGGTCGGTTTCGTCTCAGTCGTGCTCGTTCTCAGATGGGTTTTAAGTTTCCGAGAAGGGCTTGGATGGGATGGAGGACCGGCCGAATTTAACTGGCATCCTGTTTTGGTTGTAATTGGCTTCATTTTTCTTCAAGGAATTGGTAAGACGTTCGTAATGGTTTGTTTCTTTAACTGCGCGTAAATGGGAAGTTCTTTGCGTCACTGCGATAGACTAATGTTTTCATAGTTTCTTAATCTAATCTAGTGCCCGTGTCAAACAACCTAAATGGTGTTTTTTTATAACAAAAAAGATCCTGCTCAACCCAAATCATACGAAGCGTCAGGAAGATCATGACTATTGTCGACTTAAGAACTTTTGTGTGTTTTCAGGTTTTGCATTTTTGCTTTGCGATTACGTTCATTCGCGAGGTCGAAACCTCGAATGAAAACGGAAATGTCTACAATAAATGTTGGTGGGACTGAAATGTTCGCACAACTTTCACTGGCAGTAAAAGTTTCAGCCCTTCGAGCAGTGAGCTACATATGGCCACAGATGTACTCGTCCCCACTTCAGCATATTTCATGTGCTCAGGCAGCCTGCCTGAGAGAGGATCATGTCAGAGTTTGTCGTTGAGTATTCAGTTGTATTACTAGTAGTTGGTCACTAGGCTATACAGTCTATGGTCCAAAAACGTTGCAAGCTTAAAATACAGTGTGCTCAGTTTTAACCCAAACGTATTTGACCATTTTTTAAAAACAGGGATTATATCTAATACATTTATTTATATATACGACTGAATTTGATAAAGAATAACATGTAGTGGAGATTTAAGTGTAATCTAACAGAAGATGAACACAAAACTAATTCGTGTGCGTTTCTCTCTAGCAATTGTCGTGTATAGACTTCCGTGGACATGGAAATGCAGCAAGCTGATGATGAAGTTGATTCACGCAGGCCTAAATACGCTGGCATTTGTCCTGGCTGCTGTCTCTCTGGTAGCAGTGTTCGACTTCCATAACGCTCAGAACATCCCGAACATGTACAGCCTCCACAGCTGGGTGGGATTAGCTGCCGTCATACTGTACTCGCTACAGGTAAGGTTCACGTATCGACATTAAATCCAGCAATCGATTGCACGAATATAGCAGTATTCTTGCGCCTTTCTCGTTCTCTGTCAATGAATAGATTGTACTGGGAGTTGGCGTTTACCTCTTGCCGTTCAGCCCGGCGTATCTGCGCGCTGCGCTTATGCCTATTCACGTTTACAGCGGCTTGTTTATCTTTACGTGCGTGATCGCCGCTGCTCTCATGGGCATTACTGAAAAGCTCATATTTTCCCTGTAAGTATGATTAAGCATTCCATGCACTCACGATAATCTGTTCACTATAGAAAAGTATCTCATGACTGCGCATATAGCTTATGATTCTACGTAAGTAATTACTGTTATTCCTCAGGCTGTGCCCTGTTTGTATAGTACCACTGTGGTCAGACTAAATTCTGTAAGACGGAGCTGATGGGTGTTATCGTTGCAAACATGAGTTTAAGTGCTTTATACACACTTATATATTACCTTTTTATATATAAAAACATATTCTTTCCCCACCAACATATGGATAACATCCTTTAAGGCATATATCTGAATGTCTCATTTTGTGCAACTTTGCTCAGGAAAGATCCAAAGTACAAAGACTGCCCCCCAGAGGCCATCTTTGTTAATGTACTCGGGGTGTTGATAGCCGTGTTCGGTGGCCTCATCCTCTGGATCGCGACTCGGCACTCCTGGAAGAGGCCCAGTGAGGAGCACCTGCGCCGGGCGCAGAGCAGTGAGCCTGAGCTGGAGAGCTCCAAGCCCGCTGCGGCCATGTCTGAGAGACCGGACCCGGAGGCCAGCAAAGACACGCGCTGGAGAGGCGGCAAGATGGAGGAGTCTGGAGGGGCAGCGTGAAGGAGCAAACAAGGAAAAAATAAACAAAGCTCCAAAACTAAACCTAAAGATATTTTTTGCATAAAAGTTTTATACCAGGGCTAATTTCACACTGTTAACAAAATAGTTTTTTCAAAAATGCAAGTTTTGATTTCTGTAACTTAGTGTTCTGAGGGGTTGAAAGGGCTAATAACAGTAGCATTTATACAGCATTTATTCACAAGTATTTCTCCATATGGGTTATTGAATTCGCATTTTCATTGTTGGTAGGGCAGGGACTTTTGTGTTGTCACTGTTATCTTTATCAAATCCTACTTCAGTCACTAATTGAAGACACTATTGAAGTACAGTACACTGATCTGGACTCTTTTGTTGTCTTTTATTAAATTGCACTAATATAACATCACTGTATTTTGCAACAGGATGTGCTGTATTCAGTAACTGAACAAGCATACATTTTACAGTAGAAAAGTATAAGGCAATTTTCATTAGGTGTATAAAAATGTTTACAGCTTTGTTGGGTAAGTTTTGTGATGGGTATTGGGCAAAGGCTTGATCATTGGAATGGTGACCATGCTGAGCTCTTGACATGCCTTGCTGTACAGAGGCACGGCCTCGTTTGCAACAGGTCTAGTGTTGGGCCTGTTGTAGGATGTCTGTGTCTGAGACATGGCAACAGAGGCTGTGGTGTCAAGCGCAGGTCTCCCAAGTGGTAAGCATCTTCACTGACCAACAGTCAGAAGAGACAGCTCTTTGGGCTAGCAGCAAGAGCAGCCAATTACCTTCCTCTGTTACTTCCAGTACACAACCCTCTCCTTGAAGGGTTGACAGTTTCCGTCACAGGTATCGGTGAGATTCTCCTCCAAACAAATATTTAAGTGTAGCCTATACACAGTGTTAGTTCTTTGAGCACCTTTAGGATAATCATGTATTGCCCTCCATATTCCTTTCCCAAGTGCTGGTCAAAACCAAATTTTCTTCTTTTTTTCATCTGCAAATCATTCTGTAGATAAAGATTGCTATATTTTTATATTTACAAGATCAATAAAATGTATTCTGTAGTTTCTCTGAAACATTCTCACTTTTAGTGGCAGTATAACATGACTGTTGTGTTTCCACTGTACCTTCAGTGAATCCACAGCTGGAAAGGGTAATGAATGATAAGACCGTGATCACGCTCCTTGGTCTCGATCCCTTTGTACAAACTATACGTATTTGACATGGCATTCCCTTTTGTAATTAAAACAGGAAGAAAATGATGCACATACTGAAAACTGACATTTTATAAGGTTCAGGAAAAAAATATATAGCTAAATGCTTTATCTAATATGTCAGTGCATTGGACTTTTTATTGTATTTTAAAAAGCTACATTTGTAATATCATTTATCAGTGCAAATCCTATAAAATATACACATAATAGCCCCATTAAGTACAGCTAGTTTGATCACATATACCGACTTACCTTGTCAGTGAATTCTAAGTTATAATTTGGCACCTGTGTTGTGCTCGGGTTAACGGGCCGGCTGTGAATGTACTGTGCCTCTGGAGGCCTCTGTAATGGCGGACGGTTTCAACGGGGCAGGGTTCCTCTGGATATTTAGCATATGGCCCATGTGTGTACACTCACCACCACCATCACCATATGCACGTCGCCATTCCCTTAGCCTTCATGGACGGTGCGTTTCTGTGCACACCCACAAGCTGGGGGCAGCAGACAGCACTCTGAACCCAGCACTAGCAGTAAAATCAGTGCAAAGCCCACTACCTGACAATACCTTGGTAGTGTCTCTTATGTATGGAGAAAGATCTGCCATCAAAATATCTAGCCATCAGTGATGAACAGGATGAAGGGTAACCAATTGTACATGCCAATACACAGGATGTAGTCTGTAACTGTTTGCTTATAAAATGCACATATAAAATATCAAATCACCAGCAAGTGTAACCTTCTGATAAAGTGGGTGGGGAATTTCCATGTACATGCATATATACACACAGGTAAACATTTACAAATATATGTTTAAACTGTATGATGCAATGTATTTAAATTTGTTATGCATAATATGAGGAATTGGAAGTAAAAAAAAAGAAACAAACCTGTTTTCCCCTTCAATTGCTTTCAACATTTACTCAAAATAATCTCGATTTAGAAAGCATGGTCATTAGGGCATCAGAGCAGATATTTATGGAAAATACATAATAAAAGTCAAACTCAGTTTATGCTTTATCTATATTTAGAAAGGTTTGCATAAACTTATAAAAGCTTTTATAGATGTATATAAAAACATCCATTTAACACTTGCCCTTTGACCAAACAAGATCACTAATGAAAAACACCAAAACATGTAAAGCACCGTTAAACCGACTCTAAATGAAGCTCACTGACAGTTCTGATTGTGACTGGACTGACTACTGAGGGTGGCAAAGACTATTTTCAGAGGAATTCAGGCCAGTTTTCAGAACTGTGCTAGTTCACATGTTCGTTGTATCTCAGCTACCAAACCTCCAGGTAATTAGAACTAACTGGCAAGGCTTTGTTACTGAAACCAGAAGGTCGTGGCAGGTATAAAACATACCCACAGACATTGCGACCCCAACTTTCTGAAGATAGTTATTATTCATTTGGACTTTCACAGGCTTGCTGTGTTTTGTTCAGTTGTTCTTGTTTTGAACCTGGTACAGCTTTTTGGCTAACTTACTAAGACCTTCCTGAGGCTTATTAATGGCTATAGAGCATTGAACACAGACACACATACAAAACACATACAAAGACACATTCCAGTGAGTTCCCCAGTCACTGTCCCCCTGTCCCAGTGCTGTCACTATTATCAGTGTAAAGGATTGCCTTCCAATGTGCAGTTATCTCTAGCCTTAGAGTCTTCATGTGCCAAAACAGGTTTTCAGACTTTTAGAAAGTTTTGAAACTTACAGAATCTTTGGCTAATTAATCACAAAAGAAAATAAATAAACAATATGTGTGGAATACTTCATTATTTTCATAATTAAAACATACTGGTTCAGTCTCAGCATTCCAGGAATCACTTAAAATGATGCAATCATAAGGGACGCTTCTCCTTTCTGTTCGCCAAGTCTTTGCAAGCAAATTGCAAAGAAAAACAAAGTTTAGGATTGAGATTTGCCTGGTCTGTTTGGCCATGACAGCATCCCTGCTCCCAAATCCAATGTGAGGAAAGAGCAGTAGTTTGACTCCCCACTGCGACAACATGGACTGAAGTTCTGCCTCCAGGTGCCACACGGTCCAGGTCACACGGTGCTAGCGTCTCCTCCCACAGCTGAGGTGGAAACCTCACGAGGAACTCTCGTTCTCACTCCACATGGTCATCCACGGCTTCTTCTCCAAGGGGTCAAACATGCCATTTCCATCAGTAAACTGACGCGTCTCCTTCCGAATCCTCACAGCATGGTACTTGGGGATGCTGTCTTCGTATTTGGAGCGTTTGAAAAATCCACACTGAGGGGGATAACGCAGGAAAAAAAGGCATTTCACTCAAAATTCCTTGGAATATTAGCCAACAATGGCAAAGAGGGTTAAAGCAGAGTTTGTGGAAGGCCTGAAACTGAAGTTCTGAGAGTGGACACTGCAATCATGGCATGCATCAGTAAGCCTTCAGGACAGAACAGCCAAACTTGCAAAGGAATGTGTTTAAAGCACTAACGAAAGTAAAGAAACAAGGAAACAAAAGACAAGTTAGACGGCAGGCTAGAGAGAGAGGAAAAGCAACGCGGCAAGGGTTAAAAACATGACATCACACACAGGCAGTTTCAGAACTCCACACACTGCACTGACAAAACGAGGCACGCCGTTCACGAGAAAGCGCTTCGTTTTTGCTTTCGTCTCCTTTCGGCAGAGCAAAGGATGCGTTAGCGGTCGTAAAAACCACTGCCGTGGCCTTGTGTGCTTTACCCAGAGGACTCTATGCCTCGGTGCAGAGCTTGTCTTTGTCAGAAGGCTGAGCATGGATCTCAGCTTTGTGATAGGCTGCGTCGACCTGCTGTTTCTTGGCGCGCTTGAAGAAACCACACTACAGAGGGAGCAAGGGTGAAGGGGGTGAGTCACTGCAATCAGGTGACAGCAAAGATTGCGCTTCTCACGATACAGTCGGTACAGGCGGGACTTCTGGCAGCTGCGAGACTGCTTCTGCTGCCAACCTGCAAAGGCCTGGAGCTCACTCTCTACGGAGGAGGAATATTCTGAACCTGGCGACATGAGTCGATGTCCAAAACTCATCAAGAGTTTAGCAAAGTGGGTCATTGTGACAGACATGCGCATCTATTATGTAAGGACAATAGAATCTCTACAAAGATTTACACCATCTGCTTTAGTCGGCTATGCCTACCTTCCAGAGGAGGAGCACGAGGAGAGCAAGCATCAGGATTCCTGCTAGGACGGCCACTAGGATTATCCACCAGGGAACCCCGCCATACTGAGCCACGGCGTGTTCAGGGAACACAGTCAGTCTCACCTTCCAAAGAACAGAAATTAACATATGAACTTTTTCCTTGACTGAACCAAAAGGTTAGAGTGTAAGGAGTCATGAGCATGTCTCAATGACATACCTGGGTTTCTGGATTTCTCAGCACAAGGTTCTTCGCAGAAACATCTAGACTGATGGATGCTTTCACTATCAAATCAAGGTAATTATAGGAAGCATAATCCTGTTTTGAAAATGAGAAAAAGAACTTGCGTTCAAGCTGCAGGTTTTATCATCCTAAAATTATTCATTAGTGTTCTCAAGAACATTATTGTAGCTTACCTCAAGGAAAGTGGCATTCCAAAGGCGAGACTTCAGTATAATGTCTGCACTACTGTCCAGTCCCTGCAGAGGGCACTTAATCTCAACACAGCGTGCATCCCCAGAACACGACTGCAAAAATGCAATAGAAGGAGATGGTTAGGCTACATCTTTAAGCCAAAGCAGGGTTTTCCTACAGTGGGAAGAACTGATCATAACAAGGTTGAGTCATTCACCAGGGTCTTGTATTTCCTTTGGTCTGTAAACAGGGATATTTTCCCTCTCTCTGACATCCTCCTGTCCTCTGCCTCACGCTTTCTCCTGGCCAAGGTGGATCCCTGAAAACACAGGAGGAAACACTGCGGTAGGCATACATCTATTAGCTCAAATTCAGTGGTCAATCGGAGTGTCTGCCCGGGACACACTCCTCCTAGACATAGCTCTTCGGAGCGCCCCTGGGTTCCGAGCTCTAATGGAGGAGATAGAAGACACGGAGGATGTCGTACCTCCGCCAGTCGCAGTGGGTTGATTTCATTCTCAGGGGAGCAGGTCAGCTGCTCCAGGTCTTTAGAGTCGACCTTCACGAGGTACAGCAGCCATTTCCCCACGCCACTCTCTTTGGGCCACTGGATGTTGAGGGAGGCCGTGCCGAATGACTTCAGCGGCTTGCCCAAATTTATGACCTATAGGAGAAATGTCGTTTTTCACAATAATTTTTTTAAACCTTGGCTGCAACCGTACCCCAGCAGACAAAACGTTATATGACTCAAAATTAAATAAATTAATAAGGAATATACAATATTGAATACACTAATAGAATTGCTATATTTACCCTGAATTCATATTCGATCAAACTGCCGACTTCTGCCTCAGACTTCATGGCACTCTCTCCTCTAATCTCTCCTCCAAAGTACACCTGAGAGGGTTTGGCAACCCTTATCCATAACAAATAGCAATTAGTTCCAAAAAGCCATGCACTGTACCATATTTACGTGGGGTACAGGGCGCGTGGACTGACGGCACATACCCCTGCACAGAGAGCAGCAGCTCTATCACGACGTTGGCTTTCGCTCTCACTCTCCCCAGACCTTCCTGCAGGCTTGTCCTGGGGGAGGAAATGCATTTGGAAACATCACTGTGCTGCCTTTTTGAAGGAAGAGGCTGAGGGTGAAAGTTTAAACATGAGTCTGTGGCAAAGAGATCCAGAACAGCTCACGTCTCCAGCTGGAGGTGGACGTCCACCTCTGTGGTGTTGAGAGAGATCCCTCCCGTGCTCAGTATGATGTAAAAGGTGACCTAAAAATATTTAAGCCAGAAATCTCAATACAGCCACTGTACAAATGAGACTATGCTTGAGCAGAATTACTCCTGTGTAAAATATTCTACCTCAGAGTCTCTTTTAAATGGATTCCCCAGCTCACACTCTGCTTGGGATCCATTCTGATTGGCTGCACAGATGATATGTTTGTCCTAGTGGACATGGAAATTCTGGTTACTTTTCTATGATATTTCATATGTTAAACAATGCCATTAAAGTGTCTCATTTTGTTGTTTTTTCCCCATTGTATTGTTCTTTTATCATATTATCTTTAGATTTCATCACATCATTATATTTTGGTCTTCACTACCTACTTTGGTTCTCTGGGATCTGAATCCAGAGTATGACAGCGATTTGCCAAAGAGTCCGACTAGCTTGGCTTCATGTGCATCATCTCCGTTCCTGTTCTTCACCGTGACCTCCAGAGCAATGTCCTTCTGGTCGCTCAGAGAGACCACTGCAACATCATTGCTCCTGTTACACCAAGCAAAAACCTCCTGTTACACAACACAACACTTTCCTGTTACAAAAACAAAAATGCCTATAAACTCCAACACTAGTATCTCTCACAGACGGCCCAACATACATGACCTAACTAGTGACTCCAAAATCCTGGACTGGAATTTTGATTCGAGGTCTGGAGTTAAGAACATATGCTTTATACTTTGCTATGGCTTTTATGAATAATGAAGGCAGGTTGGTAACTCACGTAGGTAATGGAGAAAAGATGTCCTGGTTGGATTCTTTGTAACAAAATCTGTACTGGAGCTGGAGGTTACTCTGGCAAATGTTATCAGCCCCACATCCCTCTTTTAGGAAGTTCACCTGAGGTCATAAACAGACAAACTGCTTAGATTTTCCTCGCCTACAAAAATTATAAATTAATCTGTGCTTAACTTCCACTCCATCCACTCATTCACATCCGCTTATCCGGGTCCTGGGTTGTGGGGACAGTAGACTAAGCAAGAATGGCCAGGCTTCCCTCTCCCCAGCCACCTCTTCCAGCTCTTCTGGGGGGATACTGAGGCATTCCCAGGACACAATCTCTCCAGCATGTCCTAGATCTTCCCCCGGGGTCCAGTTGGACATGCCCGGAACATTTCACAAGGGTGGTGCCCAGAGGGCATCTGGATCAGACATCCAAACCAACTCAACTGGCTCCTCTCTATGTGGAGGAGCAGCGTCTCTACTCCGAGTCTCTCCTGGATGACTGAACTCCTCTCCAGTGGAAATGCATTTCATTGTATCCGTGATTGCATTATTTCGGTCACTACCCAAACCTTGTGACCATAGGTGAGATTTTGAACGTAGATTGACCAGTAAATTGAGAGCTTTGCCTTTTGGCTCAACTCTCTCTTCAACACAATGGTCCAGAACAGCATCCGCAACACTGCAGACAACGCACCGAGTCTTCTGTCAACCTCCCAGTCCTTTGTTCCCTCTTGAACTACTTGAACTCCTCCACTTAAGGCAAAGACTCACTCCTGATCCAGAGAGGGCACTCCACTCTTGTTCGACCATGAGTACCATGGTCTCAGTTTTAGAGGTACTGATTCTTATCCTGGCTGTTTAGCACTTAGCTGCAAACTGATCCTGCTGGAGGTCCTGGCCTGATGGGCTGCCCAATGGAGGATGGGTTCCCTTTTGAGTCTTGGTCCTCCCAAGGTTTCTTCCTAAATTCCTGCCATCTTAGGGAGTTTTTCCTTGCCACTGTCGCCTTTGGCTTGCTCATTAGGGATCTGGACCCACGCAATTTGTAAAGCTGCTTTGTGACAACATGTGGTGTAAAAAGTGCTATATAAATAAAATTTAATTGAATTGAATTGAATTGAATGAGACTAAGAGGACCACATCATGGCATGCAAAAATGGCATGTGGAATCCTGATGCCATGCCACCAAACCAAAACCCCTCCGCCACTTGGCTATGCCAGGAAATTCTGTCCATTAAAGTTATGAACAGAATCTGTGACAACGGGCAGCTCTGATGGAGTCCAACCCCAACTGGAAAGCAGTCTGACTTGCTGCCGGCCATGCGAACCAAGCTCCTGCTCAGATTATTATTACTAGAGAAGGGGGGCGAGGCGTGATCCCAAATGCCGGCTTACATTAACAAATAAATAATGCAGACCGCTGAGGGAGATAGTGGAAAAAAATACAAACAGAAAAATACGTAGAAAACTCAACGCGTAAAAAGACAACGAAAAGCCCATAAAAAAAAAGACACCTGGGGAAGTAACTGGCTTGCAGGCAAACGCTGCAACGAACAAAAAACCCTTCCCAAACAAAAACCCAAACTGGATAGAGAAATAACAGGAAGCTGCGCAGAATTAAAGCACTCGAATAAGCAAAGATTCTGAGAGAGAGAGCGGTGACGAAACACCAAGGACATAACTCTAGAGGAAGAGGAAGAGGAAGAGGAAGAACTGGCTGACAAATGTACAGCATGGAGGCCAAACGATTCAGCAGTGAGATGCCACAGCTATCTTCTTTAAGTAGGAAGGAAGACAGCTGTGGCTCATCACCGCTGATTACGGGAGCTCTGCCTGGAACTGGCTCGTGAGCTCCTCCCTGTGGTGGCAGGATGAATCACCCTGGAGCCAGCCCTGACAACTTATGTAATGTAATGTAAATTAAGCTAATTCATCCAGACCTTTAGCATTAGATTCGTTTGTTTGAATGCAATAGAGCATGGAGAGGCTAGCAGCTGCTCTGGACATGTTTACCTCAGTGCTGGTTCTGCTGGGCAGGCTGGTGTCCAACACAGGGACAAGCTCTGGTAGAATGCTCTGTCTTTTCCCTCTGCGAGCTTTCTCAATGGCCACAGACACCTCGATGATGACTGCCCTCAGCTTATCCTTGATATTTTCCTGAAAGAGAATGTTTCCACTGACTCATGAAATGGCTGAAGTCCCAGAGAAAGGCAGTGGATGAAACTCTTCCCTCTCAACTTTCTACTTCTACCTAAACTCTTCAGAATGAAATCTCAAGGCTGGATTATACTTTCACGTCTGAGTGTAGTGCTCGACTCAGCACGCTGCATGAAGCATTTATACTTTATGCGTCATTCATTGCAGTTTTCTAAAAAATGACAGGCGGCAAGAAATATCCCTGCAAAAAAAAATTACCTGACGAATTTTAATGTTGCATCATTAAATAAAATATATGCTACCTTGGTAGCTAAGCTACTGGAGCAAACTAGCATACGCCAACAAGCTTATGTAATACACTTACTCTTCTGCTATTACCAAACACAGTTCTGTCTCTTTTAATGTGATAAAAAGTGAATTAATCATTTTGAGTATATGTGTATTTGTATATATATGTAATTCACTGGGGCGGCATGGTGGTGTGGTGGTTAGCACTGTTGCCTCACAGCAAGGCGGTCTGGGTTCGATTCTCGGTCTGGGCTGCTCTGTGTGGAGTTTGCATGTTCTCCCTGTGCCTGCGTGGGTTTTCTCCAGGTACTCCGGTTTCCTCCCACAGTCCAAAGACATGCATCATAGGTTGATTGGTCACTCTAGATTGCCTGTAGGTGTGAGTGTGTGTGTGTGTGTGTTGGCCATGTGGTGGACTGGCGAACTGCCCATGGTGTACCCTGCCTTCGCCCGGAGATGCTGGGATTGGCTCCAGCCCCCCCGTGACCCCGACTAGCGGGAATAAGCGGTACGGATAATGAATGAATGAATGAATGTAATTCACTGCAGCTGTAAGGTGCTAGAAAATAATGAAAATGGAACTTGAAAGTGCTTGAATTTTACCTTGGAAAATGTGTATGAACAGTACAAATATTGTTTTGTCCAGGTGGACGTTGAGAGGCGGACAACCTCGGGCCGCGACAGCCTGCGGGGTCAACGCATCATTTTTGGCGCACCCTCATGCCAGCTGCAATGCGTAAAGTTTAAACCTACACTATATTGCCAAAAGTATTCGCTCACCCATCCAAATTATCGGAATTGTAACGTTTGTAGGATAGGACAGGACAGGACAGGACAGGACAGGACAGGACAGGACAGGACAGGACAGGACAGGACAGGACAGGACAGGACAGGACAGGACAGGACAGGAGGAAGGGACCAGAAACAACCGACAAGGGAACAGGGCAAACATGGGGCTTTTAAACACTGGAAACAGGGGAGTACAAACAAGGCAGGGCTGGAGACGAATAACGAGAGGGGTGTGACAGGAACAGATCAGACAAGGAACAACAGAAGACACGGACAGGACTAACTAGGGAATGGATCCAGACAAGGTAGACAGAAGACAAGGACTGGACTGACAACAGGAAGGATCCTTACGTGACAGGAATCAGGTGTTCCAATCACTTCCATGGCCACAGGTGTATATAATTAAGCACCTAGGCATGCAGACTGTTTTTACAAACATTTGTGAAAGAATGGGTCGCTCTCAGGAGCTCAGTGAATTCCAGCGTGGAACTGTGATAAGATGCCACCTGAGCAACAAATCCTGCTGTGAAATTTCCTCACTCCTAAATATTCCACAGTCTACTGTCAGATGTATTATAAGAAAATGGAAGTGTTTGGGAATAACAGCAACTCAGCCACAAAGTGGTAGGCCACATAAACTGACAGAGCGGGGTCAGCGGATGCTGAAGCGCATAGTGCAAAGAGGTCGCCAACTTTCTGCAGAGTCAATCACTACAGACATCCAAACTTCATGTGGCCTTCAGATTTGCTCAAGAACAGTGTGCAGAGAGCTTCATGGAATGGGTTTCCATGGTCGAGCAGCTGCATCCAAGCCATACATCACCAAGTGCAATGCAAAGCATCAGATGCAGTGGTGTAAAGCACGCTGCTACTGGACTCTAGACCAGTGGAGGCGCGTTCTCTGGAGTGACGAATCGCACTTCGAATCTGGCAATCTGATGGACGAGTCTGGGTTTGGAGAACGGTACTTGTGTGACTGCATTGTGCGAAGTGTTAAGTTTGGTGGACCTGCAGCTGCAGCTTGGCTTTGTAGCAGGTCCTCTTGTTCTGCCCTCTCAGCTCCAGGTGACCTGTAGACTGGAATTCCTGATCTTCCGGCGCCCTGTCCAGGAAGACCACTCTAGAGGGCAGGCCCTGCTTCCTGCGTAGCACCTCCGTCTCCAACTTGTAGGAAATGGCTGTGCAGGACACACACACAGACAGCTACTTCAGGCTGTCTTCGGAGGCAGCATCATGAAATAACGAGCTTCAGGATTTCACAGTAGTAAGTACCATTACACCTTTTTACCACAAAAGAGGAATGACATAAATGCACATTTGGTCCATATTGGGAGGATCAGTGTGGAAGTCTTGCACTTACTCAGTTTGGGATTGTAAGTGACGAGATTTGCTTTGTAGGTGAAGCAAACGTCAACATTCAAGCTGTAAATTACAACATTTCATAATTACTACATAGAAATGCCTACTGAAAATAAAAAAGTAAAAGTGATTCTCCATATTAAGGACGTTTAATCAACACAACAGCAAACAACAAATCAATATCTTACCAAATGCTATTGCCACACGTTTTCTTTGTCAGGTCAATTTCCTTTGGTGTAACCTTGATTTCTTTCTTAATGCTGATGACAGGTCTGGCCCTGAATTTGGTGCAGTTTAATTCAGTTACAGTTTCACAGGTGAAAGGAATCAGACACTCATTATCTATCTATGAAGCCTTACGAATACCTGTAAACAAACACGGCATCGGAAAGAGATCCAATGGCAAGATCTGGATAGGAGTTCTCATCCAGATCCATATTCCCAGCCAACGAATAGCCAAACATCTTTACACCGTGGTCTGTCCCTTTCAGAACCTGAGAATGGGTAAAAAAGGAGGGTTATGTCAGTGAAGGTCCACACCGCACTGAACTTTCAGTGATTACAAAGCAGAATATATATATATATATATATATATATATATATATATATATATATATATATATATATATATAGTGCTGCCCTCATGGAGAGAAATCTGGAAAATGGTGGTAGAGGCCTTCAAGTACCTTTATACTTTGTAACAAAATTGTCTAAAATTGCTCAAGATTGTCCATCTCCATGCCCTTTATCATTGTAATGGTGTTTTGCTCTCCAGCCTTTTATCCATTACAAAAGCCCATACCCAGCAGAATATAGTCAGACAGGGAGACTGAGAGGTTAGGCAGACAGAGAGAGCAAGAGAGAGAAAGTGAGAGTGAGAGAGAGAGAGAGATTTCCTGACCTGAGCTGCTTTGGTGTTAATGCCATCAGCAGATCCATGATAGATGTACACTCTACCAGAGCCTCCATCTGCATAGGGAGCACCTACTGCTATGTCTAGCGGAGCAGAGAACATGAGAAGCATCAAAACGTGAACAACAATGCAAAGAGCGGCGCACGCGCAAAATGGTCATACAGCGGAAAATTACTGGGACTTGTTTCAGACCATACAAAGGCATTATCTACACAGATATGAAAAAACAAAACAGTGAACAGATTGTTGTACACTATTTACAGTCTAGATATATAAGATACATACATATGAACACAATTATCATATAATTACGCAGAATATACTGTATTCTGTAAATATGAATACTGTAAATATGTTTTCACAACAAACATTCTGTAGGACTACCCAGGTTATGCAGTGTAGTAGTGGTATGGTTAAATGGCATTTATGAGATTTATGCCATTTATGTCATTCATGAGATCTGTGATTTTATGTGGCTATGTGATGACATCATCGATGTGATTAAAATGAACCTCAGCCCAGTTGGATAAATGAATGTTGAATATTCATATTCAATGAATATTGATATGACCTCCCAACACTTTCCCTCTGCCACTTTGTTTTTCATTTTCTTTTCGTACACACGCACGCACACACACCCACACACAGTCCAACGTTCCCCACCCTCATAGGAATCCAGATTGATGTCTCCTATGTTCCCAACCGCCAGTCCAAACATTGAGTCTTTAGTTCCATTGAGGCGGGTGGGGACGACGCTGTTCCATCTCCCGGCCTGGTTGATGTAGACGTACACAGCACCCCCGACCTCACCATCTCGCTGGAAGAACTGAGGAGCTCCCACCACTATGTCCTGCCAGCTAGAGAAAGAGCGCACACACACACACACACACACACACCATGTTGCAATGGTGTGCTGAATAGATGTGCCGATCCCACCAGCTGATGCGCCGATGCTGCTTCCTACCTGAGGCACAACATCCACATTGGAGGGACTGCGGGGACTTGGAATAGAGCTATAAATATGGACTTCTACTAGCTGGGCCGCCCAATGGAGGATGGGCTCCTATCTGAGTCTTGGTCCTCCCAAGGTTTCTTCCTAATCCTCACCTAGGGAGTTTTTCCTTGCCACTGTCACCCCTGGTTTGCTCATTAGGGATCTGGACCCACGCCCTTGTAAAGCTGCTTTGTGACAAGAAGTGTTGTAAAAAGCTCAATATGAATAAAATTGACTTGACACACACAAACACACAATCACAAACACGCCATGACATCTTACCAACACTTAAACTCATGTTCAAACCTCTTCCATCTGCCTGGACTTTCTGATGTAGCTCAAACAATCAAGTAGAATGAATGAATTAAGCTGGTAAATATAAACTTGTTTATCGTTCACCGATGTTTCTGATTATGTCTGTCAAACATGCAGTAAAACTCCACATACTGCAGTGATGTTGAGGTCTTTAATCATGAGAACCAGGACAGAACTTCTCTCTGATAGGTCTGTGAACTGTTCACTGTTTCTGTACATTTTATTTTATGTCTATGGCTCAACACCAATAAAACATCCATTTTCCATACCTGTCTCCATTCAGATCCACCACTGCCACATCATATCCAAATGAGGAGGCCAGTCCAGGGCCTTCTAGAATATGCTCTGGTGACAACATGGTGGACACCTCCCCCTCTTTTCTTAACAGGACAACAGCTCCGCTGTGATTGGCTCTCGGAGCTCCAGACACAACAATCAGCTTGCCCTTTTCAGTAATGCTGTGGCCAGAATCCAAGGAGAAACCTTGAGACAAAAATGCAAAATATTTTTCAGAGCTGTAAAGCATTCTGCCTTTTTTAAATGTCTTCTGCTTTTTGATAATGCAAATAATGCATTCCAGAGCTGTTGGCGTGCTGGTTTACTTCTTTTCCAGAGTAACAAAACAAGTGTGACACACAGTGTAAACAAGGCCAACACGGGCATGGGTATTTACTGTGTTGTGAAAACAGTTACACAGAACAATGAATTAAATGCCCCTCAGTCTGCACGTAAGTAATGTAAAATAGCAGATTCTCATGACACATAACATGAAGCATGCTTTGTAGCATGAACGTGTATGCTAGAGACACTGCTCAGAAGACATTGTCTGTTCACTTCATGAAGTCATGACAACTTCATAATGTCCAAACACTAGCACAGACCAGCACTTGTGCGCTTTTCCCATGTCAGCCTGTAGAGGGCGTAATGTGTAAAGGAAAAAATGATCAGCACCTGTCATAAACACAAACACACACACATGCACACACACACACACACACACACACACACACACACACACACACACACACGCACACACACACACACGCACACACACGCGCACACACGCGCACACACACACACACACACACACCAATCCCACCTAAGTAACTGTTGGCAGGCACAGGCACCAGATCTGGGTCCAGGCGGCTTTCGTCGCCGACCTCATACGGCCCGTCATCGTAAAAGCCCATCTCCAGCAGGGTGTTGTTCTTCTGCTCCACCCGCACCACACCTGTCAGGGGCACAGCCATGCGCACGCCACGAGAGGGGTGGAGACAAGAGGGGGCGGAGATCAGAGCGGGTGTGTGCTAAGTCCACGCTTAACTTTGACCCCTGCAACCGGCAACTTGGGAGCAAGCAAGGCATCGCAGTGTGAGAACAATGTGGAGGAGACTTAAACACATCAGCAACCTGCCATGATGCACGAGCGATTTTGAAAAAAGCATGAATAAAACTGCAGAGGAATTATTATGCACTGCTGCTACGCTCTTCTCCCTCTGTGCCAGAGTGAAGCACCGAATGGGTTAAGTGATACACACACACACACACAGCAGAAGAACTTGGTCCAGCAAGGTTAAGTGCTTACGCTAATCTAGCACACTCATGTAATTATTAAGCACTTCATGAAGTGAATCAAGATGGCCTGGGCAGAGAAAAGTCTGTGCGGTACAAAAATCTGAGAGAGGAACTATAAAGCAAACGAAAGGCAAACAGCTAAAAAACTGCTCAGAAAACAGAAAACTTTTTTTTCCCTAAAGTTATGGGTTACATATTTTCAAAGTGAACATGTGTGCGCGCTGTCACTGAACCTCCTGTTCTGCTGTAATGCTCTTCCCTCCCCTCTGGGGAGGTGCCGTTCCTCTGTTACTCTTCCCCTGTTCCTCTGTTACAAACAATCATGACCATGTCTGTGACCAGTCTGGAACATTCCACTTGTGAAGGTGTTGCTGCCCGGGACGCCCTGAAGTAAAGCTATTTGGCTGATCCTTGACTGGCCTTGAGCATTTGCTGGATCTAATTTCCTTTGCAATCCCACAGACAGAGCTGATTGGATGCTTGTCAAAAATGAGAAGAGTCTGTGCAGTTCTAGTAGTGCTTTAAGACTTCCTGAATAACCATTTAAACTCAGCATGCGATTGAAGGGTGCGCTTCATACCTCTCCAGTTGTAGGCCCCTGGGGCTCCAAAGATGACGTAATGGTAGTCCCTGGTGAATGTTGCCGCCAGTCCCTGCTGGCAGGCTCCGAACCTCTCGTGACCCCTGGTGCGACCCTCGCAGAACTTCCAGTTGCCGCCGTCCTCGTCCGATTGGCCGTCGATACTCAGGTCCTGGCTGAGCATGAAACAGCGGCCGGTGATGTCGCGTGACTCCTGAGGCGTATTCGCAAACAGCCTCCTCTGGTAGCGGTGCGCGCACGTCTGTCGGGGAGGAGAGGGAGAGGAGACCCACAGTTACACACAACCCGTGCTGGCGTGCTCAGCTAAGGTCGTCCTAGAGAGAGCATAAATGTTTCAGAGCACAACAGCTTAATACAGACTGCTGCCTGAAATAATAGTACAACTGTACAACACATGTGGTACTGAAAACGCAGTACGAAATTGTTTAGTCTTACCACGATCTTTCCACCAGGACCCTGGCTTTGAACGGTCACACCCATCCACTGATTCTCCTTATTCTCCACACGCACATCAGCTAAGGGCAGAGTATTCACAGCATTAAATGAACAAACATTGGCTAAAGGAAATGCATATCTGATGGGCCTTTTAGCAATGAAGTGAATTTCTGCCAGTTTCTGCCAGTTCATGGGTCATACAAAATTAAACTTCAAAATATCATCACTATGCTGTCTGGTAAACAAAACAAGGATTTTCTTCATGTTCTGTGGGGAAATGAATATCTCTTCGAGGCTAACCATCATTGTCGAACTCAATCCGATCACAGTCGTCTGTATGGGTGGTGATGTCACAGCTGTACAGACCCCCCGTGATGTTAGCTCTCTGGTTGGCTAACGCCTTGGCCCTGGGGGCTCCAATTAACAGTCTGGAAAAAAGGTAAAATTCACAGAAACCAACATATGCGGCATTAATGATTAATTTACTACAGCATAAGGAATGCTGTATAGATCTGTAGATCCACACAGCGCTTTTGTATTTAAAATACCTTCACAACAACGGCAATAATGCATGTGGCAATCTGTTGTCCTAACATTGCAATATCTTTATTAGATAGATGGTTTGAGTGTAATACCCGTAGCTGTGTGATGATGACTAGAGATGACAGATTACTATAGCACCAGCTGTCTGTCTGTCTCCTCTTCCCATCAGCCAGATGGACTAGGTCATTAATTTATGCATGTCGCTGTCATCACACTGGGACAGCTAACCACTCTCAGTAAAATATAAACGGCCTGGCTATAGGCACACGGCTAGTAGGCGACACATCCAGCAGCTTTAGCATTACCTCAGAAGGGGTCAAGAGAATCAACCCTCCTTAGGAATGGACTGCAAAACGGAACCGCATGTCACTAAAAGGATGCATTCATTCTTCAGGAGAAGCCAAACGCACTCTTTCTCCTCACACTCTTTCTCCTCACACTCTTGAGGCAGCGAGGCAGCGAGGCAGAGCGGCAGGCTTGCGTGAATGACTCTGGGGTGTGGAGGGCCGCCCTGCTCAGCCTCACACAGAACGCTTTAGAAACGCGGGCCGATCCCAGACGGGTCTTTGGAGCAGCGGTCTGGGGCGACTGCACCAGGCACCTCGCTACGTTTAAAAAAGCTCCTACCAACAGAGCACATAGGGAGCGTATTGTTGGTGCAACGATGTCGGGACGACCTCATTTTTTCCGGGCTGGGCCGTGCGGGCCAGAGCGCAGGGGCGACGAGCTGAAACATACGCACACGCCCAGGAGAAGGCCGAGGAGGAAGCCAGTGGTCAGAAGGGGGCGAGGTTTCCAGAGAGCTACCGTTAGCGGCTATTGCTCAGAAGGAACTCTGCTATCCGAGGAAAAAGCAGCGACACGGATGCAGTTTGCTCAGTTTGTTGAGTGCTTGAACACGTGCCAACTGGGATGAACGTTAAACTTAATGAAATGCAGCAATACACCCCCATATGAACTCTGCTCCAGGCCTGCGATGAGGGACACATATCGAAGGAAGCAAAAATCAAACACAGAGTCTTGCAGTGATGAAGGCAGGTTTTTACAGAACTGCAAATGTTTTAAACGCTAAGAGAGGACAACGCCGAATGGAACAGTGGATGGAGGCAAAATGGCAGTTTAACCTACTGCTCTGAAGCCACTGCAGAACCACCTGCATGTACTGCATGTGCCACCCTTATGAAACATTACAACATGTAAATGTTTGCGTCCTGTTGATTTCCAGAGCCTACTTTCCAGGAAGAGGTTAGGTTTGCCAAGACTCCTGAACCTCTAATAAAAAGTTGTAGAATTTAGCACGTCACTGAGGGACAACATTGGCATTTACCTGTCACGTCCCAAGCGTGTAGGTCCACTAAAGCGCTGAACACACTGGAAACAGGCCAGTCATTGTAAAAGTAGAGAAATCCCATCTTTTCATCTGCGAACTCAAAGTCCTTTAAGCTCTTTGGTGGCCATGCTATGGGAACCACAGAGCGCCACGCTGAATTGTTAGTGGGTCACTCGGCCATAAGGATGAATAAGAGGCTCCATGCTGATCACAGGATAATGGACATTGTCCACTGTTCTCTCTTATAGGCTCAACACTGGCCAAATCTCACCCTGGTCCGGGGCCCCTTCCCGTGCCTCCCTACCCCCCTCTCTGAGGCTCTTAAATGGGTGAATACTAAACCAATTGCTCCATGTAGGTCACCTCCTGCATCTGGTACCACCGATCACAGAGTCCCAACAACATTTAAAGCTACAGGGCGCAAAGCCGCTGAGGCGAGGTGTATAAAACAAGTCATGCAAGTGAAATGTGGAGAACTGGCCACTGTGCCAAAGTACCACCCTAGAAAAGCCCCAGCCGGACAGCTAAGACTGAGAACTTTGAGAGAAAACTGTGTTTGGTTTAGTTCTAAAAGGAAGTTGGGGTGTTGAAGTACATCACACCACTCTACTGTGATATACTAATGTAAATGTACACTGTTTGATTTCTACTGATTTAGTCAACAACTACAGAGGCATTATCCAATGAAACTAGCCTACAACCAGCTTAGACTGGTTGCCTTTGTTACTCTGATTAGAACAGGTCAGTGTTACTGTTTGTTCTTTGCCCTTCATTTGTGTGTGTGTGTGTGTGTGTGTGTGTGTCTAAGAATACGCAGAAAACTCTCGTTACACTGCCCACAGCTGTGCCCACATAACCAGATGGGCAACAGCAGCTGGCTGACATCTGTCACCTTCCTCACTCAGAACACTGAGAAAGCCGCTCTCGGAGCTCTCTCATTCCAGCCCCTGGCATTAGGTTTTGCCATAAAGTTTCAAGCTATGCACATACTGAGGAAGACACATGCGTCACTTCCGCACTGGGAGCTTACAGAGACTAGGTGACGGTCAGCTGTCATTAGGTGTCAGTACTCTCATGCAGATGGATACATTTGTGGTTCACACCATCGCCACCACAATGACTACTGCAGCTGCTTCTAGCGTAGCCACATTCCTCGTAGCCACCCAAAACAGCGGAACTGTTCAGTCGTGAACCTTTCGTGCGGATCCAAGGATGCCGATACAAAGAGTCACTGCAGTTGTTGAGGATCTTCACGGAAAGAACCATTTTTTAAACTATGACTTATTCCTTGCGGATATTAGATCACCAGTATATGTGAGCAATCTGCTGGCATGTCTTGTTGTCACAGATTAACTCAGGCATCACTAATCTGCATTAACTAACCAGAAACCGCCAGCACATGCTCGGCCTTCAGAATGAATTGGCAAATCTCCAAGCCTGTTAAGACTTGCTACGCCCAGAATATCAAAAATGTGCTAACTAAACAACACAACATAGTTATTGGGTGACAGTAACTATAGATATTAATAGCTATCAGTCAGGTATTGCATACTTCAGCTTTGCATCACAATAGCAAACGTTTGCTTCCAGCTATATGCCTATCATGTTACATTAGCACAGATGGCCTTATGTATGTATAAGCTTTGCTCTCTAGTGTCAGATAAAACAAAAGCCGAGAAGACAGTTATCATGCCTGGATATGCACGGACGCAGAGGCATATTATTTCAGAAAGATTCTGAACCTTTTCAGTACAATTCTGAAACGTGACCAGGGAGAATTGGCTGAACAGCTTTTCCCCCGTGTAGAACCCTAGACGAGTGAATGTAACGAACACAGGCCATACGGCAGAAGGGCAACAGGGTAACGTAGCCTTCATGTTGAATGTGACCGAGCGGTACTACCACACACACACAATAGACAAGAATCCTTCACCTCCTGCAAACATAACACATGATCCTTCAAAGCCTGAGCACACCGCTCTGCTAGATTTTACTTACAATCCTGCGTGCCGCAATTCTACTGTAAAAGACACACACCCAACACGCAGCAAAGGTGTATTTCTGATTGCTGATCAGATCTTGTTATTGTACAGTAATATGAGACATCACTAATAGTTTGGCAAATGTCAGTATTTTTAAATAATAATGTCTACATTTGTGTGCGAGATCTGCACCCCTCTTAATGTGTGATCTCTCTTTTTTTCAAGCACTCTTTTCTTTTAGTTCTCTTTGTCTTCTCTTTAGGTTAAAGGTCTTTAACTCCAACACTGCAGAGGAATGCCAAGTCTTCGTCCACCCAGTGAAACAACAAACTCAATGAGGAGCACAACCATTAAGGAAACCCAACTCTAAGTTAAGTGTGACCTACTGTTCAGTCAAAGCAAAGGAGTTCAGATCTTCAAATACATTACTTGTTTGGAATTTTTTGTTAGTGGACACACATTAGTTTAACAAGTATCCTTGGAATGTCTTAGGTTCATAATCGTGATAATAATGTTTGTTGATTATGATATGAGTTTATGATTTTGTGGTTCTAATGGACCTGCATACGAAATAAGTGATTAACCCCCAAATGTAAACACACAGAGTATTATGTGTAAGTATTGATGTGTAAGATAGTTAGCATGATTGAATAAAGTGAATTCATCAAATTTTAAATCCATAAATGTCCACTGTTACTTTCAAAGTTGAATAACTTTAAACAGACTACTGTGTGCTTGTGTGTGTGTGTGTGTGTAGTTGGGTGAATGTTTGTGTGTGTTTCCCCCATCCTCACCCATATACACTCAAAAAGCACAGCATGGCTTGTGTTGCTGTCCTTTGTGCTTTCACATTTGTGCACCAAACTCACCCTTTACCCCTCCTGCTGTCTCCCACTTATATATGCCTGTCTGGCGCATGACCAGTCGTACTGTAACCACCATCCAGTCCAATTCTACCTACATTCTACCTACTACCTACACCGCCTTCAATCAACATGACCAAAGACGGGACATCGGCATTTATTCCACTAAGATGTATCTGGGCTTCTCGCTGTTATAACTTGAACACATTTTTTTTAATTGATGACATAGGTGTTTACGGCATATGAGCTGATGATGAACGAAACGCTTGCAGAACTTACTGCACTAAAACTACTGCCGAGTCATCTTTGGTTAAAAGGTTAACAAATGCTTTGATGAAGTCGCATCAAAGTATCACGTGAATTTCCTGCACCAAAAGCGGTTAAGAAATAACATATAATTACTGGACTAGATAAATACTGCTAACTGTAGGGTAGGTGCGTGGGAAAATGGTTCTTGTTCATTACACATTTGATAAGCCAGCTACTGCTTACCTCTGTGTGCTATAACTTACTTAACTGAATTAATGTGCAAAGCGGTTAGACGCCAAACACAACTCGGCAGAGATGTAGAGAGTGCTCTTTGAATTCATCCACTTAGAAAGGCCATTGTGCTTGTAGCATCACGGTCGGCATTGTTAACTTGTAGCGATGTCAGAGGGCAAGCCTTTTCAACACCACTACTTCCCCCAACATCAGGCGATCCCAACCACTTCATCCCAACACATGGAAATACCTATTAGCTGTTCGGCATTTGTACAGCCATAAAATACACGAGAACCATGAGTTATTTCCATATGGTAAATGACAGATTTTAGAGGTGCGTGTTGGTTTTCCATTTGACTGTTTTTTAATAGGTAATTTAACCCAAGAATATCGCTACGTTTTGAAAACGACCGGAAAGCAGGTGCATTGTCGGCGCGCGTGGGGTCCGGTGAACTGAACGCTTGTGAAAACTTTCTCTGTCCCCTTCACGCAAAACGAGGCGCCCCTCGCAGTGAATGATCGACAGTGATAAACGCTACTCACATTCTTTTATCTATGGGTTGTAACTGCCGATGCATCGCGAGCGAGAATCCGAAGAGGCTGCCGGCGTCCCCATTTTTTCTGAGCACATTGTGAGTATCCAGGTTAAATGCGCTTGCACCTGTACATAGAATCAAGGGCAAAATCCAGATGTTCAACGAATGCCACAGTCCAAAGTCTCCCATTGCATCTGATGGCGTGAACCGCAAATCCAGTTGCCGACTGCTTCCGACTCGTAACTGAACAGCGCACCAGTATTCGGTCTATCGTTGAGCTGACAAGTTCGCCTGATCTCCCGCCCCTCCTCTTCAACCTCGTTCCGTGACGCCTCCCCCTAATTTGAACCAAAAGTGAGTTTACATTCCCCCCCAAAACCATCATGTTTGAGTGTGTTTAAATTTGACCGTTTTTATGGAATAAAAACATTTAATTTTGTACAATAACATTCACAGTAGCAACTCACATGAATCAGAAAGCAGAGGAGCAATGCCACAGGGAATGTGTGCCTCCTGTCTGTGTGGAGCCTGGGAGGATCAGCACTCAAAACCTCAGAGTAACATTAACCAGAATGGTAAACTACAAAGCCAAATCAACTGGACACGTAAACCTCAAACCGCAGTCAAGCGTGGAAAGGAAGATTGGACGCTTACTGTTTAGACACTACTTTGAGTTATCACACTTTAAGATGCATGTAGGTTACCTAGGTCTAAAAGATCATAATCCACTAGATTACTTGTTTGGGATTTAAAGTGAGATTTATTAGAATATATTCTATTTACATTTATATTTGTACAGATATTAACATTTGTACATTTATATCAAGAGATGTTAAAATATCTATAAATATATGCAAAATATAATGTTAAAAATACAGCATGATTCACATACATACTTATACACACCTATGTAAAGACACATACCAATTTCAGACCAATTTCAAATTAACTATATAATCACCTATTGCTCATTTGCCTACTGTATTTCTGGCAAATTCTTTTGTATTTTTATGCCATACGTTTTTAAATCAACCAAATCTACTAAACAGCGATGCATTGCAAAGACACACGAGAGTGAAATGCCTGTCTAACCCCAAATGCCAGGCCGCATGTCTGCGTGCTCTCCCTGCTGCCCACAGTCATGTCAAACGGACCAGAGGGCACTGGCGGGAATGACAAGGCTGCAAGGACTGCACTGACTCAGTGTGTGGGACACACATTCCCGCAGCAAGACAAAAGACAGAGTCCTAGCTGAAAGGATAAGGAGTGTCCAGGGCTCTGTGAGCTTGACTGAAGCTGCAGTGGGTCTAGGAGAAAGTGTACCACTTTCTCATCAATGAAGCCTTTGAATCATGCAATAAAGAGTGAAGGAGCTATCTAAAGGAATTCGGTTTTACACACCACTAAACAAATGCAACAGAAAGAGGAAAGATTGGCACATGGTGACTAAGAGCATGAAGCATCACACACACCATACATCCTTTTGTTCCCAAGGTGATAAAGTGCTCCAGTCATAAATGGAACAATATATTTATTCAAGATGATTTTACTAGCTTAAAACTTATGAGTTTAAATAACTATGGAAATGATACACCCTACAAAGGGTTCCTGTGTATATAATGCAATAGTTATCAGATGTACAGAGATGCATCAGATGTATAAGTTTAAAAAGTGCAGACCTCATCTTTAAATTAGAGCTGGAATATATGTGATTGTGAAACTGTAGGAGGGGCTAGAACTGAAGAGAACTTTGGGCTGAAGATCTGTGTGGACTCCATGTGAAAAAAGCCAGCACAAAAAGCTGCAGGTCATGTTCAGAACATCTGCTGGTGGACTCTTCCAGAAAACAAAGGTGATGGTGAAGCCAGTGTCAGGTAATGATGGAACCATTTTTAAAAATGAGTACTCATACCTAGCACTGGTACTGAGGAGTACTCATACCTAGCACTGGTGGTGAAGAGTACTCATACCTAGCACTGGTACTGAGGAGTACTCATACCTCGCACGGGTACTGAGGAGTACTCATACCTAGCACTGGTACTGAGGAGTACTCATACCTAGCACTGGTGGTGAAGAGTACTCATACCTAGCACTGGTGGTGAAGAGTACTCATACCTCGCACGGGTACTGAGGAGTAGTCATACCTAGCACTGGTACTGAGGAGTACTCATACCTAGCACTGGTACTGAGGAGTACTCATACCTAGTCGATTGTTTATAGTAATTGCATACCAATATGCTGTCACAGCATGCTATACTGCTCTTGTTAACAATTTATTCTTATCTCATGACAAAGCCACACCATGTAATGACATGCCATTTTCAGCTCTTGATGATGAAAACATTTCTGGTCATGGTCAATGATGGTAATGTCTGATAGGCAGGTGGCCATTTGGGTCAAATGCATATGAACTGAAGGTGAATTCTGTGCAATGAAGGAATTTCAGGTCTTCGAGAGTGGTTGTGGTTTTTGGTGAGAAGTGACCTGAGCAGACATGGAGGCAGTGTAGCAGAATGTCTGCTGTCATTGGAGGGCGGGGAGGTGGAAACAACGGCACTTTTCATTGGATCCCTTTGAGGAGTAGACTGATCTTAAGGTTACTGCCAGATAAAAACAGCTCCAGTGAATCGTTTGAAGAAGAAGTTTATGTTTGCTAGGCAGCCTTTAAGGGTGGAGGAACAGATGGAAAGGACAACATTAGCATACATGAAGAAGGTAGAGGTTGAAATAAGGCTGTCTAAAGAGAAAGGAACATTATGAGCTGTATGGAATTGCTGAAAGCATTTCTAGCCTGACCACTTGGTGGAAAGGGTACACGGAGATATTTTATTTGTGACAATGTGTTATAAAAAACGCTGTATAAATAAATTTAGTACAGTGTACTGTGCCTGCTGAACAAGGTAGGTGAACCGTGGGTTCAGAGGAAGGTTGTGTCGGTTGTTGGTCTGCATTTGGTGCTAATGCTTTGAATTTCTGAAATTGGAATCTGCTATTAAGTTACAGTGATTGGGTATGTGAGCTGCTTTAAGGATGAACTGTTGCTTAACTCACAAGTAGTGAGTGGCAGTGTAGGAATGACATGAGGTTAAAGGATTTGGAGCATCCTTTGTTCATAGAAGAGTGGTTGTGTTGTCAGAATGAATAAGGATGGACTGACCAGACCATTCATGCTCCCAAAAAAGCAATAATGTGTGGATCACCCAACAGAATCCTCTGCTAAGGCAATGAATTCATCAGACCAAGGGGAGGCCAAACCACAGGCCTCCAAAGCCACAAAACTGGGCATCGGCAAACAGCTGCAAGTCTGCAGGGGAGGAGATGGCATCCTTGTAGGAGATGCCATTCCAGCACTGAAGGGAAATCTCCATGAAGTAAGTGTCATTCCTTCTTCTTGCCTATCCACCCCCATCATCTGTCTTGGGGTTCCAGTTCCCCCTGCGACGACCATGGGCCCTGTGATTTGTCTCAAATTCCTTTACATCTTTCTTGAATTCCAGGGTCCATGGAGATATTTTAGGTTTCCCTCCCTGTGGATCAGCTCAACCTTCATCGGTCTAATTTCGTGGCCATGCCCTCGTGCGCCAAACTCAAGGTTCGCTCCTTTCTTCATCACCTCAATTATGACATTTGCATAATTCCCCGATGCTGCTCCTTCATCTTCCACATCCTCCTCATCACCTTCTCTGCTTCCTTCCTGCACAATTCCAACTCCCTAGAACTACATCCGTCTCCCTAGTTTGTCCTCCAGTCGATCGGCAATTAATTCTCCATCGTGCTCCTTTAACTCTCCTCACTCCTTCTGATTTTGACCTTTGCGTCCTCAATGCAGAGAAAGGATGCTTGGCTGTAGAACTGCATGCATGCTTGATATTAGCATTTAAAAGGTTCAGACATCTGTTTTGGTCGGGTCTGCTGAAGGTTTGCATATAAGGCAATTTTCTGTTCTTCTGTGTGGGCACATGAATATGGATATGTGGGGAGAGACATAGATGATGTGTTAAAAGCCTGTAGGTGAAGTGTGAGAAAAGGAGGAAATGAGAGTGATGTTCCTCTTTAAAAATATACTCTGTAAGAAACATATGTGAAGCCTTTTATGACTTTTAAGCTTCCATAGTACTGGTCCAGCAGGCCTTTACTTTTACAATTCCCACAAAGACCCATTATGTCATTGTGCCTACCACAGTCAATTCATTTACATGTCTATGGATTGGAGGAGACAGATGTTTGTCAGGTGTAGAGAGGGTCTCTGACTGAATTACAAAAGATGACAGGGATTGACAAAAGAATGCTCACATGACATTTTAGTGCAGATGGGGGGAGGGGGTTCAGCTAGCAGCAGCTAATATACTGCATGAAATATTTAGATTTCTCAGTGTGGTTCTTAGAAAACCACATGTCACATTTGCATGTTGATTTCCAGGGTAGTTTCAACCCTAATCTAGCACATCTGGCTCCTATATGAATCACCACAACTTTACATGGGCACTGCTGCTGTAGATTAATATCCCTAAGTTTCTTTCAAAGCCTTCAAAATAATTTATTTTAATTTTATTTACATTCTAGATATGTTGTACTCAGCAATATGCTGAAATTGATTAAAAGGAGAGAAAAGCATAACTGTTTATAGGGTCATAAATTATACTCAGTAATGGTGCAAGCAAACAGCATGGCGAGCAGAGAGCGTCTTTTCCACATGTAAATTTTATTAGCGACACTAAATAAGACGAATGTATAGGACTGAAGTCTGATGACTGACAAAGAACATAGACAACACACACACTTAAATACACTGACAATAATGAGACATGCCTGTCACACATAATGATAATGAGACAAAGACAGGTGATACGAATAACACAGACGAACACACACACTCCAAGAAACACACACATAAGGACATGTAGACACAGTTGAACATATACATGAACTCTAATGAGCTGGAGGGAATGGTCAGGGGCAGACCGTGACATATTCTTTAGTCACTTATCGTAACATGAATGAAACATTTTTTACTTAATTAAAATGCTAGGTCATTAATTAGCTGTTTTGTTATAAGCTATTATCTGGGCTGTTTGTGTTTTGAATATTGTTGGCTTTTAGGTGGAAAGTCCTGCTGAGGTCACTTTTACACCTGAGCAATGTTAAACATATGTTAACAAATTGTTGCATTAAGTATTAAAAGGTAAAATTACCTCTTCATGGTCCACACAGACAGAGGTTAGCACACATATATAACAGACACATGAGCAGACACCCAAGTCTCTCCTATTGATAATGGTCAAGGTGAGTTTTTCCTTCATTCTTTGCCTTACGCTCGCTCCACTGTGGATCTGGTGTAGATTTCCAAACCATTTACCAACAGAAAGAGCAGGTCTTGGGTGGCTGAGTAATACGAGACATTCACCTGAGGCCACTCGAATTCACCTGGGGCTCTGAAAATGAATGGGCTGAGGGAACCTGAGACAGAGAGGCAGAGAGGTTACAAAGACCCACTGCAGGTGGATCTTCACAGATGTAGGAAATTGCTCAGAGATTTGTTTCATTCTACTTTGAGCTGTTTGATTTCTGTAGGTTATGCAGTATATTACTGCTTAACCTATTACATAACTGTTAAGGATCTGGCTTCTGAATATTTTCATATGATATTCATATAATGTTTTAATATATTAATATAACATAAATATATTATTAATATATTAAATAATACTAGAATCTGATGTATTGAATCAAATGTATTACAAAAGAAAAAATATCACTCTTGATTGAACCAGGGCTGAAGTTTAAACACCTGTCTCCTGATTCTGTGCAGAGTCATAACCTCATCTGTCTATTCAGCAGACCTCACAGCTACACATCACAACAATATATATTATAAATATAGCCAACATAAACTGTAAATATATAATATACATCTTTATAACCTCCTTGGAAACTTCACCCTTGACACTGAAAACCATCTCCCTATAGGTGCAAGGTGAAGCCCCCAGTTCCTGTGTCAGGTGCCTATTTTCAACCTGATCTCGTGTGCTGCAGGCCAATAGTACATATTTTTGCTGAGTTTCTGTGCTCCAACAGCCCCCCTGGCTGTATAAAACGTGCCTGCGAGGCAGTGTTCTGACGGTGCGGGCTCCTTTGTGTGGCGTGGGGCGCAGTAAATCCATCCAGCTCCGTCCTCACAAAGGCCCTGCTCCCCTTTACGAGGGAGGGGGGGGGGGCATTCCCCTGGGAACAATGAGCACACCAGAATGCTCGGATTCCTATGCATTTTTTTCTCAAGCTGATCCTGAGCACACTGCATGCTGGGAAAGCGGGTCCCACAGATCTGACCGCAGGACCAGTTACTCTTCCCTTGTAGATTATAGAAATATAGTGTCACCGTATAGTGCAGACGGTAGTGAGCTATTGACAGTGAAGCTCCTAGCAGGATGCTTGACAGTGGCCACTCATTTAAATGGAAATTGGGAACGACATGCACCAGCACAGGCTTGAACTATGTTCTATTAGTCCTGGAGCACAGGCTTGCACTACGTTCTATTAGTCCTAGAGCACAGGCTTGAACTATGTTCTATTAGTCCTGGAGCACAGGCTTGAACTATGTTCTATTAGTCCTGGAGCACAGGCTTGCACTACGTTCTATTAGTCCTGGAGCACAGGCTTGCACTATGTTCTATTAGTCCTGGAGCACAGGCTTGCACTATGTTCTATTAGTCCTGGAGCACAGGCTTGCACTACGTTCTATTAGTCCTGGAGCACAGGCTTGCACTACGTTCTATTAGTCCTGGCGCACAGGCTTGCACTACGTTCTATTAGTCCTGGAGCACAGGCTTGCACTATGTTCTATTAGTCCTGGAGCACAGGCTTGCACTACGTTCTATTAGTCCTGGAGCACAGGCTTGCACTACGTTCTATTAGTCCTGGAGCACAGGCTTGAACTATGTTCTATTAGTCCTGGCGCACAGGCTTGCACTACGTTCTATTAGTCCTGGAGCACAGGCTTGCACTACGTTCTATTAGTCCTGGAGCACAGGCTTGCACTACGTTCTATTAGTCCTGGAGCACAGGCTTGAACTATGTTCTATTAGTCCTGGCGCACAGGCTTGCACTACGTTCTATTAGTCCTGGAGCACAGGCTTGCACTACGTTGCGCTAGTTCAGTGCAAGCATAGTGCAGGGCTGTTGCTGATGCACACTGGTATGCACCCAGCAGTGGGTCTAGGGGATGGCTGTGCTTAACACCTCCAGCCTTCCATCCTGGAAATAAATATATTTAAAGACCCTCAACACTAAGGTTGGATCTGAAATCTTACTGGTTTTTCTGCCTGTTGCTGTCTGGATCTGCACATGGGTCTGTGTGCATAGCTAACGATAGCGTGCAGCTCCATGGAAACATATACTGAACTCCATTCTTGTGAAGCCGGGAAGTGGGCGGTTCCTGGGAGGTAAACAAACATTAACTCACCGTGCACTTTCTAATTTGCTCTGCTATTCCCAGGGTCAGTGTATTGGGCTAAAGTGGTGGAATTACTAACAAGCCTGCTGTGAGGAAATGGTTACTAGGGTGTTGAATAATCCTGTTAGGGTCACTACTAGGGTCACTATTCATTAACAGGTATAAGCAATAGCAACCCCGTCACTATAACATTCAACTGCTTCTCAAAGTCACACGCACCAGTATTCCAACATGCTTTTTTGGTGATTTAAAAAAAAAAAAAGGTTTTTCAGCCAATACACCCGTGAAGCCATCTAACGCCAGAGGAGGAGTGTATCAGCCACAGACATCACACATGCACTCGTTTACTAAAGCGTGTTTGTAGCCACACCAGTGGAGTCACGCCTTTGTGTGTTCTAGCTTTCCTTACTCTGTGGCAGATTTACAGAGCTCTGTGCTGGATGGCCACCTCTGTTTTGTAGTGTGAATGTTTGGGGCAACAGGAGGGGGCAGGTCTCCTCAGTGGGGCAGTTCACAGTTGATTACTGACATAATGGCAGGCATATCCTTCACTTTCTCCTCCACCCCCCCCCTCCACACCTCCTTCACACTGGATGGAACCGCTAAGATGCTGTTTGAAACACCATCTTATGCCTCAGAACTGAGAATTAAGACTTGGAGAATTAATACTTTGTTATTAATTTACTGAAAAAATAAGATTTGGATGACAGGCTGCAAATTTAATCTGATTTCAAATAATTTGGGTAAATTATGCTGTCAGGGGTCATTTTTATTGTTTTTCCCTATTTTTTAAAAAAACCCATGTGGGGGTATAAAACATGTGAAAATACAAGCATGTCTCAAAGCCCTAAAAACATTCACATAAACAAACAAACAAATTTAAAATCCATAATATCCAGCACATGCTGGAATATAAACCCCTAGTTCCAAGGTCAAAATGGCCAAACTTTTACAAAATGACAATATGTGAATACACACTGACTGCATTATGAGTTAATTTATAGCATGCATTAGGCTTTTTATTACCTCTTAATATAAGTAGATATGACACATGCTATCGGAATCTTGACGGTTTGGATGATTTGCATTGCGTGTGGTGATTATCCTGTATGACAGGAAGGTTCTCCAGTGCCGATGCTGTTTGTTCGCTATAATACTCCTCGACAGGGCAGACCCGATACAAACAGTGTCTAGGCGGCAAATTGCGATTTCACAGTAAATCACTGTTGTCTCTGGTTTTTTCTTCCATCATCCATGAGGCCACTGTCTGCTGACCACTTATAGGTCATGAGGTCTCAAAAAAAAAATAAGATAATTATTACGTATATATATCAGACATATCGTTAATAATGTCCTGCAGCTGCCCTGGGCTTTCAGTGATGACAGAATGAGCTTCTTCATACAGTAGAAGCTCCTCTCAGATCGCTCCACCATTTTGCCCTGCCCCCACGGGAATGTGTGCACAGCAGGACAATGGAGATATTCATGAATATCAACCAAGGCACCAAGTTATGATTCTGAAACAACTGCCACCAATTCTAACCCACTGGAACTTAAACAAAACGCTTCCATAAGAGGAACTGTGAGAGTGAGTCACATTAAGATACAGATCCATATAAATCCATAATAAATCGATGTGATTTTCCACTGTGTCATCAGCGGTGGATAGACAGTAAATCAGTCATGTATAAAAATAGAAATAAAATTTGTGTAAAATCAACTCAACTCGGTTTTCTCAGATTTGAACATTTGAGGTGTCTATAAAATGGCAGACATTTACATTTACTTCTTTGTTTATGTATCTCTAATTTGTGACATGGTGTCATGGTGACAGAGGAGTATAGGTTCCCCCCTGAGTCTTGCTTCCTCTCAAGGTTTCTTCCTCATGCTCTTAGGGTGTTTTTCCTTGCCACTGTCGCCCTTGGCTTGCTCACTGGGGGGCTTGAACTCGGACACTTGAAAAGCTGCTTTGTGACAACAATTGCTATATAAATACATTTTGATTGATTCATTGATTTACTTGAATTGTTCTGCCCAGAAAGATCACTTGCAGCTTAATCTAACTGTCTAAAAGTCTCCAAAACAGTAAACAGGTAAAGTACACTTAAAAGAGCACTTTAAGGACACGAGTGCTGCTAAGGAGGCACCACCCTAGCAACCTCCACACCGGCTCCGCCACTCCAGGCTGTTCCATTGCAGCTTAAGCTCCGCCCCCACACCTCCTGTTCTCACACCTGTTCCTCTTTTATAACCCCTATTACAACTAATATTTACTGCCGGTGAGGGCCGTGCAGTTTGCCATAAAGTCCAGGTTATCAACCCCACTTAGTCGTGTGCTCGGATTTCTGCCTCAGTGTTTCCATGCGTGTTTCTGTGTTCTGACCTTAGGAGCCTGCTGCGTCGTTTATGAGTGGGGGATTTGCTCTGAGTTGCTCTATCAGCTGCTTTTATGAACCTCCTTGCTTGTAATGCCTCTTGGAAAAGACCTATTAAAGTTTATGTTCTCTTGCTGCCAACTGTCTCTGGCCCTCCCAGGTTCCGAGCGCAGCGCTTGACCCCTCCACCTTCCGGGGGGGAAGATCCCATCACTGGCCATTACTGCTGAGATTTCAACTGAATTTAGGAGTTACGAGGGCCAAAGTGGCAAGACTCACGTCAGCTACACAACGCAGAGGCCAAAGTGTTCTCATCGCTCATGTGAGAATATTTTGATGGAAGTCAATGCCAACTTTGCACTCAGGATCCGGTCAGAGAAGTGCATACTAAGCAGTTCTTGATTTGGTTCTGTTTTAAAGAACGTCTCAGCGATAAGGGATCTGAGCTTATGGTGGAGGGAGAAATGTGATGTGTAGTTTACACTGAACACTGTGGGTCCTGTAGTGATCTTCACATATGTTCTGGTAATGTTAGTAATTAGGGTATGCTAACTATAGCTACGACTGATCCAGAGTCAGTTGGTCTGTGGGTATGGTTTAGGATGAGCCTGGACATTCTCACAAATTCTGGAAGCTAGCCAGAACCCATGGGAATAATATGATTTTTGAAATAAGATTTTTACACATTCGGTTTGCTATTTGGTCAATTTTATAGTGGAAAATATGTTGGACATGCTTCCATAAATGAGGCCTTACAACAAAAAGAATACATATCAGACATTTCCCCATGTTGTGTGCTCAGTATTTTCTTCTTTAAAATTAAATTAAAATGCTAAATATGCTTTATTTAAACTTACCATCATTCATGTGGACATTTAAAAAGAATACTCATTATTGCTTTTATTTTGTAGAATGTGGAGGAACACTACATGTATGGATTTTTGTTGCAAGGGCTCAAATGACATTACAATTTCCCTTCACTTCCTCACCGACATGCTAAATCAATCGTAGTAATGCTCTAGAATCAACACCGTTTTTCCACATTTGTGGGTTCTTATCAAACGTTACATATAGTGCCAAGTGCTAACAGCACCAAGGTCATGGGTTCAATTCCCAGAGAGTACACACAGTATCTTCCGATAATTGTATGTAAGCTGCTCTGGGTAAGAACAAATGTTGAAAATGTCAATGTAGGTTGAAATGTGTGGACCACACACAGTACCAGCTGTGCTGCTAATGTACTGGCCACATCACTTCAACAATTCATTAATCTCATCGCAGCAAAGAGCTCAATATTACAAAAACATGGTGTATTTTAGATAAAAATATATCTTTGCCTTAAATCTTTGCCATTGTGTTTATAGCCCTATGTGTTTATGGTCCTATGACAGGCTTCCACAGGTCGGAGCATCAGCTGCTGAATGAACACCAATTTCAGAGGCCATTGCTCAGAGGGCAGCGGTGTGTAATTCATCCTCTCGCAGTCATGTCAGAGGCTGTCATGAAGCCCCTCTGCTTGTGCAAGCTTGGGGCATTCTCTACTTGAACTATAAAGGCAAACGTGTGTGTGTGTGTGTGTGTGAGAGAGAAAGAGAGAACAAAAGACAGTACAGAGGATAACGGACAAGGACACTTTTCTTTGATGTTATGGCTACAGAGAACTCATAGTATCAGTATCAAATAACATACTGAAAAGACACTTCTGCTTTTCTGAGAAAAAATGATGACGGTGCAGAAACAAAACACAAAAATTCATTATGAGGATATGCCAGTGTTATGACAATGACCTTTCACACATAGGCAGGAAGAGTACTCCTTTAAACATTTCCTTTCTGGATACATACTGCTTGAGATTTATATCAGTGTACTAAAACAAAACATTTAATCAGGTGGAGCCTGATGCTCCCCCCCGTTAGAGCCATAGCTCTAGTTATAGTGACCATTGTTGGGTGCGTCACCAGCATGTGAGGCACCTCCTCTTTCCACCTTTGAAGCAGCCCACTCAAGACCTTCCATCTGTTCAATGCGTTCTTCACGTCGAGGCTAAGCTTCAGAGCTGAGGTGCTGGTCCACCGTGTGATGCTGCCTGACTGGGCTACACACGCTTCACCAACACGACTCCAGCAGTCCAGCGCTTTGTGCTTATGGCACCTGGCCCACTTACTAGCCCACGTACTGCAGACTCAGGAAACATGGACCCAAAGCTTCTGAAAGAAACATCCAGCCAGTAAGTCGAGTGAGGGAATTTTGCGTGGCAATCAGTCAAGAATAAAATGAATAGAACATTGAATAGAACTCTGTAACGCATGGGACTGAAAGAAGCAGCTGCATGTTGGGGAGCAGCTGAATATGTGATGAAGAGCACAGCTGAGTGTGGGAGGGTGCGGAGCCTGCCGTGTTCCTTCTCCTCACGCCCCACACGGTGCGCACCACTGCGGGAAGAGCTACCGCAACCCCCCCCCAGCTGTGAGCCGCGCCGGACTACGCCGCCTTGAGGACGACAGCGAGACACTCTGAGACGAATGAGCCCCTGCTCCTGCCAGACCAGCACGCCTGGTGTCCCATCACGGCCCCGGCAGTCCGAGATCAGCCTGTGTAGAACCTGACACTTGAGCAGACACTTGAGCAGAAATGGATACAAGAGAAAGTGTAAAGTTCTCAAAGTGTAAAGTGCAAAGTCTCGCAGTGATCCAGTGAGCCAGTGATTTATTCATCATAAAGATTTTTTAATAGACAATCATGTGTAATCAAAGACATTTTATAATTAACTTTCTCTTGTAATTGACTCAGGACTGTTTGCAACACATCACACATGAAATTGCCCACCAAGAAAAGAAGTTACCTGGGGTTGAATTAATAAAGTTCATTAAATACATGTATGATAATACAGCAAGAATGCACACAACGTGAGGATCTTATTTCATTGGTGGAATCTGCCAAGCCCTCCACATGCATACTAGATGCAGTACCAACCCATTTACTTAAAGAATTACTGCATAGCAATATAGAACCTTTGCTCACTATAATAAACTGCTCTCTGAGCCTGGGCTATATTCCCAGTTCATTTAAACTTGCAGTTATCAAGCCGCTAATTAAAAAACCTGGTCTTAACCCCCAGGAAATGTCCAACTATAGGCCTATCTCTAATTTGTCATTCATATCCAAAATTCTAGAGAAAGTAGTTTCTTCACAACTCTCCTCCTTCCTACAGACAGAACATGTCTTAGAATTATTTCAGTCTGGATTTAGACCCCACCACAGCACTGAAACTGCGCTGACTAAAGTAGTAAATGATCTCTTGATATCCTCTGATAAAGGACACATTTCTTTTTTCTCATACTGCTAGACCTCAGTGCGGCTTTTGACACCATTGATCATAATATTCTACTTAATAGGCTGGAGACACTCATTGGTATAAGAGGTCAAGCACTCTCCTGGTTCAGGTCCTACCTGACAGATCGTTACCAATTTGTACTAGTAAACAACGAATGCTCAGAGCGTTCTAAGGTAAAATATGGTGTCCCACAAGGATCTGTACTGGGCCCCATATTATTTACATTATATATGCTTCCACTGGGCACTATCATCCGTAGGCATGGTATTAGTTTCCATTGCTACGCAGATGATACTCAGTTGTATATATCTTCCAATCCGGATGATATCACCACTACTCTCAAGATTGAGAGCTGCATCCAGGACATTAAAAACTGGATGGCGTCTAATTATCTTCAACTAAATTCTGATAAGACTGAGGTGCTGATTCTTGGGCCTAAAGCTGCTAGAAGCAGCTGGGCTGATATTCCCCTTACCCTAGATGGGTTTTCAGTAACACCCAAGTCTACCGCAAAAAGCTTAGGTGTCACTATTGATTCGGATCTTTCATTTGACACACATATATGCAATGTCACTAAGGCTGCCTTTTTCCATTTACGTAATATCGCCAAGCTGAGACACTTACTTTCATTAGCTGATGCAGAGAAGCTGGTCCATGCTTTTGTCTCGTCAAGATTGGACTACTGTAATGGTCTTCTAATTGGATGCTCTAAACAGTCCATAAAGAAGCTACAACTTGTACAAAATGCTGCAGCTAGAGTCCTAACTAAGGCTAGAAAATTCGATCATATTAGTCCCACTCTCGCGGCATTACATTGGCTTCCGATTAAACATCGAATTGAATTTAAAATTCTTCTCTTAACCTATAAGGCGTTAAATGGTCTTGCCCCACAATATCTGAGTGAACTCATTGCTTACTACAACCCATCTCGCCCTTTACGCTCCCAAAATGCTGGATTTCTCTTAGTTCCAAAAATTTGTGAGACTACAGCCGGAGGCAGAGCTTTCTCCTTTAAAGCCCCTCAATTATGGAATAGCCTTCCAGCTCCAATCCGAGATTCTGACACAGTTCCAATCTTTAAATCTAGACTTAAGACTCACCTATATAATCAAGCCTTCAGTTAAATATTCCCCTAGTAAGGTGCGGGGCTCAGGGGCCCCCAGACGTTGAGATTTCTGGTAATCTGAGATGTTGATGCTGTCATCCAGCTGTGTCATGGCATCACTCTAGTTGTGACTGACTTGACTGGAAAGCAATGTCTCAGTGAGCCCTCATGACTGTGGTCACCTCTGGACCCCTCCCTTTAGTTAAGCTGCTATAGATTAGCCTGCCGGAGCTACATGCTAATCACTGGCACATGAGCTATGTACATTTAAATCAATGGTGGTTAAACTGACATCCTCACACTCAGTCTGTATTGTCCATCTTTTTGCATGCTTCTACCCAAGACGACTGCATGCAAGCACCTACAAGCACCTGGGAGATGGTCTGCTCGCCGGTGGATGTACTGATGCCGGGGTTGGATGTACCATTGTCGTAAGGGGACGTGCTGATGCTGGCTCCTACCTGAGGTGCACCATCTGCACCGAAGGGACTGTGACTACTTGGCCGGGGAACAAGAACTTTAAGCTATAACTGTAGAACCACCTCTTGTTCACAAATACGGACTGGTGCTAACGGGCCGCCCAATGGAGGATGGGTTCCCTTTTGAGTCTTGGTCCTCCCAAGGTTTCTTCCTATTCCCCCGCCATCTTAGGGAGTTTTTCCTTGCCACTGTCGCCTTTGGCTTGCTCATTAGGGATCTGGACCCATACAATTTGTAAAGCTGCTTTGAGACAACATGTGTTGTAAAAAGCGCTATATAAATAAAATTGACTTGACTTGACACAACAGTTAGAATAACTGAAAGCGTTTTAATTCATATACACTAAACTTGACTTAACTGACAAATATCTATCTTGAAAATGCTTGAAAATGTAGCAAACCCTAATACATCATGATGGTGGAATGTCCTGGTCAAACAAGAAACTTACTTCAATTTCTTCAACGATCATGCATAGGTATCACGGCTCCGCTGTTATGTCATGGTTTAAGACATATGCTTACTGCCCTCTACTGGGGAACAAATGCTAGTACTACAGATCTTCTACAGAGACCTACAAGTACTCTATCAAAAAAGTGGCTTGAGTAGAAATTGAAGTGTTATTTAAAAACTATACTTAAGTACAGAAGTACAGAAGTATTATTTTTTGTACTTAAGTACTGCAAGTAGTTTATTCTAAAATGTATTACTCAAGTACTGAAAGTAAAAAGTACAAGTATTGTGTTTTGTATTAATTAAATAAAGCAGTCAAAGTTTGATTATCAAATTGTTTATATATCACTTACAAATCAAATTTGTAATGATTTGCCAGCTATTAGGTTAATTAATTATTAATTAATAATTAGGTTAGTTAGCTAACCTAACTAGTGCTTACTGATACCTCAAGCTGTGTCTTCTGTGCGTTATATTTGTAACTTACCTTGATGTGTTTCTTCAAATTCGAAGGTGAATTTTTGAAGGCCAATATTTCACACTCTTTAGGGAGGCAGAGTAGGCACTTCATCCCATAGGAATTTTCTTTCACTCTGGAAAACAAAAACATTGTCTCTAGGTAGGGCCAGGGGTGGTTTCCTTCCTCACCCTCACCGCCACGATCACTCGATGTTGAAGGTGTGGAAGGTGCTGAAAGTGGTGAAGGAGGTGTTGCTGGCTCTTCCATCTTGAATCAGACTAAGGCTTATGAAGCTCAAGTGTTCAGTGAAGGCAGGCAGCAGAGTAAAAGGCGGGACGTGACTGGAGAATGCGCAGTTCTCATGATAGCCTGATCGCTTGGCCCGGTGACAGCGCCATCTAACGCTCTGGCAGTGATGATAATATGGGTTTTGACTCCTAGTTTATAATTGCAATGAGTACAGCACGTAAAAAATGTATTGGAGGAAAAGTATTAAACTAATGGAAAATATGTAGTGAAGTAAAAGTGGAAGTAGGAGAAAAAAAATAATACTCCAGTAAAGTACAGATACAGCATTTTAGTACAGTAGTGAAGTAGTACAGTAGTGAAGTAGTTCTACTTCGTTATTATATATCTCTGAGCTTTCATGATGCGTTTACACGAAACAGGACACAGTATATAGATGTATAATTACAAGCAGACTAATGCATTGCTGCTATGGTGCTAATGTGGCTTTGAAAAGTCAATTTATAAGATCACATAACCTAATGGCACCACAGCAGTTCAGGTCACTGTGTGAACTATCATGACACTCTGAATATATGCGAGCAGAATAAACATTATCGTAAGTGACCTATGGTGTGCTATGGAGTAAATGGATCATACACCTGCTGCACTCTTGTTAAGACTGTTTGTATCTCCACCAATGCAATTACATTTAAAAACATAGGACCCAATTATAATTTTGACTAAACCACTCCCAAAGATCTGAAATGTAAAAATCATTGGATATCTAAAAACTATCCAATAATTCTTGCAGTTTTATTACTACATGCTCTACATAAGCCAAAACTGCAGTATCACAGAAAGAGTGTAAAATGCTCAGTACTCTCTCCAGACACACATGCACAGTGAGGCTGCGAGTCAACATACCAATATTAACGGAGACGCTAGGAGGCACTATAGCATGTTAAACAACTCTTACAATGGTTCAAACTTATACAGTTTTTTTTTCAAATTCACGCCAAACTTCAGAATAAAGTAAGTATGGGTTTAGGTCAGCCTACAAATGTTACCACACCTTTATCAATAGTGAACAATGCTGTATTTGTATTTGACCAAACATGCATGCCCCAGACCGTCATCTGTCTCGCTCAAACAGCAGGCTAAAGTCAAACTTTCAGAGGCAGAATTCTCTACAAGATCCACAAAACGTATGTTCCTCATTTTGCAACCCCCCCCAACAACAAAAAAAAAACAAACATTGGTCCAATTTACTTAAAATCCTTACAAAGTTGGAAATGGATCTTTCGGCCTGTTGAAGTTTGGTTGTAGCTTACCACGAGTTGAGAAGTTGTTTTAAGGAATCCACGTGAAATTGATTTACAACTTTAAAATATCCGCTCGTAAACTTTTCCTAAGGGGTGCTCCTATGGTCACGAACTGCATATGGTACACGACCCTCTGTTGGTGTGGAGCAGTATTACAATAACCTGTCAACACCAGCACCGGTCGGGAGTAAATAACATTGTAGAGACGTAACTTATCGGTCATTCTGTATGCACGCTATCAACTATCATGTGTAACGTTATTACTGAAACCTTAATACAATGTAGAACATATACATAAACGTTCTATTAAATTATTTAAAAGATTTGTAAACTATATTAAAGCGTGAAAAATATTGGCAAGAATCGACAGCTTATAACACGAGTAAAAGACATGTGAGATATGGAGCGAGATATGAAGTCATATGCTATCTGTTACCCTCTTCGGACCTTATAATAGTGATAGTGGAGTGTTTATCTTATAACACGGCGAAACATTATAGTGCATGATATGTGGACTTTGTGTTATTACATGGGTCATGTGTGAAACAGCAAACGTCTGAAAAGAGAAGTAACTAATACGTCACAGCTCATTAAACATATTGACTTGTTGCACACAATTAAACAGATTAACTTGTCATACCTCGCACTAATATAATGTTCATAAATTGTTCACAACTGGTGTGACAAAGTGTAGACCATATGCTTCGCCACTAGATATTTAAAACAAACTCTAATAGTCATTCAGCAGGGGACAGCTACCTTGTTTGTGTAGCTTCTCTGAACTCGTCTTTAGTGTTGATCTTGCCAACAGATGTCGCAATAGGACGAAATGGTTTCTGACTTGATACAATCCCTAGACCTTCATTCAATACTTTGAGCTAAAGGTAGACTAAATCCTCGCGTCATTTGGCCAAAAAGTAATTTACAGACAATTCCTCATTTTCAGTTCACTCTGTGATTTTTAAAGACATCTTAATGAACTAGGGGGAAAAAACTAAACCAACAAAACGTTTTTGTCATATTTCGATCTTGGTCTGTTTCTTTTTTTTGTTCTTTCTTACTTTCACCAAGACGTGAGGTAACACTGGATCACTGCGCATTCTACCCAGTACAGCTGTTGTCCATGAACCCTGCGTCCATTGGCTGCTTCTCGTACACAAGTTCAGCCTCCCACGTGACGCAACATAAATGCCTGCCCGCTAGCATCTTTGGTGGCAGACAATCACGGTTCCGTGGAAAACATCGTTGCTTCAATAAAACTCAAAGTAATGTCAGCTACTACAAAAAATATTTAGCTTACTGATCGCAAAGTATTTTCAGCTTTTTCCCGCTTTTATGAGCACCTGTAAATTATTTGTACAGTTTTAGTTTCAACAGTAACCATGACTGGAGTTTTTGACAGTCTCAACACAGATATGCATTCAAACCAGATTACCTCGAGCAGTTACCATAGCTTGCACAAATCGCAGGAATCCCCGACTTTACCCGTCTCTACTGCGACGGACAGCAGTTACTACAACAACCAACAGCCCGGACACTGTGCCGGATCGCCTTATGGCCAGCTTGGTACTTACCAGTACCACAACAACGGTATGAACGCCGTCCAGTACAACACGAAATCTTACGACCTCGGATTCAATAGCTCTTTCAGTACCTACGGCACGTACGGATCAAGTACTTCACCCACGCCAACCGAAGGAGGTAAGCGGGTCGCGTTTGTCTGAATGTTGTTATCTCGACTGTTATAGCTTTATGTGGGAAACGCCACCGTCTAACTGCTTTATTTAATTATAGAAAAAGAGGAGAGTGAACCCGAAATTCGAATGGTCAACGGGAAGCCAAAGAAAGTGAGGAAACCACGAACGATTTACTCCAGTTTCCAGCTCGCAGCGCTGCAGAGGCGCTTTCAGAAGACGCAATATTTGGCTCTCCCGGAGCGCGCGGAACTGGCCGCTTCTCTGGGCCTCACGCAAACCCAGGTGAGTTCATCACATCCAGGTCCCTCAGTACGGTAACCGTTAGGGGTCGAAGTATATTTAAATGACCACGAATCCTTTTAAAAACAATTCCGTACGAATGTGTGCTGCTTCACGATCGGCCAAACCGTTTTTAAGATACACCTAAAATTACAAGGGCTTGTTTGCAAAATAGTTGATAATGTGGATATATGTATTTTTGCAAAATAATAGCATTCATACAGTAGTCTTTCTACGCGGCAGGTCTTTCTAAACACATGTGGTTGTTTGCTGTAATCGTTGATGTTAATCATTTTAATAAGTGCCATGTGTTTTTTTTCAGGTAAAAATCTGGTTTCAGAATCGCCGCTCCAAGTTCAAGAAGTTGTGGAAAAATGGAGAAATTCCGCCCGAGCAACATGTGGCTTCCAGCGAGTCTCCCACATGCCACTCACCGCCTGTCAACACTGTCTGGGACTTTCCACAAAATCAAAGAATGAACAATGTAACCTCGGGTTTGCCTCCAAGCGGCAGTCCCCCCAACACAACAGCGCCTTCATTTCTGACAAACTACTCTTGGTATTCCTCTACGAACTCAGCAACGCATCTGCAGCCTAACGCACTGGTGCCGCACCATCACAACACAACTGTGAGCGCTGGAACGATATTTTGACAAACAAACACTACTTTTTAAAGCGGAGAATTCATTTTGCAAGACCTAAAGCTTCAAGGGACTCACAGGCCTCGTTTTCCGAATGATGCCGCGATTGCTACGGCAGAGTTGAGAAGCACCATGTTTCTTGCTGCGCATAATGCTGTTTTTTTTTTCTTTTACACAATGTCGTCAACATACAGACGCGAAAGAATAAACGACATACAATTATTTTTGTATTTATTTATTTTGTCTCTGGAGGTGGAAAATTAAAAGATAAAAATTCATTGTTCAGTGAACCACTAAGATCCAAAGCTACGCTACAAAAGGCTACACGCGTGGACGTTTCACCCCAATCGGAGTGAACTTTATAGCAGAATGTGTTAATGTCAGATTATGTAGCACAATTTGAAGCTGTATCGTGCCTTTAAAAATGACCTCACTTCGTTGTCCTCCGTATTGTATTTTAATGTGCCCATCGTTGTTATCATTATCTTTGTTTACTTTGTATTTTGTACATAAGGTAAGTAGGAGATATAATATTTGTCCCCGTACATGGATGTTTCATCGCATCCCTTGGAGATGTTGCCATCAATAGGCCTGTAGGTTATCATGTAGTGTTTTTGCTTTTTAAATATTAAGGGAAAAGATGACCGAAAATGTCTCGAAAGCTACTGATTTCCCCAAATCAAAAGTCACATGTAACACATTTTCGGAATTATTTTGTTTATTTATTTTATTTCCTATGCTGAATGATCAATTCTGGCATTATATGAATCAGACTTATTTAAATAAAATGTTTCATGTGAATTTATTGTTCATTTGCGATTTTAGACTAAACCCATAAACACTGCACGGAGATGTGTTATTTGCGCGAGATTTCTCATTAAAACCAGTACTGTGGGTCTTAGCTCACTTCTGGAATTTTTAGGTCTTTTTTTCTCTCGGCTCTGCGATCCGACCACGCCTCCTCTCGTTGCTCTGGCGCCAGCTGAGGCTTTCAGTCTGTAATAAGTCTGGCTGAAGGCGTTATACTTGTAAATGTTTCAGACAAAACGCACAAATTCACCTTTTGTCGACGAACATGACAGGTGCGTCTAGGTAGCTTGTGTTGTAAGATAGGTGGTCGGTTTAGGATGTGTGGACTAATAAACGATCAACAAGTTCTTTTTTTATGAACAACATGTTGCGTTACGCTTTTGCTAGACCTTTCGTAAAACGATACGTCGATTTTTGCCAACCAATTTCACGGAACCTGAAACAAGGCGGATCTTCAGAGACGTGACTCCGCGCCCCGAGGCGCAGCAGAAGAGTAGTCGCGGCACGCAACACGCCTTGGCATGCGCTGGAGAAGATGAGGTGGCCGGCTGGTTTCAGCCTCTCAGACTGTCTGGAGTCAGTGCTCGGCGCTCCAGATTTTATGAAGTCAGTTCAGCCAAAAGCACTAGGCCCAAGCCTCAAACTAAACAACACGGAAACACTTCCCACATTTTCCAACAGTTCGAAGGCTTTATAATAAACGCTCCGCTATGGGCTTCGGTAATTTTGTTTTCTCTCCTATTAAATATTACATATATGTAGCCTACATAGTATATTGTTTTCTGCTGATTTTGGCCCTCCATAGCACAAATGTATGGTGTGTAATTTTATGTATAAGATACTGAATAACGGTTATTTAAGTTTATGTTGGACAAATTAGCGTATACATCAATGCCCACCGGTCATTTTCGTGTGACCCGAATCTTTATCCCGAATCTGAAACAAATAAGTCAAACAAAGAGAAAAACGCATTACGTTCCTCTGAGCTAGTTTGATATGCGACTGATTCGATGTTTAAATGCCATTAAATTAATGATCAAAGCTATAAAGGAGAAGGATGTAATAGGGATGTACTCTGTCAGTAATTGTCACATTACACGATGTTATATGTCGCCCTGGGGGCTGTAAAGGAACACATCTTGAAATGTAGAATCTTGTAGCTTGCTCACGCGCGCCCAAGCAAACTGTCAAAATCTGGGTTATTTTCCGCAGAATGTACTTGTATTTAATGTGTTCACTCTTATGATAATAATGTCAATAATAAAATTAAGGCAACAACTATAGGTCTTCTTCCGATATCTTCATTGGTCTAGCGAAGGCCTTCTGTATTTTCAGGTGTCACCTTTGTTACTAGACAACTTTTTTAACTGACTCCCATGAGGCATTGGGTGGGGATTTTTAAAATATGAGTAATAATGTTGCGTCATGGGCATATTCACCTGTCTAGAACTATTCATACCAAGGATAGGTCAGAATACCTTTATTGGTCAAACCACATATTCCCTTTAGTACCAGGAATACACCATGAGCGAATTGAGAAAAGATGATTTAGCGATTTTAAATCAAAATATTTCATGACATAGACTAAAGTGGAAGAAATGTCACACATTCCAAACAAAATGAGTGCAGTCTAAGGACGTATTAGAACCGCTTTGATGGCGCATGTTCTGCATGCCTTTCTCTCGAACAGATTAGCGATGATGTGGTTTTAGACACTTCCGGAATCCTGTAGACAACTTGAAAAATGCCATACCCCTTCCCTAATTTATACTCTGATCTGTAATTTCATCCACAATTGCTCCAGTTTGAGCATTCTGGCTCCCCGATCCGAAAGCCTGCAATTACTGCATAATTCTTCGCAATTTCAGATGTCCTAATATGGACTGTAATTTTTGCGCAAGACAATTTCCAGCTATTTCAGGCATCAACATTGTCAAAGTTGTATGTACATAATAAATGGGAATATCAATGCATAGTTTTTAGCATAACATCTTGACTCCGCGATAATTATATCCGTTTGGAGCCTACGCAAAATTAGCCTGAATTGCATGGTAACTGCTGCTTTAAATTTTTAAAAATTACTCATAATTTTCCCAAAGATTACCAAGATCTCGAGTGCACAATGTCATCAGCGTAATGAGGAGTAAACATTTATGCTAATAATCTGCAATTTTTTCCAACAGCTATAAAGAGGGAAAATAAAGCAGGAATTTTCAGTCATGTTCAGTGCGCGGATGCTAAAGCTTAGACCCGCTAGGGAAGCGCTTTATGGGACCTAACGCGTTCAGCCATCGCAATGACCACTGGATTCTGCATCCATATTCATCTTCAAACACTGAGCTCTATATGAATACAGACACATCTGGGCTCCGTATTAATTTTTCTTATATAAGGTAAGAGTAAAGCTCGTCCAGTACTGTCGTGTTTTGTTAGTGTATTACTTTATTTCCCATTAATTTGTCTGTATTTTCCCTATAAAAACACCAATTCTAATAAAAGTTTCAAGAAATATTCTCAGATAATGAGTGAATTTAAAGGACAGTATTTACATTTTTAGAAATAATCAAACAGCTGTATCTTTTCATTTTTATATTTTAGCTGGAAATATTTTTGTTTACTAGAATTTTCTGACGAACGTTTAAAAGATGCAATTAGTCTAAATACGTCGTTGGATGAGAAAAACAACATTAGCTATTTTAAACATAGCTACTAAAAGGTGAATGCATTTTAGTGTTGCTTTTGGGATTTCCAGTGGTCGTTATGTTTTGTAAGAGAACAGAAACTATAACATAGCCTACATCTATTATCATTTTTTTTTCAGATTAAAGGGAAATCGGGACTGATTCTGTTTCTATTTTTTAGCTAGCCTTTCTATAGTTTGTAGTACAAAATAAGGCAACCCTTGTTCCATAATTTCACCACTGCCTTAATTACTCCGACATTGTGTTATTGCTAATTTCGCAAGCTCTTCATATTGACAATCCCTCGGTATACACCTGCAAGCAATTTGCCAGGCTTACTTATAACCGAACCGCTGTGAGGGGGGCTCTCGCGCACCTATTTTGCTTTTTCTATTTTTTTCTCTTCTTTTCTTTTTTTCATCACACAGCAAATTTTCTTTCAGTGTGCTATCTCTTTTGTTAACAAAAGATTCCACGTGCGAAAAAAAATTGCTCATAATTATCCTGTAGATGGGGAACTGCATTAGAATAAATAAGGGCGGAATGACTATAATTATGTCTGGTTTGATGGGCTCGGCTCGTAATCAAGAGGAGAATACAGTGAAATAACGCTGACCCTCTCTGCTTCACAGCTGCATTTCAGAACCCCTGAGAAATAGATTTTCATGTTTAATCTACTTTTTAAAGATGTGGCTGTTTATTTAGCACGGTCCTCGGTTCGTGTTTTGTAGGTAATATTTCTATTTCCTTAGACTTGTTATATCATATTAATTATTGAACGGTTATCTTGTATAAGCTTTGAAAAAACTGGCAAATACCGAAGCAAGTAGCCTATAAGCACTTGTGCATGCGTGTTTGACCTTGATGGCATGGACTCTGATGGATAAGCCTAACGGTTTGTATTTATTTTCAGGAAATAGTGCGTTCAACTAACTAAAATGTTCGCAGGCCGTGTGAAAGGCGACGTTTCCGATAGCAACCACAATAGAATCTAGTAGTCTTATTTTGATGGGCCTAAAATTTGTCCTAAGGAGGAAAAATATAAGGGAGCAAATGCGCCTGAGATAAGAAAAATTAACAAGGTTTATCATAATAATTAATAATTCTTGAAATATTGAGGACGATTATTATTAACAGTAGTACTAATAGTGGTAGTAGGAGTAGTAGTCTAGTAGAATTAGTAGATGTAGTAGTAGTAGATGTAGTAGTAGTTGGCTACTAATAGGCTATAGCAGCAGTAAGAGTATTATTAGAATTATTACTAGTTTAGTAGAAGTGGCCGCATGGCTTTGATCACAATTTCCTGCATATTGTGATTTTCACATCAGCAGTTCATCACTGCAACAGACACAAAAACAGTAGCGCCTACAGCTTCGCTCATGAAACTATCCAAGATAATGTAATAGAGAGCAACGTTCGTCTTTTAGATCTCATCTGAACTTTTGGTGGCATGAAGTTGGTCTCCACTTTTAATCACTACGGTTTGCTCTTTCCTCTTGTAGTTGCAAAAAAAAGCAAAAAAAGCGGGAGACCATCTTTGCTGGCCTCACATGAAGAACGTCAAAATTTGTCAGAATAATTATTGCTCCCACCAGCGCGCGCGCGCGCACACACGCACACGCGCACATACAGACACTGAGAGGCATACACACGCACGCACGCACACACATACGCGCGCGGGTTGTAAGGTCCTCTATAAAATACGCTAAACTGTTGAGTCGTACAAGCATAGCAAAATCTGATCCAGCATGGCAGCTCAGATTAGTTATTAATTTTGTCCTCCTAAATATGCAGTGCTGGTTGACCAGAGCCATAAGAAAAAAATCTGTATTCCTGTTTTATTTTCATAACTATTTTAAACACAGTGAAGAAAATGTACTTAATGTGAGTAAAGCATTTAGACAATGCATAAAAAAAGAATATAAACACAATGAAAATATGGAAATCACTATGGGCTAAATTGTAAGTTCAGTGGCTCGGCGTGCTTCAGATTCTTCTGTAAAAGCGCAGTTAAACTATCAGCTATAAACAAGACGTCCTTTGAACTTTTCACTTTTTCTTAGCCCGCTCCTCAGCGAGCCCCCTTCCCCCGGCACCGGCCGCAGCGCTCGCGGCACCTGTCTCGCACTCAATTATTCACTTAACACACACCAGTGCTCTTCGCGCCATTCAACCTCGAGACGAGATTTGTTCGAACCTTACAAGAGCAGAAAGGAGCTTATAGCGGCTAAACGAGAATGAAAGGAAACAAGCACCCTTATTGTGGGGGAGATTTACAGTGTTATAGAAACCAACACAAGATTAATCGGTAATTCAGACAGGAATAAAACATCTTTTTAAGGGCAGTGGGTTGATTGTTTAGAACAGCGAAGATTCGGTACAATTGCGCAAGAGAGAAGAAACCGTTCTGATGCAACCTTAGGTGAATAATTTCAGTAGGCCTGTGTAAGCCCTTTTTAACTTTTAACTTGTTAATATATCCGAGTCTTTTAATATGATGTGGCATTTTATGAATCTATGCGAAGATGTTCGAATTAAAAGTAAGAAGTTTTGTTTATGATGTTTAAAAGTAAAAGCATATACAGCTAGTCAACCTTAAACACTACATAGGACCTCTCATTAATTAATATGTTCGGTTGGAAAATGTTTCTTCCTGTCTCTTCAGGCAGTTATTTGGCAATTCGTGGAATGTTGCAATGACACTGACATTTGTAAATCTTCATTTAAAAGGAGAATTTTACTGTCATAGTTTACACATTGTACACGACTCCAAAGAACAAAAACAATAAATTAATCTGACCAATATAAAACTATTTTGCTATGTAGAATGCTAAACACATGAATTTGTAATAAACATACCCAGGTTAAATTCTTTTCACATCGTTAACAAGACAATCTAAAATTGGCCATTTCTGTACATTAACTATCAACACTTCCCTAGCGCAGCGACGAGAGATCCGCTTATGTCATCTGTGCCGCTTTCTACGCGAATAAAAACCACTCGGGTTAACAAATTGCTCTGAAATTTGAATGAAGTGTTGCTCGCTTTAATGCAGCCCCTTCCTTTAAAGAACATTAATTTTAAATAAACATATAAACTGACATAAACAAAATCTAAATAAGTTATCTTAAATAAACACACCAAGCTCCACACTGCCAAAAATATCAATTCATAAAGACTTTCTCTTTGGAATCAGGAAAATCAGCCCTTTGCATGATTTTACCCTGTGCTGTTCCAAATACGCGGAGTGCCCATGACATAGCCCGTGTCAGCTCTTTCGTCTTTCTTTGAAAAAAAAAGCTAAATATGGTGGTTTTGTGTTGCTCTTAAAAATTGGCATTACTCGGATAAAACGTTTGATTATTAAATGTTGTCAAATAAATACCTTGGTTGCAATTTTCTTCGTGAAAATTAACAATCTGAATAAGTTTTACTTGTTACAGTTTTATACCTATTTTTTTACAAACAGTTAAATGTCATGTTCGAAAGAGAGAGAGCAGCAGCTTTATTTGACCCACTTTCACGGCAATCCGTTTTGTTTCTGTCGCGGACATCTCTGGAGGAGAAGTCTTTCTCCTCGGACGCTGACGTTTCTTTCTCAAACTCTAAGTATCCAGGCTATTCTGTCGGTGTGAGAGTGCTGCGTCATCTAGCAGCATTGGGAGGACGCTCCGGTTCACGTCTGTGCTAGGCTGCCGAAGGCCTGAGCGCAATGCAAGGCCGCGCCGGGCGGCTGGCCCGTGTGGTCCCCTGAACTGGGCCCTCCATGAGTAGAAGAGGGGCGGGGTTGTTTCAGCAGTCAGTTCACATGAGTTGCGGCTGCTGCATTGAGTCTTGGTGCGTTGTGGGATACCATGAGGTGTAACTTGGGATGTACGAGCTTGGCGTGCCCACAGACGTTTTAACGGTTGCGGTGGAGTTCCAAACCGGCGCTACGGATGGGGATCCGGTGGACAGTCCGCGGCCATTAGCCAGAGCGTTTGTGTCTATCGTTCCGCCGCCTTGCTTCATCAATTTCTTAAACTTGGATCGTTTGTTCTGAAACCAGATCTTTACCTGCAGGAAAAGACTAGTCAGTATAGCGTCTAACACTTATAAGAGGACCAACACTGCAAACCAGCATCGCTGCGTAATTAGATTAAAAACAACAAACCAAGTAATGTTAAAATGTTTACAAATATTAACAATTCACTTACAATAAATACAAACGTAAAAAGTACAAATCAAATCCAATTGTAGTAAAGAATACAGGAACAGACGTCAGTTGCAACAAAGCCAGCAACTGAAAATGTCTCAGCGTATGAATCGATTTTTCTTCCCGGATATTAAAAAGCATAACACGGCCTACTCATTAAAAAGTTAAAAGTGCATTATTATTTTTAGATTTTAATGTACCAAAGCATATATGTGAAAAGTTTTTTTGCGAATTTTGTGTCGTCGCACCTGACCGTTGATAATATGACAAAATTCTCAACCAAGTGTTCACAGAAAAGGTAAACTTGCCTGTGTTTGAGTGAGACCCAGAGACGCGGCGAGTTCCGCTCTCTCGGGCAGCGCGAGATACTGTGTCTGCTGGAATCTGCGGTTTAGCGCCTGCAGCTGAAGACTGGAGTATATAGTCCGAGGTTTGCGAATCTTTTTCCCCTTTCCGTTGAACCGAACCTCTCCTCCTTCTACCACTGTGTTTTTCTCCGTTTCTGGTGCTAAGGGAAAAAAACGAAACAATCCTTATCACATCAGAGGCAGAGTTACAGTCTCTAAGATGCTCGTGTAGCGCGGCGCACATCACTGGGCTAGCTTTACAGCCTGCAGTTTAGGTATAATTACCCTTAATTGCATACATTGTTTATAGCATTACGCAATAAATAATTACCAAGCCTAATACCCGCACATCTGGGCTACTCCGGTCCAACATTCTCACAGTGCGCAGGAAAAAGAAACGGACGTTTAAGTTAGAGAATAACGGAGTAACAAGCTTTTCTTACCTGTGTCTTCTAATCGCGTCTGCGTTAATGCCGTGCTGTTTTGGTAAGTCTGAACGCTACTAAGGTATGGGCTTGAGGAATGGCTACCGACAGAGTTGACATATGGATAACCCAGCGATCTTGGGAAGGACGGAGCGGGGCTGTAGGAACTGTCGTGCTGCGGATGACCAGCTGAATGTAAACAGTGCATTGAGTAATGTCCATGAGACATAGAAGAAGGCGACATTTGCTGACTTGGTGGCCCAAATTCCATGAAAACGTTCTTTCCTGAGACAGGGCTATTTAGACTCTCTGGTATTGTAGTCATTGTCATGTCTTCAGGCGAATCTCTCCTCTCCTGCTTTTTTGTTTTCTTCTACGATCTCAGTGAAGGATGGATCCCAATTTAAGCTCAACTGATTTTTTCACTTTCCATTCATAAGAAAATGTAGTTTGTCTCTGTGAAAAGTCTAGGTGTGATGCAGTGGATCTACACAAACTCGCTCAAACGTTTGAATCAGGGAATCATGAATATTTATCAAAGGTGGTCGCTGATTGGTCCACTCGCTCCAAGAATGGTGGCGATTGGCGATCCCGGGGTACGGTCCGAGGAATATGATAAACTCAAGAAATAAGACAAACCTTAAACCCAGTTGTTCAATGCTAAAAAGGAAATTCAGGGGGTGGGTCATGGAGAAAGGTTTTTTTGCTTGGAGGAGTCACAACTAAAGCAAAATCCCACAACAGCATGTTTACAAACATATTTCACGAACCCGAAAAATAAATTGTTAACAGGTTTTAAAACATCGGTAAAAGTATTCTGTTGTATAAAAACTTTTTAATATCTTTTAGTAATTAGTGTTATTACTGAAATTTGACTTCAGTTTGGTTTGTTTATAATCGTTTACATTGTCTATACCCGTGAAACTAAATTTTACAAACCAAGTATTTGTCATACCAGGGAATCGAACAAAAATAATCCAAGGAAGTCCTGCACACAAACAAAATCTATATACATAGTCAGAATAATTATTGTTATTCTAGTAGTAGTAATAGTAGTAGTAGTAGTAGTAGTAGAATCACTGCTAGTAATAATGCTGTAATTAATAATACGTTGTTGTCATGACCACAGGAAATAATAAAAAGAAAACTATATTATTATTATTATTATTATTATTATTATTATTATTATTGGCATTAGTATTGTTAGCATTAGCATTAGTATTAGTACTATATTACTGTTGTGGTTATTGTTATTATTAGCATTAAAAACAACAACAACAATAATAATGATAATAATATGAATAATAATAATATGCCTATGCTACACAAAAAACATAACAATATAACAATTAAACAAGAACACCATGTCTAATTGCCATTTTCATAAATAACTTTTTATGCCTTCTAAAGCACTGTACAAATATGATTAAATACAATATTAAATAGTCTGTTGTTTTTGTCTGTGTCCTTATTGTTTCAGGGACAGATGTATTACTTACAGCTTCATTTGATTAAATGCTAGTCTCAAGTGCTCGGAGCCACAGCTGAAACCAGTTCAATTTGCATAACACTGTTGTTTAATTTTCATACGCATAATTAGCCATATATTTAACACTTCCACTGGCATGCAGATTCAAATCACTCAGAACCAATGAGCGACCGTAAACGCACCTGGGCTAACTTCTGCATTTCTGTCACAGCGAAAATATTGCTTCTAAATAACTGCACTTTTTTCAGTGATAGCGATGACTGAGCATTCAACATACTATAGATTAGTTTAAATCTTATTGCATAGTAATCACATTTGCACAGGTACTGTCCGCATAATAATCCCCTTGAATTTAATGAGCTAAAATACACGTTCATTGCTTCTGAAATTTTACCTGTAGACCACATCACTACCTGGCATTATTCATCACATCAGTGGATCTCGTGGTTTAAATGTGACAGGCAAACGGATGTGTCTATTTATAGCTGGTGATGACCTGCACCATGAACTCAGAGGATTAAAAAATGACCAGATAAGAAAACTGCTGAAACAGCAGGCAAGCTCATGTTTCTTGACCACATGTGAACCAGTTATGAATGACCGAAACATCTGCTTCTTTTGTGCCAGGAATACTAGAGATGTAGACTGCACTCACGGTAAGTTTCCTTACTGCAACGACTGAATTTGCATGGAAATACTAAAAGTAAATCGGCTTGATATAAAAAGCGCATCGGATATATTTGGATGCCATTCTCAGAATAATCCTGCAATATGATTTCTAAATATATTTACATAGTCTAAAGTTCATTTCTATACAATGAATAATTTAGAGAAATGTCAGAGTGTGATGAAAGTTACAAATGTGGCACGCTCCGTGCTTTTCACCACGTGCATCATGTTTTGTCCCCACAGGAGTTGATTAATCCCTCCAAAATGGCAAACACTGCTTTGTCTATTAACTCTGAATGTTAATGAATTTGAGTTCCTATAGTTTAAGATGTCTGTTTGTAATATGTAATACGCCAGATCTAGCTTTCTCACAGAGGATATTATCATTTTGGAAACTTGCAGGGGGTCCAAACTAGACGGAGACCTCTGGGGATTTCGGTATGACCTACACGAAGGTGTCAACAGAAAACAGTGTGCAGACGTGTTTTGCTAACTGATCGGCACACTCACTGGTTTGTAAATTAACATTTCTCATGCGGAGTTTGGAGATTTCCAAAACGAATTTGGTTTGCTTTACCAATCTAACAAAAAATCTACAACGTATATGAATGTACGATAAAGTGATGCAGTGGCAAACGCTTAGTAATTACCTCCCCTGGTCTATTTATTTTGAAATAAAGTTTCAAAATAGCTTCATCAAGCAGGTGAAAAAGAAAACCGCTCATACCATTGCGCGCGCCATCCCGATGAAAGCGGCGGAAGCGGGTCACACCTCCAGACCTTCATTTTATTTTCACTGTCGCTCTCTTCCAGTTGCCCTGACGGGGGAGAAACACAACTGAGTCCCTACCAGTACTCGCTTGCTTACTCCAAATCTCCACGAGAATTACAAATTAACGTTAGTTAAATTCCGTTACTCTCACAATTAACTTAATTACGCAAGTGAAGAGTAGAGCAAGACACTGCTGAATGTAGTACCAAAATGCCACTGCTACCAACACGACGCAAGAGTCCTCTGCACTGACGGGCACATTCAACAACTTCTGAATGATATCCCCCCAAAATCGGTTCAAAATTGTCCAATTTAAAGCAATTTGTATTTGAAATTACATTCACAAACTACCTTACAAAGATCCTTTATCAATAGCGAAAATAATAACAGTATTACAACCAACAATTATCATCATTCAGAGCTGAGGGAAGATTTTACATGTAGCGTACTTCGTGGTTGAGACTGATAACTGTGATTATTGTACCCGATTATGGTATCTAAGACTGAAATTGATGTGTATCCTGCATATGCACCCTACTTTATAATAGATGACAGATGTTGTCTACAGTCAATTTCATAAACAAAAGAAAGAAAACATACTTCGATATTGATTATAATATTATTTGTTTAAAAAGATTACTTGTGTACAAGAAGTAAAATAGTGTCTGAATGTAATATATATATATTATTGCATTAGGCTGTGATATGGTCAGGGAATTGTCTTCCTAAATCCAGAATAAATGTACGTGAATATCTATTTAGGGAATGATGAGTAAAATGACACACAGAGACATTCACACACACACACATATGCACAATTTAATAAAGAAAATCATTTTTATGCCTATATTTTTACTAAGTACACATTCAGTAGGACTATGTCTAGATGCACACCTGTCTAACATATAGAAATAAGTGAATGAGTGAATGAATGATTGAATGGATGGATGAATAAATTGAATAATCATACAGACACTTTTGATATTATTAACATATATACAGGACACACTGGGATAGAGGATAAAAACAGCATGACGTTTCAAACCCTGACATAAAAATAATATTAATGAAAGTAATTTCTGTAATTTTGTAGTGACGTATATGACAATGGCTTCGTAGTACATGCTTTATAATAGTTTGTCTCTGAGTAATTAGATTGCATGAGGGAAAATGCCCACGAGCTTGTTTTCACCACCGCAGTGCTGTTAATGTTTTAACTAAAGGTGCAAAAATAAAGCATGTCACGAGATAATGAGTTAAAGGACATTCAGAAACAGGAAATGACATTCGAAAGGACAGAAATCAAAGGGAAGTGACATGCTTGCGTTATTTAAACACCTGCTATGCTGCACTGATTCAGTGTCCTACGCCTATTCAGCTTGAGTGTGTGTTTGTGTGCAAAGGGTCTCTGGGTTAAAGACAAACACTAAAATGGGGAAATACCTCACTGGCAAATCTAGGGTTCAGCAACAGACAGTTGAGTTATTGTCTCGTCTCCAGCATGAAATCAGCCTCAGATAGCCGACCTTTCAGCTAAACTTGATCCGATTGTAAAGGGACTACAGATGTCAAGTCCAGAGTAAATTTAATTTTAATTTAAGCCTCTGATTAGTTTCTGCTATTGGTGGCACCAGATTCACTGGGAGATTTAATTGTTTCAGCATGAAGCAGACACACTCCTTCAATGGTTAATCTGGTCTTTATGATATCCAAATGTCCCTATGTCACATACACAACAACTCAGATCCTTGACAAACGTAAAGTTATTACAAAAGGTATTGACAGAATATTCCGACAAAAAATCTGAAGATATATGACAACAGAATAGAAATAACAGTAATGATAATGATTTCATACGTCAAGTCAGCCCAGTGAGCAATACAGTAGACTGGGACACCAGTGAATCTCTCGTTTGGGTTTTGGTGTGTGGAAACGCAGCTGAAGCTCCTCTAAACCACAGCAGATGCTGGGGCCTTTCTGACGCCTGAGCCAAGCACAACAGAGTGGGCAGAAAAACTCCAGCCTGAATCTGCAGGATTCATAGATGTGCTGCATCAAATATTTTGACGCTTTATCAAATATGTTGAGGTAAAAAAAAAAAGGAAAAAAAATATCAGATACACCATAATCAACACTGGTTCAATATGTTTATGGAACGTGGTGGTAGATATTTATAGAATGGAGTGCTTCGTTTGAGAATGATGCTCTTGTTGTACAACAGGTTTCCCTGTGTAGCACCTTTATGCTCCATGCGTTAGGCTAATAGAAACAGCATGGGAACTCTGCTAACCCTATTGTTATATTGAAGTCACTCATCATTTCACAATTGAAGTTAAGTACATGAAATAAAAAACTCTCATGTGATTTATGATGAGCACTTAAAAATCATGAGCTCATTACCATTTTAGTAAAGGTAAATACACACACACACACACACACACAATCTCTATAAGTTTTTCAGGATGGCACACAGTGGTGCACAATTATGAAATGACATAGGAAGAAAGGAAAGCTATCAGATGGATTGTCCTCATATTTGGATTGAACAATTCCTCCTTAAGAGTGTCAGTATAAAAAAAGCATTAACTCCACATTAACAGAAACAGCTTAGAGGAGCAAATAAATTCCCTGCTCTCATTTGGACATGTGGCTTAGTGTTTACACTGAGATTTGTATCTATTACACCTTATTGGGAGAAGGAGAGGTGGGTTAATTCTGATGTAATGATTCATATTAAGTGTATTCGATCAGCCATAGGGGGAGAGAGAGGTGTTTTATTGCACAGCGTTTTAGGTTGGATCACTATTGGACGGCTTAGGCAGGGCGTACCTTCAATTTGCCGCTTCACTGAGCTGCTGTAAACATAGAAGTGGCCTGCTTGTTCAGCACCAGGACAACGTGAGCAGGAAGGAGAAGGAGAACTTGTGGGCCGCCCAACGTTTGTCAAATCAGTTAACAGCCATTAGGTAGCGTGTTAAACATGTACCTTGCTTAGATTGGATAGAAGCCCATTTAAAGCTATTGATTTCATTCACAGGGATGAACTTGCAAACGCAAAATGCATAATGATGTGTTACATCACAACATCATTCTGGTGTGATGAGGATTTAGAACCAATGTAGCCTGGCAGCTTATTTTGAGTATTATTTTCTGAGATTTTATAATAACTTCATGGTTGATTATTTCACAGTTTATAGATGTGTTTTTAATCGATTTATGAGTGCACATTTTGCATTAATGTTCTAATAGCAGCTGTTGAAAAATAAGTAACAATTAGAATGTATTCTACTGTCAGAATGAATTCATCCATAAAAATAATTTTGAATTCACGGCCTACATGGTGTCTGCAAAAAGCTCTAAGAAGTTCCCTGAATCTGGATTTGCATGTGTCTTTATTTACACAGCTAGTGTTATATCAACTACTCTGCCTCACTGAAGAATAAAGCATTTTAAGTTAGCTACATCTTAACAAATCAACAGCTGTCATTTGATAACTAAATAATACGATTGCGATTTCACTTACTAATGACATGAGGGACATGAGTTTCTGCAGGGTCTGTGTGCTGTGGCTGAGTGTGGCTGAGTGTGGCTGTGGGCCTTTCCCCCGTCGCCTGTGCTGTGTTCTCTCCAGCTGGTCACACTCAGGCCGCAGTGGGAGAGTTAAAGGGGAGCTCTACCTCATGGCTCTTCTGGGAGAGCAGACAGAAATAATTGCCTCCAGACTCAGCCAGTGGTTCACACCTGCAAACAGAAACAGAAACACACACACACACACATACACACAGATGCACATGCATGCATGTACACACACACGTCTTCAGATGCACATGAATGCATGCACACACACACACACACACACACACACAGATATATTCATATGTGTGAACATACACACAATGCTAACATCGACAACTCCCAGTCCCTTCCACACCTACTGAGCATAAATCAAAGAGATTTTTCTATCCCTCCAAAAAAAAAACAGCAAACAAACAAACCCAACAAACGAGCGCAGCATCAGGACACGTTATTATTGTGGTTTATTTTTAAAAATGAAAATTCTTAACATGAAAAATATATATGTTGACTTGAAGTTGTGGTATTTTGTGGTATTAAGACTGTTAACAATGTGATTAGCATGCTAACATGGACATGATGTTTGGGTTGTTGAAAAATATTGACATTTCCATGTATTAATGTTTCTAAAATGCCTGTTTTTTCATGGCCAAAGGACCCCTAAAGTCTCTTTTCCCTCTCTCCAGAAATCTTTTGGAAAATGAGAGGTGAATAGATTACATGATCAGCAGCTTCATGACGGTGATGGTTTATGGTGGGTGACTGAGTTAAAATGAGGGGTGACAGTCAGAGCTGCTGAGAATCCTCTTCTACCTGCAAATCGACAGCCATCACTCACCTGGCTGAACCGCAGAAGCAGGGCAGGGGAAGCAGGGGAGAGCCCAGCACACAGCCAGTGGGGCCTTGCAGCCCTACACACACTCCACACACACCCTCCAAACATGGCTGTGACAGCCCCAGAAGCCCTCACCGTTATCCCAGCAGCAGGGGTCAGAGAGACCTGCCCAGCCTCCCACCTGCCCTGAAATTGCCCTCCAAAATGACCAATTACCTGAGTTAGGTGCTACTCGCAGGAAAAAAAAAAATCTATCCCAATAGATGGTGGTTACTTAATGTGTCAACAACGGAGAAATGAAATGGTTGTAAAATTGTCACTTGTCGTATTTTTTCCTTGTTGTGTCCACAGTCTAAGGGGTCGAGACAGGCAGTCATCAAATCTTCAAACTAGGCAGTAAATTAAAATCCATGAAAATCCCCGGACAAAACAAAAGCGTTTGGTCTGGCCTGCTGGTGGTTTTAACCAGCTGGGATTCGTGGAAGGGACCCAGGCCCATGGCCAGAGGAAGAAGGGCCATACATGCTCTAATGTGGCCTAGCAAAACGGCCCCCTTTTTTTTTTATTATTTATTTTTCCCTGATGCATTTCTGAAACAATATTTGATTACACGGCCGTGAAGAAGCATCCCTTTGTCCAATTAATTGCCTCACAAATGGGGGAACACATGCAAATTTCCCAATTAAATCATTTGCTGCGTGAGAGGATTGTGCGGGGCCGCTCAGCGGCGGGGGGCCGCGGGGGATGCAGCGGCGGGGCCCTTTTAGGTTTTGTTAAGAGTTAAAGCCCCGAACAAAGACAGAAAGAGGTCAGTCCTCGGCGACACCTGACTGCTCTCGCTCTTTTCTCTTCTCCTTGATCCCTTCCGCTAGCCTGTCATTAGTCTTAATGATGGAAAATTGTCATGTTGATGTCTCTCCATCTCTCTCTCTCCCTTTCCAGCCTCCTTTTTGCTCATGCTCTCTTTCTCTCTTCTGCCTCCCTCTCTTCTCTCTCTTCTCTCTCCCTCTTTTCTCCCTCTTGCCCCCCTCTTCCACACGCTCTCTCTTTTGTATAAGTAGTAGGTGGAAGCTCCATTTATTACAAAGTTCTTTTTGCCTAAAAGCCAGGGACGGTGCATTTGCAGCACGGGGGAGAAAAGGCACTGGATGGTCTTTCCATCACAGGGATAATTACCCCCACTGTGACCCTAATGACGCGCCCTGCTCACCCGGCGTCTCCCGCACGCGCCCAGCCGCTCTGCACCAGGCCCTCTCCGGCTCCTCTCCTCTCTCCTCCTCTCCTCCTCTCCTCGCCCGATCCTCTCCTCTCTCACGGCGCCCTGTGTCAGGGAATATGAAAACCCCTATAATGAAACCATTTTGGCTGATGGAAAAAAAAAGGCAACCGGAGCTGCACTTGCTACAAAGGCGACTCAATTATGTGAGTAATTGTGCTAATTTTCCTTCCATTCACGGCTCTTTCTGAAAGGGAAGGAAGGGGGAAAACAGAGAGATGCTGAAAGGGAAATTACACGGACAATGTGGAGTGTGAAAAATGTTACACACACACACACACACAAAACACTGCAAGAAAAGTGCAAGACTATGAATAAATATGTTAATACAGGCGGGCCGTACACACATACAGGCGAAGCTTAAGGAGGAGCAGGTAAACACATAGAGATAGATGATATAGATGACCACAGACCAAATAATAGCATGATAAAAACTAGATGTGCAGCTGTCTGAAAATTAAACCTCTTTCTCCTTCCGATTGACAAAGCTGAGCTCCTGCAAAAGCACCTCGGTGGTTAGAGATCATTTGGAGACCCATGACAGGAAAAAGGATAATTACCCTCTGGGAGAGGCAGGCGGACTGACGCGCCCTTAAGATGCTACCCTGAATGCAGACGCTTGATAGGCGGCAGAAGGAATAATTTTGTGCTTTGCTTTCTCTTTTATTCTGCGGAACATGTTTTGTTGGGTGGAAGACAAGGCAGAAAGCTCCTCGGAGTGCATTAAACCCTAGGTGTTCGCAAATATAAGGTTCCTCTGTCTATCAACTGGCACCTAGAGAACAACTCTTAAATGCATTAAAATGCCTCTTCCTTTCTGCCTGCCGACAGCCGTGCCAGTGAGATATGCATTAGGGTTTCTGCTGCACAGCGGGAGCTGGATTTCTCACACAACACAAGGGACATTCTAGATTCGTCTTGGCGAAAAAAGGGCCGAGCCCACAAACTGAGACTCGTTTTGAGCAAGAAAAATAAATCATTGCACTCCAGTTCATGTAGTGATAGTGAATGATTCATATTCATAATCGCCGGCACCAGTTTTTGAATATTTCACATTTCAATATTTGTTTTTGTGTATATTATACATATCAATGAGCACTGCATAGTCTGAATATCCAAACATTTGCACACCTCAGGAAATCACTTGAATAACTTCTAGTTACAGCTTCAAGCACTTTATTCTGTGGTCTATGGAAAATATTCATTTTAACACATAATGTCAATGTGAATTAGGATTGTAAAGTTTTGGTCTGACAATAAGAAATACAATAATAAAAAATTGTGATTAACAATACAACATGAGTCTTCTGAATGTTACATGGTATGACTTGAATACACTGCCTTACATTGTCAGATGTTAAAAACTGTGTCTTATCGCTAATCTTGATGTATTCAATTCAATGAGTTGAGGAAATGTTTCTATAAAACCAAGAATACAAATGAACTTTTGTTCCTGTATACAGAAATGCATCAGCGCTCAGTGAATTAATGGTATACCACCTTTACCACGTCTACGAATCACCCTTGGCATGTGATTAATGTGCCCAAAAGCCCTTACTGCCTGTGCACCTGGACACTCTTGATTTATACTTAAGGAAAGGTGGTTTCAAATGCCACAAAACACTACATCTCTTCATTCTCTGGTCTTCCCTCCTGCTCGTGCTCTCTCCTTCCCTCCATCCTTAAACTGTTGCCACATGTATGAGGTCTGACCAGCACCCCCTCTCAACCCACCCCCAAGTGTGGAGATCTGCAGTGATCCGATGGCAATCTCTCTGGGCGTCCACCGCCGTCCTACATTCCGGCCGCTCTAATGCTCAGATCAGGCTCACGTGAGGCTCGCTATCGGCCTCCGCGTCACCGGCCACGTCCGAAAGGCTCATCTCCTCCGCCCCATTGTTCGGATACCCCGAGGGCCGTGATCAGGGAGCCTGCCAGGCGGAAGGGGTGACACACAACCAGGTTCCCAACAAGGGGAGTCTGATATGTGTGTAGAACCTCCGAAACACACTGCTGCGCAAACACGGCAATGTTCACGCGTGCAACGACCTGCTGCAATTTGGCCAGTAGTGTAACAGAGACAGTCACATGGCTGTAAGGTCATCTAATGGTAGCAGTTACAGTGCTGGACAAGAGATGTAACACCAGAGCCTGAGAAAAAAAATGAAGGCAGAAATCAGAGCCAGACCTCAGGACAAAACTCAGCCAGTAAGAAACCGCCATTGACGGACAGGCTGAAGCACTGATGATAACTCTACATGGCACTGCCAAGTTTGACTGACCACATAACCTGAATCCCACCCAATCCAGTAAGTACCAGCCAAAATTGTTCCCACTAGAAAAGTTCCCACAGATTTCAAAACAACAGCATCTCACACAACACCCCAGATGAGATGTGGGAGTAACTGAAAATGACTGAAGATAAAACTCTGACCAAATAAAATGTGCCATTCAACCATGAGAAAAAAATTTCACAATCTGACATCATCACTAAAATCATGCACAGTGCAAGTGAAAGAAGCCCACATTTTGTCAGCCCACCCATGATCCCCTCAACACACACACACACACACACACACTCACATCATAAAAAGCAGTGTGCTTGGAAATATTTCATATGACCAAGAGGTGAAATAATGTGTGTGGACAAAGATCATTTTAATTTTCAGATGAGATGTAGTAATGTATCAGACTATAGTTATAATGGAGGCAGATATAAATAAAAAGATCTACATGACCAAATGAACAAGTGAGAACAAGTGTGTTTTCTGAAACAACACCAAAGGTAAAAGCTAATCCTTTCAGATGTGCGGCAGACCACGTCTACACAGCTACAAGCCATTCCTACATACCAATGGCATGTGAATGGTTCTTTCTTATTCATTAGTATCATAGTAGCATCCCCAAGGTCTGGTAAACGTAGAAAAGCTATTTTAACAAATCAATGTTCTGGTTACCTACTTAGTGGCACTTCAATTTGTGTAATAATATAATAACAACATATGTAGACCAGGACCTCTTAACAAGTGGTTTTGTGGTGAATGTAGCATGAGTATAATGGATTTAGGAGTATCGTGTAAATCACGCACTTCATAGACCTGTAAATGTAATTACAAATGAAGCCTGAACAAGCCCGTACATGTGCTGACAATACTCCCACAAAGGGACGACGTGGGCTTAAAGTGCGCGAGAATTTTCTGGGTAGATGGACAAATGCGCAAAATTTCAGCTCCTACCCTTGTCTGGTCGTAATATCCAGTACCTATTGCGTATAAAGGGGGCAGGCCGGACTACAGAGAGCAGCGCGAGTATCCAAAGGCCATCCTAGAGATCTCCAGTGGCTGGGGCTTTTCTGCGCCGCGGCATCCCCAGCCACAGTCAGGGGTTAAAGGGTTCCTAATGTGTCTGCGAGGCAGCGGGCTGTCAGCGGCTTTAATAAATACAGGGAGCAGTGTGAGAGAAAAGTGTAGCTGTCTCTGCGGAGTGACACAGGCACAGGCCAGCAGTGCCGATGGCTCCGCGCTAATGACAGAGCAGCGTAATGACAGAGCCCGCTCCCGAGCAGCAGGAACAGGAAGATCAATCTGCAACCAGAGACAGAGGGATGGGGGGGTGAGAGGGGGGGCACGGGAGCGTGATTTTCTATTACGCTCTCGCTCCATGTTAGCTCGCCTCGATGTCTCGCTCACTCTGTGCCCGCGTTGCGTTGCCCCTCCCGTCTCTTGCTCGGGGCGCGCTGCAGTTTCCCCATGCCGCGTCTGAGCGGTTCTGCGTTAAAACGCAGCGGATCGATAGCCATTACAACTCCGCGCTAGCGTTGACACATCGCGGCCTCCGCTGACATCTCTCTCCAGCTCCTGTCTGTGGCTGTCCTGGTCTCTACCTGTCTCTTCTCTCTCTCTCTTTCTCTCTCTCTCTCTCCTGACGGCTGTCTCCACGCAGACATCGATCTCGGGGTGCAATATTCCATCTCGAGGGCTGATCCGGCACGCCCGGGGTTCGGAATTGAAAAGCAGCGCGGAGAGGGAGTGAGGAGAGGAAGGGGGCTCGAGAGGTAAAATAAAATGAGAGAGGGTGTTACTAACCAGCTGCCAGAGCACATGTAAACAGTGTATCCCTGTTCGCATTCCTCCTTCTCAATCTACTGTTTTTCCTGCGCTACCGGCCATGCAAAAAAGCCAATTAAAGCATATCAAATAAAGACCGCCCTGCACTATATACTGAATTTACATATACATGACGTTGGAGTCTTATTTATGTAAGGCCGATGGAGAGAAATACTCACATTGAGATCAACATGGATAACATCTTTCTCTTGAAGAGGATCACTGCAAACCGAGAGCCATAGCAAACAAAAACATTGCTAGCAATTTTAAAAGAGGGAGTTTCTGAGAAAGCTGGACAAAGATAAACACAGTGAAAAAAAATAGCAGACAACATAAAATTAGCAGCAATTTAGGCTAATTTCTCTTTAATTGTCCTTCGGGACAAGAGTTAATCTGCAAATCTCCCCGTTTACCAGAAGCCATGGAGTAAAATTAAGAGTACTGATTTTTTTTTACACAGGGATCAGCTTAAAGGATTCAGTACCGAAATTAAATGATGTGCTGTTGCGATTCATGTCAAACCACGTTAAAATCACTCCGAAGTGAATAATGCACATTTAAAATGTAGTAATCCAGATTGACGTCGTTAGCTTTGCATGGTCTGCTAGGCCTAGCCAGTCCTGTGTAATGCACACCTTTTCGTTACCTACTGTTATTTGCCTTATACCACTCGTTATGTGAAAATATTGATTTATTATTGAAACATAACTACAACTAACCAAATTCGAGGTTTAACATACTTTCAATTACAATGATTTGTTGCCATTATATGATCATTGTGTCTGACTCTGCCAGCCCACAGAAACCATGGCACTGTCTTGTGTAATTTGTCCCTTAGACAATGCATCAATGAGTGCTTCTTGAGTCCTGCGGTCTTTATACAAGACATCTGTCTCTACTCAGAAATCTTTTGCTTTTTTGCATCCCAGCCCAACACAGCCTGCAGTGTTTTCCTCGTGCGACTCTCGTCAGAGGCGCTCTATCTGAGCGTGAACTTGCGCCATCATAGCCGCGCGGGTCCGACTGCTCTTTGGACCGCTTTGACAGCGCTGAATGGGGAGTTAATCGGGGGACGGGGGGATTCCCACAGACAGACCGGGGGAGCAGGAGCCCTGAATACCTGTCAGGTGTACGGTGACATCCTGACAATGTTCGGCAAAAGGGGAGGGGGATTGATTGTGGAAAGCTGAGGCGGCCCAGAAGAGGCTGATGGGTAATGGGACTGATTGCCTGAACACAGAACAATACTGTCTGTTTCATCTGTTGTCATGCCAACCTGCAGAAAGATAGAAGGAAATAATAAGATAGAGAGCAAGGAGTGTGTAGAATATATCCCACATCCAACTTAAGACTCTCCATCTCTTTCGTTGATCCTTACAGACATTCAAATCTCTGTAAAAAAAAAAGTGTCACAATTTTGATTTGAGCAGCAGGTGTGAAGGCTATTAACCAGAGGTTCCATTAACAGCAGTACTGTTGGTGGTGTTATGTCTCCTAGCTCTATATGTGTGAAATGTAGCAGTGACATTGAGATGCTAATGGACTTTTGGCCAATTATCCTCCCATTTGAACAAATGGACTCGGCCATGCATGTGTGATCTCTTCTCTCCAACACTGCTTCTCAGAATGTGCTCCTCTGAACGTTATCAGTGTTAAGAGCTCCCATGAACACCGAACTGCACACTTAAGTGGATTTTGGTTATGTAGTATCACTACTAAAGAATGAGACTCCACATTGAGACCTTATCAGCAATCATGCCTTTATGTATATATCACCTGGAAAAGCATAGATTAATACAATTTAATGTCCATGAGAAGAATGCTATTATTTATCTTTACCTGTCATCATTAACAACTGATATACGTTCATGAACAATTTAAAGAAATTGGCTGTCCAAACATTTATGTAATAGCATTACACTGAGGTAACATATATGTGGACAAAATGGACAGAGACAGCGAAAAGAGGCTATTTCTCATGGTTTTGTGATTCTGTCTTGGAGTCCCTCTGTGGCACCCAAATCTGATTCCAGTCTTCTTCATACAGTGTGTGTGCGTGCGTGTGCTCGGACTGTCTCCCCACACCAACACAATGGTTGTCGTCACATAGTCTGGGCCTGTAATGTGCTGAGAGAGGACAGAAAAGAAGATTGTACATGAAGATGAGACCAGGTCTGCACTCACAATGCCCTCATTTAGTGAGCTGAGACTTTCAGGCTCAGAGGCCGCTGGCCCGTCTGTCTTTCAGCCTTACCCCAGGAAGGAGCTTCTGCCCTGGGGACAGACAGAACCCTGACGCCTGCTCACCCCTCCACATCCATCATGAATCACATGCTCAAAGGGACACTGCGACTCTGAACACATTAAAGACACACCATGAGTGCAATGAGTACAAATTAAAAAAAAAAAAATCAACGCTATCAATATAACTTAGCGTGAATCCATATATGTACAAATTGCCAGATGCTTATTTTATGTTTTCAGTCTTTAAGTTAATGTTATTTTGCCCTGTAGTTTGGAGGTGTTGACTGGCCCCTTGTTAGTATATGCAGAGGAAGGACTACAGGACTACAGACTACAGATGTGACATCACTGACTGGAAGAGCCATTTACTTCTATAACTACCCACAGTACTACTATAAACCACACTACTAATACAACCCACAGTACTACTATAACCCACATCTACTACTATAACCCACTTTACTACTATAACCCAGACTACTACTATAACCCACAGTGCTACTATAACCCACACTACTACTACAACCCACACTACTAGTATAACCTACATCTACTACTATAAACCACACTACTAATACAACCCACAGTACTACTATAACCCACAGTGCCACTATAACCCACATCTAATACTATAACCCACACTACTACAACTCACATCTACTACTACAACCTACACTACTAGAATAACCCACAACAACTACTATAGCCCACACTACTACCATAGCCCACACTACTACTATAGCCTACACTACTACCATAGCCCACACTACTACCATAGCCCACACTACTACTATAGCCTACAATACTACCATAGCCCACACTACTACTATAGCCTACACTACTACCATAGCCCACACTACTACCACAGCCCACACTACTACTACTATAGCCTACACTACTACCATAGCCCACACTACTACTATAGCCCACACTACTACCACAGCCCACACTACTACTATAGCCCACACTACTACCACAGCCCACACTACTACTATAGCCTACACTACTACCATAGCCTACACTACTACCATAGCCCACACTACTACTATAGCCCACACTACTACCACAGCCCACACTACTACTATAGCCTACACTACTACCATAGCCCACACTACTACTATAGCCTACACTACTACCATAGCCCACACTACTACCATAGCCCACACTACTACTATAGCCTACACTACTACCATAGCCCACACTACTACCATAGCCCACACTACTACCACAGCCCACACTACTACTATAGCCTACACTACTACCATAGCCCACACTACTACTATAGCCCACACTACTACCACAGCCCACACTACTACTATAGCCCACACTACTACCACAGCCCACACTACTACTATAGCCTACACTACTACCATAGCCTACACTACTACCATAGCCCACACTACTACTATAGCCCACACTACTACCACAGCCCACACTACTACTATAGCCTACACTACTACCATAGCCCACACTACTACTATAGCCTACACTACTACCATAGCCCACACTACTACAGACAACTACTATACTATAATCCACATCCAGAGGACTGGGCAGCTCAACACTGTTCAACTGTTTGCAATTAGTATTTTAATAGCAATTAGTTATTGATACTCACTATCTAAGTTTGAGATACCATTTTCTTTAAAGTGAACAGTGCCTCTGAGATTAAATAAAGAAAATCAATAATTCCCTTGATGAGCAATGTAAGTGGCTGATGGAAATAGGCAAGAGCCAATCACAGAACATGGGGGAAAAGTCGATATAGTGTATATGGCCTTTTGGTGAAAAGACAAGGGAACATATGGGGATATTTTTTAAATCTAATATCTGTGCATTCAGATTAAGCCATCAGTGACAGTTACTCTCAATCATTTACAAAAGTTTTGAGAATTCCTGATTTCAAAGTCATATGAGTTACACAAAAACACATGAAAAATATGATTTTGAAATCATGGAGTCACACAACATTTGATGTAGATGCTTACTGTGTAAAGCAGTTCAGACCACAAGCCATCTATAAAATGACCTGTCCTTTCCTGACATATCCCTCTGTGCTTAGACCTACCCGAGCTTAACTCAGCATGAACACACACACACACACACACTCGCACAAATGCACACATGCACACACACACACAGCTGCTAAAGCATCAAGCCAGAGCCCAGCACCGCTGTGGTAATAATCAGTGTGAGGGTGTGGATAGTGTGTGTGTGTGGATGTGCATGTGTGTCTGTTACAGGAAGAAGCCTGGGGAGGTCCGTGATCTCACAGCCCAATCAAGTCCTGAGTAGAGCCCTAAGGGTCCAGACGGCTCTAACAGCACTGCGACACACGGAGTGTGTCAGACTTAACTCTTCACAGTCCATGTTCCCATCACCCAACAAGCAGAACCATACTGAAGCCACTCTTAGCCTGAATCACAAGGTATCAAGGGGGAACGTACACACACTTCCACAGACACGCATTCACAATTCTCCTCAGCAGGGACCCAGAATACACTCAGACGGGCATATTCTCCTTAAAACTCTCTCAAACTGCACCGTATTCACACATATCTAAGCAGATACAGCATCTCTCTCTCTCTCACACACACACACACACACACACACACACAGGTCACAGCAGGAGCTCCCGCTACACATACTAGCTGCACAGCCATTCTCTCATACAGAGAGGAAGTCTCTCTGAATACATTCACACGCTCACCCAGAGGGGCGCCACTTGCCCAGAGCTCTAGTGGTATTTACTCACATCAGGCAGCCTAAGGAATCGATGATGAGAGGTGCTTTCAGGACAGGAACACAGATTTCCCTTATGTCTGGTGGCCAAGCCAGTTCACTAGTGCTCTCCTAGAATTCCCACTGATTAGGTTCATGCATTCATCACTAATCCATCCTAAACTACAGTGTGAATATACATGTGGGGGTCCTGATGTGTGTGTGTGTATGTATGTTTTTCATCCTTCAGACCTGTTGCATGTGGCTTTGAAATTCTCCTCAACCCCATTCTCCAATATGTACTCAATGAATGAACCAATCAGGTCTACAGCCTGCATACAGCCAGCCCATCAACATCCCACCATTTACATAATCCTGCCCTCTCTTGTCAAATACACACACACTGATTTGATGGAGAGAAGGAAGTTCTTCCACTCAGGTAGGTCTAAGACTGAAGTCTTGATTACACAGCTGTTGCTACAGTAAAGACCAGAACTCCCACATCTCCACCTACTGAGCACCACTCTCCAGGGGACATGCACATGCCCCTTATACAATTCAATTCAATGCTCATGAATATTTCTTTTACATTTTTTACATTTTGTATTGTCATTGTTTTTTTACTTTAGCGCAGCTAGTATAATTGTAGAAGTTCTACAAAATGATGTATATAAAACTAAGTGGGAGATGTCATGCAGAACTGCACTTTTGATTCAGTTTTGTAATAAGTACAATGATAGATGATGATGACGATGATAATAATAATAGCTTTCTGGAAAGTTGGACATAAATATTTTGAATAACCTAGAAGTGCTGCACACATGAATATCAGCAATATTAGATTTAAACAGGATAAGCTTACTGTAATCCAGGTTAAAAAGCACTAATAAAATACTGAAAGCAAAGTTTATGGCAAAACAAGATAACCAGTAAATGAAGATAATAACAGAGATGCTACTTTGGCTATTCACATGGTTATATACTGTGTTTGAGTGCAAAGGATGATGGGACATGTTTTTTATTGACACCCACATTACACACTACAGAGCAAATGCCAAAAGAGCAAACAAAAAGCTAATTAATTGGTTATGCAAATCAATAGTAATTACAAAAATAAAGGTTATGAAATACTAGCAAACACATGCAAGGAATCTCAGTCTCTCTCATATGCCATAGTCCATGCGATGTTTGTCTGACAGTGGTGCTTGGACCAGTAAAGCCTCCCACTACAGGTATGCTGTGTGTACTCTGTCATCTCCAGCAAAAGTCATACAAGTATATTTGATATGTTCAATCACCATCCAGGTTTTTAAGGGCTCTGGGCTGGGACTGCGTGGGCAGATGGGAAGGGGGTGTAAGGCCGGGTCGGGTTGGTCAAAGCAGGACTGTGCTGTTGGAGAGTTGGAGATGAGCTGATGGGGGTAGCATCGGGCCTCAGAGTTCACCATTGGGTCCAACTGCAAGCAGTGATGGAGGTTGCTATGCAGGGGCAGAGAGTGCGGGGGTGGGGTGGTTAGCTGTGATGGAGGTTGTGATGTGGGGGCAGAGAGTGAGAGGTTGGGTGGGGTGGGGTAGTTAGGAGTGATGGAGGTTGCTATTTCTGGGTGAAAGAATGTGGGGGTGGGGTGGTGTAGTTAGCTGTGGTGGAGGTTCTGATATGGGGGCAGAAATTGAGGGGGTCAGTGGGGTTTGGTTTTAATTCGGTTTTGGTTTGGTTTTGGTTCAATTTTAATTCGGTTTTGGCTCCATTTTGGTTTTGGCTGGCTAGAAGCACAACTGGATACTTAGGTTCAGCTTTCACTGACTTTACTGGGTACAACCGTATACCTGTCCTTTTGACTATATCCGAAAAATGAAGTTAATAAATCCTGGTTACCTGATAGAAGGCAGTGTGTTTGTCAATGTGCTGTACACAATTCTAAAAAAGGAGAAACAACTCAGAAAGCGCAAAAGCTGCACAGAGTAAGTTAATATGTGTCGTTCCTGGTCTGCTTGGAAGCCGGACAAGAGTTTATGTACCGCTTTTTACCAAAGAGTTTAAATACTGCAGTCAGTATGCAGTAGGGAGAAGAAAGGAAGGAGATGAAAGTTCTGATAGATGTGCTAACAGTAAATATGACTCAGGCCTTTTGTAGTAACAGGATGTCAGAGTGACTCATTGTCAAGGCATGTATTCCAAGTTAAGCATTAACAACTCCCATGTTCTAAATGTTTAGTCTGCCTCCCTGCAATCTACATCTACCTGATGATGTCCTTGTTCAGTAGTTCCTGAAGAGATGAATACTAAAAGATGAGTACTAAAATATAAGTACTAAAAATTGATTGAGCGGGTCAGTAGTCTGTGGAGGAATCTCAGAGGAACAGTGTAGAGAAAGTCTAGGGCTGATTTTTTAAAAAATAAATGTTGCCATGACTTCAGACTTCATCTTTACAGGCAATTTCATAAGACTGTGAAAGAGAGAGAGAAATAGCGAGGGGGCAGGAAGAGGGAGAGGAAATTTCATTTGTTTTGTTTTGTTTTTTCCTCTGCGCACATCATATTAGAGGGCGTGTGAGGCTCGCCTACATATGGGAACAGGCTGAGAGAGCAATATGGGAAACAGAGAGTCAACGTCACTGCTGCAACTCCAGAATAAGCATTATCTTCACACACCATTTCACAAGGCTGCACTAACCATCATACCAGTGCACACAGCCGCTCCTGTGCCCCCAACTGACCCATGCTTACAGTGCTCCCAGCATATCCCTCCAAGTACATGAAGGCTTGTGTATAAATATCGAATAGCTTGATGAGGAAAACCAAGGGCAAATACTTGGTTCTGGTCTTTGCGCGACAACTTGTAAGGTCAGAGTTGGCGTTGCTGGAAAACGTTTTTTTAGAAGGCACAGCGGTATGTTAGAAGGCCGTTCCTTCGTGGCAAAATCCCTTTAAATGGAACATGACAATATCTTAAACAGCTAAACATTTGTTTTACACATGGCTGCATGCCTTACATGAGAATAATGTGGTGAGAAAAGAACGAAAGCCAAGTGAATATTCTGAGATAGCAGTGCATAAGGTATATTACACTTATGTCATTGTTTTGTATGTAAAGGAGTGACTTCTAAATAGCATAGAACACCCAGATCAAAGCTGACCAAAGATAAAGGGATGCCAGATGCAGCAAACCACTTCAGTCCAACATAAAAGGTTCAGGTCAGCTAAGGGTGCTTTAGTAGTGCACGAGAAGTGAGTTTTTTTGCTTTGCCCCTTTGCACACTAAGAGCGTGGTGCTCTCTCACATGGTAATGGGAGAGGCTACACTGACCCCTGTCAACTGAGCGCAAGGACTTGTGGGTACAGCCGCTCTTCACATCGTTGGGTAATATCCCAGCCATGCAGGGACGCGTCCTGCGAGGACAATCCCTCTCCTCCACCTGAAGACGAAACCTCGGAGCGAGCTGTTGACCGTACAACGAGGAACAGCCTGAATCTATCGGGGCCACGCAGGACTGGGGAACAAACAGAGCTTTGAGGAGCTTCCAGGAGACCTGGAGTGGTGTGAGCGAGTCTGCAGTGTTCAGGGGTTAACCTCCCCTTCAGCCAAGCAAAATACTCCAAGAAGCACGCAATTACAGACTCAGTCAAAGGGCATGCGCAATTTCCAAACCTATTTACACAGCGGTGAAGGACCTCCCTTCTCCTTCCCCCCACCCCACCACCCCCCCACCCTCCTGGCTTGTCTGCCAGGAACAGAAGGAACTTAGATAGCATGATTAAGGTGGAACCCATCATTGTACGAAAACACAGGCTCAGGGAGATTTACATGAGCCATTTTGAAGAGTGGGATAGAGATTAATTTTGGTTGGCAAGTTGTAGTCATATGGGTTTTGGAGGGGGGTTTAAAAAAAAGAAAATCAACGAAGCACAAGTCCACTTCTCAGCATTTCCAGGTCGAGCATGACATTTTCTCGCATTCACTATCATGCATCCCCAAGGACGTGAAATTTCCCGATGCAACCGGTCCAAAACAAGACCAAACCCCGAATCCAAACACACTTCTGAAGGACAATGTGTACGGCCTTGATTTTCCTCAGTATTAAATACAACTTGGCCCAGAGGCTGCAGCTCCACCCGGGGACAGGTCTCTCCTGGGGGGCGGTGTGTGGTGGCGGGGGCTGGTGGGGGAGGTCTCGCAGATCTTGAAGCCTGCACAGCTGTTGGCCAGCACCAGGAACCAGAGGCCCTCTGCGCTTCCTCCTCTCACTGAGACGACAGGCTGGCCAGGGGGCACGGCACTCTAATAATAACAACATTCAGCATGCAGAAACCAGGTCAGCTTTGCCCTGTGCTGACCTCTCCATCAGAGCAGTGATGTCTGGACAAGAGCCAGCACACAGAGAGCAAGAGAGAGTGTGTGTGTGTGTGTGTGTGAAAGACAGAGAGAGAACGAGAGACAGAGAGAGAAAGAGAGAGAAGGAGAGAGAGAAGGAGAGAGATCGAACTGCTTCAACCTTCATGGTAGGCCACAAAATACCGGAACACGGGGGTTCAGATCATTTCCTTTTCTGTGCTGTCTTCCGGAACAGAGACCTACACCATACTCCAAAACAACTTGTGACAAATTTGTGCAAATTAGGATTTTGGGCAAGGTGCCAGTGATTTACAGACAATTCCAAAGATCTTTGCAATAGCCATGTGGGTTAAGGAGCTGTTTAAGTTTCCTGATGCAATAATTGCAGGTTTTCCTGTGTAAACAAAAGTGTGATAAATGTGGACCAAAACCACAACATGGCAAGCCTCTGAGCAAATATTGTGTACTTCCACTAAGGCAGAGGATCAGAGTATGAATTGGTGGTCCAATGTTGTAAGCTGACTTAGCTGTTGCTAGGAAACCTCGTTCCCACGGAGATTTTCTCTACTGCACAGCTTGAATTTGGTCTTATTGCATCCAGTGCTACTAACTCTAACGTTCGGCCATCTGATTTTCCCAAGACACACATGATTTCAGCCTTCCATGTAGTTCTCCTTGGTCTCAATAGAAGAAGCATAAAAAATAAACTTACAAAGTTATATCATTAAACATTAGAGGTACTTTGATTTCTGGAGGCCACTGTGCGTTTGCTATGAACCTGGACCAGTGAAAAGCAGCGGAGCAAAAGGTGCAGATGAACTACCCTTGCATAGCGGCGGAGGACCAGGGTCAGCGCTGGGTTACACTGGAGCCTGCGACCATCTGAACGTGCAGCTGGGGCTCTGCTCCCGGCCCAGCAGTGCACGCGTTATCCCGGCGGAGAGGGAGGAGCCTGGGAGAAGGAGAGGGGGAGAAAGATGGAGAGATAAAGAGACGTGTGTGTCTACTGGAATGGACCCTTAAATACAGTACGGAGGACTAGAAATATGGGCGAGGGCTGAAGTGAGGAGAGGGAGAGGGAGAGGGAGGGAGAGAGAGAGAGAAGGTAAGAGAGGGAGTCACACTGAGAAAAGGCCAAGTAAATGGCAGGTTGAAGCCTTCCTGGCCATAATCACAAGACCACTTAGAACTGCTAATCCCCGTGGCAGAGAGAGGGCAGTGAAGAAAGTTAAAGAACACACACAGCCTTTTTTCATTTACATTTTCCCTAACTAACACACACAAACAGCGCTGGTTTTGAATCTGTCCATCAAAAGGACAGCCTCTCTCTTCTCCTTCTGTCTCTCTCTGGAATAACACTCTTGGGGTTTTTTTTATCGAATGGTAGTGTTTGGATTATAAACACTACACAGCAGGTCCAAAAGTTTGCAGTCGTGTGGTGCACTGGTGGTTAGTCTCTGTCTCACACACACACAACTGGTTTCTCACACACTGAGTACCAAGGGAATACTCTTGGCTAATTAGCTCCCTGCATCTGGGAAATGTCAGCCTGTCTCTCATACACATAAGCAACATTCCTATTTACTTACGAACCCACAGCCCATTTACCATACACCGACACCCTATTTCTTTCTTGCATTCAATCAGGATGTGATCGAACTTTTGGGCAGTGATATTTAAATCTGATTATGGACTACCGAGCTCCTTCGTAAGGTATGTGAAGGCACATTTTGGTCAAGAGATTGAATGGAGCAGAGACAGTCTCGCTGATGAAACACCAGCAGAGAAACACTGTCACATTTTGTTTTTTATTGACACCAACATTACACACTACAGAGCAAATGCCTAAAGAGCAAACAAAAATCTAATTAATAGGTTATGCAAATCAATAGTAATTACAAAAAAAAGGTTATGAAATACTGGCAAACACATGCAAGGAATCTCAGTCTCTCTCATATGCCATAGTCCATGCGATGTTTGTCTGACAGTGGTGCTTGGACCAGTAAAGCCTCCCACTACACGTATGCTGTGTGTACTCTGTCATCTCCAGCAAAAGTCATACAAGTTACATAAAAGAAATTTTAAAATCAGAGCAAAGCCGACAAAAAGCCTTTAATGTAGTGAGCTGTCTGCTTTTTCCATTTCTAACGGGTGTCATTTCAGGAATATTTAACAATACAAAACTGATCCATATGCCTTATATACTGTGTATCATGGGATAAATCCAGGAAGGTTTGAAGGAAGTATTGTTCATGAAATATAATTTTAAATATTTAAAATTTTTTAATCTGTATTGAAATTCTTACAACCCTTTAGGGGTGTCAGTTGGGTTTAACTACTTCTTCCATAATTTAAAAAAACTTTATTGCATTATATAGTAATTATATATAAATGATCAATGTCAATAAAGGTAGGCCTGGGTGTTTATATGTTACTACAACTTACTATGAAGTTCGTGATGACACATTGCATTATTACCATATGGCCCATGGTCGAGCACTTCAAATTAAGGATTAGCAATAATTCGAAGGATTGTTGGCAGTGGGGTTGATGTGTGGTCTGAATTACGGAAGGCTGTAGAGACCCTCCACCTGACATCACACACAGACATCCTGTCTGCCTCCAGAGATGCTATCACTGGATAGACTCAGAGACTGGGTAGACTGTCCATCTGTTACTCTACCTCGCGCTCTCTCCGCTTCATTTTATGGCAATATTTAACCATTCTCTTCACCCCCTCTCCGAATCTCCAGACTAATTCAGATGGGTTAATTACCCTCTACCGGACCACTGCACTCCAACCTTAGATGGAGAAGATTAATGTCTCCTTTCTGCGTAGCCTAGATGTAAATACATTTCTTGGTCATCGTGTTTGCAGAAAACTGCACTGATCAAACAAGCGAAAGGAGATTGCTTAATGGAGTTTTAGTGAGAATCGCCCCTTTACTGTCGGAAAACATTTAACCGGCCAATTACATTAAGAAAGACAGAGCCCTCTTGAGCTGCCTGTAATTCCATTTCGAATTGCTACCACTCACAACTGTGCTCTAACCATGTTTGAAATAAGGAAAACATGTACCTGTTACATTAAAAGGCAACCGTGGTCTCATGTATTTTACAGGCGGGTATACGTTTCATGTTAATAACATCTGGCCATGAACAGTTGAGTCAATTTGCAAACGTGAATGTTAAACAAGCAAAAAAAAAGTTGAAAAAAATGTAACAAACGAGCTCATCGGATGAGAATGACAATAAAGTTTAAATATTTCTCCTAACGAGTCCGGCAGGCAGGAACACAGCCACCTTTTTGGAGTTCGTAATTCGATCTTAATCGAGCCACCACTCAGGATGGTCCTGTTTGTATTTTCAGCGCGGGCTCCATACATCACGCGCGACTACAACCAGCAAGCGCGGGAGAGGAACTGTTCCATCAGCGTCAATCATTGTAACCAGATGCAAGGCGAACAAGTGATTTTTGCAGTGCAATAACATGTAAATTAACGTTGCATAAAAAAGACAAAAGAAAGAAAAACCTTTATCGCTGCCAAACTAAAATTCTAAATCATACACAGCAGTTACTTTAACCCGACTACACTTAGCTAGAAAGGAATAGGCAGGGGGAACTCAAGCTGAAGTTCAGTTGCAAGACATGAAATATTACCAGCACCTCCAATCACCTAAAGGTCTGGGCTTGGAATGTTTGCTTAGTTTCTACTGTTGCTGAAGATGGAAAATCAGGGCGCTCGGAACGTCACAGCCAATACAATTTTTCATTAAAAGCACATCTGCCTCTGCTGCTTTCTGATCGTTAGATAAAATCTTGACATTTTCAGTGTAGAAAAAGGTTTTCGAGACTACTGCATAATGGCTGATAATACTTGTGACTTGGTGAGATTTTCACTACATTAGTTTCATGTGAATGATGACATTACAGGGCCAGGAGTGCAATGTAAATACGTGTTTGAAATGTCAAAGTCAAAGATACATTTATTTGTATAGCGCTTTTCACAACTTGCTTTGTCACAAAGACACTTTACAAATGTCTGCGTCTAGATCCCTAACCAGGAAGCCAATGACGAGAGGGGCAAGGAAAAACCGCCTGGGCTGAATTTAAAAAACAAAAAAAACCTTGAAAGGACCAAGAATGAAAAGAGAAGATGTCCTCTTTGGGTGGCCAAACCTGTGACCAGTTCATGCTGTAATACACATGTTTCATATATAGTCCATATAAATGTGTCAGTGGGTCTAGGGTAGGCTAGCTCTATCTGCATCCATTGGTGTAAATTGACTGGATTAATATGGAAGTTAATAGTGTCAGTTCATCTACAGGCAGCACCGGGACAAGTTTTGGCATCTTAGATTCTTTGTCAGAATATGTGCAGATAAGACCAAGAGCTTACCAAAATTCTTTTTTACTGTGTTTATTTACTAAACAATCTAGTCAAATTTATTTACATTCTGGTTTTTACAACAGTCACAAAGCGGCTTTACAGAGTCCATGAACATTCAGTTCATACTTTAGTGAAAATGTTTAGAGTCAAAGTTAGCTTAGGAAAGTAAATGTGTTGTTCAAAACAAATTATTACAAACATCTAAAATACACAATGAGCAGCAGGAGAAACTCGAGTCAGATTAAACACATGCAAGGCGTTATCTCCTTGAACTGGTTCGGGTATGTTGGCTGTTACCAATGGTGATGCTTTCGCATCTTAAATGCAATTTGAGCAGGGTGAACGCCTGGATTAAGCAAAGTGAGATGTGTGTTTACACACTTTGAAGCATTACCACCAGTCCCCGGACAGTTGGCTTCAACTGTCAACACATTCCCTTTCTCCTTGCTTCCCTGCTGAAGTTCACCAGCCTTTCTTATCTGTCCACCTGATCTCACCTGCCACCCCCCTGCCCCCCGAAAACCTCCACAGCCTACTCTGGGCACATGCAATTAAAAGATGTCAAACCTGGTTTCCTTTAAAGTGTTTGGATTTGGCTTGTCAGTGCGTCAGACAGTATCCAAAGGAGGCCTCAATTAAGAATGAAAAGGGAAGGTCTGGTTAAGTGACTGTGAGGAGGGCTTATGTCCCTCAGCTATGTGAAAGGGCGGGGAGTGGACAATGCTCTGGGAACACGATCAGGAGCAGCGCAGGGAAGCAGCCAGGGGTGTACGGCCTGGCTGTCTCCCTACCCCTCCTGGGAATTGTTGGGAGTACGACACAGAGATTCTGAGGAGAGGTATCGGGTTCGTAGCTTCCCGAAGTGCGGCTGGGACGAGTGCCAAACGGTGACTATCTCCAGCCAGGGCTCCGGAGGCGCCAGCCGGTAACGGGAGGCTGAGGATTGGCTCGTTTGACGAGTGAAACCAGAGAATTAAAGGTCCAGACTTAAAACTTCCAGTCTTCATTCCAGACTGAGATGAGAGGTAAGGCAGCTTGTGAGTGGCTGGAGAATGGTACAGTATGTACCCCTTAGACAATACAGGAACCTAATCAATCAACGGTCAAATACTTCACATACGCTGCTATGCAATGTCACAAACCCACGTTAACAGTGCAGTCCAGAACCCAGAAATACATGTCACTGTAATAAGAACGCTTTGTAACTCCATGTTTCACAGGCTTTTCCCCCCACAATATTAGAAAATGTCAGCTGCCTTTTACATTGTGGGAACCTTTCATGACAAGTGCACCAGTGGAAGTGGAAGCAGTACAAAATTACTTGGTCTAAAATTTGTAGACTTTAAAGGTTGACTGGTAGATGTTTTTTCTATTTCCATTTTCATAGACATGAGGTTTTTTTTTTTTGAAAATCAACAATGCATGAAATCTAATGAAGAGGAATCGTTGCTAATAATCTTTATATTTGAAATCAAATATGCATCCACGTAAGCCATGTCATGGTGGAGGGCAGTCAAATGGAACCAGCTAAATACCGACTGGAACCATTACATGCACCTCAGCACAGAGCGCTAACAATTTGGAATATATATCTACCATGAAAATAAGAGGATCCTTTCTCGCGGTCTCCAAGCATGACTCAGAAGCCCAGGGTGAATACAAGAGGCTGCCAGTCATGAACAGAGAATGAAGTCTCTGTAATTCAACCTTCTGTGTTTGTACAGAGCCCAGGCCTTATATGATGGGTCATTTGGCGATGACCACTGTCCTTCCAGGAGGTATAAATGGAAAGGCTGTGAGGACAAGGGCAGCAGACCCCAGTCACGCCGCCTGATTGTGGAGCAGGCTGGCCTGTCACGCCATGCTCCTGCTCCGCACAGCTCCACCTGGGGGAGGGGGGGAGGGTGGTGTAGCGGGAGAGAACCCTACAATAGACGACCAGCAATATTACAGTTTAGCCGGCCCGCTGAACGATTCCTTCCCAGAACATGGTGATTTTCCATCAGTCACTCGCGGACACCCACCCGTTTTCAACATTTCACCTGTGAAAAGGCTGTCTGAGAGAACAGGTGTGTAACGTGATAGAGTTAAGCTCCTCCAGGCGCACAGAATTCACAGGATCACAGGCCCACTGCGAATTCCTGACCCGGCTAGTTCACCATGTCCTTTGCCCTTTGCTGATTCTGATTGCAATTAAAAAGCCGCCGATGGATTCAGTTTATTATGAGGAAATACCAGGGCATACCAGGGCTGTCTGTGGCATATAAGCGTAATTTTAACCTGAGCTCCACAACCGCTGGTACCATGAAGAGACATTTGCATGCAGGGACGCCGCAGCGGAGCGGCTAGATCCACGGCAGCAGACGTCCCCCTGACATTCACAAGGCAGCCATTCACATGCAAAAATACAATTAATCGTGATCATTAACTCTTGCACGTCCAGCGATGACTGACGGCGCATCAGGCACTGAAGCACACGCACCAGAAGGCACACAGGCACGAGTGGATGCAATTAATATCCGAGATGGTCAAGAGTTCAGGGCATTACTTAATACATCTGCAGGGTGGGGGGCGAGGAAAATTAACACAGAACGCTTAATTTCTTAACTGCAGAGAGGAAACAGCGGAAGCAGAGATGACTATTCATCAGCACAAATCTGCATAAGTGGCCCGTGCAATGGCTAAGAGGGTTTAAAGTCAAAACTGTCATTAGGGAAACAATACCACACACGATCACAAGAAGCAGCCACAGGAGGGTGCATGGAAAGGGGTCACGGCATTAATTGATTCCGACTTAATAAGGCCTGCGGAACAGATGACCATACGCGAATGTTTTATTTTTATTTCACAGGGACGTCTGCGTACGGGCTGCGTATTGTGGGAGAACGAACAACCACCATACATTTCCTCAGGGACAACACAAGCTCGTGGAGACATCTCCTCACATTATCAACTATGCCCAACTGATTCCACGGCATGCAAAATCATGCAAGCACACGTCTTGCCTACATTGAATTGAAAAATATCAAGTTGAGCTCTTAACTCCTAATAAGCTTCCTCATTCTTACCACCTTTTTAAGCAGGACTAAAAAGGCAAGTTTATTTTGGTGAATTAAACCATGTTGGTAACAGTAGGGGAACAAATCCAACTGAAAACTCAATGGTCATTAAAAACAAGCAAAGGCTTCATTTTATTTTTTTTTTTTTGTCCTGACAAGAAGTTTAACACCACATCGGGCTGGCACGAACAATTCGAAAATATTCGGGATGTTTGTGATATCAGCATTTGAATCACAATTTCAAAAGCATGTCTTAAACAAAACCTTCAGGAAACGTATCCTACGTTATAATACATTTCATCAGCAAATGGAAATGCAGAAAAAAAGTTGAAAAGCCTGTAAGTGAACAAAGCAAAAAAATGCAAAGCTTTCCACACAGCCAATAAAGCCAAGGCAAAGATGCTGAAGACAACACCCGTGTGGGAACACTTCTGTATGGGGAGAAAAATGCTTACTGTAAAAATTGTTGCACAAGTTTGATTCAGTGCAAGATCATGTAGCAGGCTACATGCACTAAAGGTTTTCAAAGATCACCAAGAACATTTCAGTTCATTTGCGAGGTTGAAAACACTAGTGAGTGTTTGAAGTTTGCAAAATGGTATTTGGGCCAGCCCTAACTGGAACAAGTGGACATGGGCATCCCTAACTGGAACAAGTGGACATGGGCATCCCTAACTGGAACAAGTGGACATGGGCATCCCTAACTGGAACCAGTGGACATGAGCATCCCTAACTGGAACCAGTGGACATGGGCATCCCTAACTGGAACCAGTGGACATGGGCATCCCTAACTGGAACCAGTGGACATGAGCATCCCTAACTGGAACCAGTGGACATGGGCATCCCTGAGTGAAAATGTAAAATGACAGAAGGTAAGAGCTAAATACCACGTGCAGGTCTGTGCACTGATAAGGAAGTAGACATTAATTTTGTCTTCATGAACAAACCCAGAACACGACTGAGCAATATACAAAACATTTATTCTTTTTTTTTTCTTTTTTTACAGGAAGTGCTTCAACCCCCCCCACACATCTTTAGATTGAAAACAGCCTGACCACTGAAATAAGAAAAAAAAGAGAAATAACCCATAAAGAGGAAAACTTTCCAGATGAGGTCTGGTCTGTAAGGGTCTCATCAGCGATGTGTCCAGATACACAACACCCCCCCTCCCCTCCCCATCAACAACACAGTGTTACACTCAAATGGGGCTGGGTCATGGTGGAGCGGTTGTTGGCAGGTGTGTGTGTGTGTGTGTGTGTGTGTGTGAGCACTCAACAGCAGTCTCAGCCACCCCACAGCGCGCGGGGTCTCATGCCTGAGCCAGGCGTTCCAGGACTCGGCGGTACTCTCCCAGGACGTCCTGGTAGCTCTTCTCCAGTTCTTCGTGTTGCAGCGTTGTGTCCATCTGGGTGATGTGGGACGCCAGCTCCTCCGGACGCAAACACTTGCGCATCTTCGTCAGCTCGCGCTGGTTCTTCTGCGAGTGTGGAAACAGGAGAAACATGTCACAGGAGACCATGGAGCTTGATGCTGCAAAGCCCTGACCACTGGCCTAGACCCTTAATTAAATGCAGACCCCCGTTAAATGTAGACTACAGACCAAATGCAGACTCTACAGACCAAATGTAGACTCTACAGACCAAATGTAGACTCTACAGACCAAATGTAGACTCTACAGACCAAAGACCAATTTAATGTAGATGCATTTAAGAACATTTTCAAAAGCTACCTGATCAGGTGAGCTGATCGCTCAGAGAAAGAGCGGGAAGGACAATAATCAGAAGATGGCCTTCGTTTTAAGATGAGCCTCGGGTGCAATAGCTGGCAGCACTGGAACACGTGCGGCACACGTGAGTGGAAACGCGGCGTCTGCTGCGCGCGCACGCTCGCCCTCTCTATGTCACACACGCCTTGCGTGCGCTTGCTCGCAAACACGCAGGACAGAGCATACGCGGCCACTCACGCCACATTCCCACCTGCACGCAGCAAACGTGTACACACACTGGCCGACACCCCCCTTCATACCCTGAGGGAAGGCGTGTGTGTGTGTGTGTGTGTGTGTGTGTGTGTGTGTGGTGTGGGGTGGGGGGGGGGGGGGCAAAAGAGCATCTGGTCTCCAGATCTCTCTATTCTCCTCTACTGAGGAATTCCAACTTCCTTTTCAATCACCCCCACACACCCCACCCCCACACCCCAAATCCACCCCCACCCCCATCTCTTCTGTGTCCCCCTTTTTCTTGTCAGGGGTTTCCAGGCTGGTTAACGTCATGGTTAGAGGTTGTGGAGCTGTATCCAGCAGTCCGTGCTGAGCCAGTATTTCTGTTGTGTGTTTAACTTACAGGGGCTCACAGCACAACACACGCGGCTTCACATACACCAACTTTACCAAGCGCTCTCTGCCCACCAGCAAGTACACACTTTGTGCTGTGAAAGCCCAATAAGGTAACGAAACAGCAGACAGTAAGACAACTGATGTTCTGCGATTTAAAAACCGACTGCACAGCCGTTTTAAGTGAACGCTTCTGTATGGAAATGCTGAGCGTGTGTCGTAACGAAATGCTTAAAGGATTACAGAGTGTGGCCGTGGGAAATCAGAGCACAGCTGGAGTTTTGAAACTGTACTGTCAAATGAGAGCGAGGGAATGAGAGAGGCAAGTGAGTGAGGCTCAGGGAGACGAGAGTGAGACTGAGGGAGATGAGAGTGAGACTCTGTGCTTGAGCTCAAATAAGAGTAAAAGAGGCTGCTACACTGGGAGAATGGTCGTGGATAAGGGGTCAAAGGGAACGTCCCGGGTAGTCTTCACCCACTGCCACACCGATCCTCAGAACTTTGGTTAACAAACGGTTAAGCCTCAGAGCCAAAGTGTAGTCAGTGATGCACAGGATTTGGGAATGTTGTGGTCAGCATGTGTACAACACTGGATTCACTCACAGGACACGCTGTCCCTGTAAGGCCCAAAGAGTGTACACATACACACACGCACGCACATAAACACACTCCATTGGGGGCCGCCCAATGGAGGATGGGTTCCCTTTTGAGTCTTGGTCCTCCCAAGGTTTCTTCCTATTTCCCCGCCATCTTAGGGAGTTTTTCCTTGCCACTGTTGCCTTTGGCTTACTCATTAGGGATCTGGACCCATACAATTTGTAAAGCTGCTTTGAGACAACATGTGTTGTAAAAAGCGCTATATAAATAAAATTGACTTGAATTGACTTGACACTTACCCTGTACGGCCCAAACAGTCTCTTCTTCACCTCCAGCCGGAACTCTCTGGCTTTCACCTCGTCACTCATGTCCGTGTTTCTTAGACGCAGGATCTCATACACCCGCCTGGCGTGCTTCTGCACATGAGACGACACACACACAAGGAGCAGTCAAGTCCTCCGTCCACCCTGAGGAAGAGGACGGAGATCCGAGCAGGGCAACCCAGGCGAGCTGCTCTCTCTCAGCGCATCACACAGGCGAGCTGCTCTCTCTCTCAGCGCATCACACAGGCGAGCTGCTCTCTCTCTCAGCGCATCACACAGGCGAGCTGCTCTCTCTCTCAGCGCATCACACAGGCGAGCTGCTCTCTCTCTCAGCGCATCACACAGGCGAGCTGCTCTCTCTCAGCGCATCACAGAGACGCATGCGAGAAGAGCAGAACCACACAGGCCTGCGAACGGACAGCACAAAGATGGCGAACAGCTCCATGCAGCCCGAAAGTCCAAATTCCAAAAATCATGTTAAAGAAACAAAAATTACATTAATAACACGCAGGTCAAGAAGCGCAGCTTTAAGCCACGCTCCCTGGGATGGGGGGCAGCCATTTTGCCTGGTCATGCCACAGGCACCAGACTGTGATAATCACTCACAAACAACAGGGCCATGGGGATTCTGGGAAATAAAAGGGGGTGCTGGGATGTAATTGGAGCAGTTAAATAGTGGCATGAGTGCAGAGAGACAGAAGTCCTACGGGGGTACACTGTGAGGAGAACCCCCCCCCCCCCCAATCACAGTTAATGGCAAGCTTCCAGTAGTGTGTGGGAGTGTGTGAGTGTGTCCTCGTTATGACGGAAGTCGCAAATAAGTGAAAGGCCACTGTAAATTACAAACAGGGCAAAAAAAAAGGCAAATCTGTGTATGACAGGACTAATTATTCACCAGAACTCCTAGGTTCATTTTAAAAAAGAAAAAGATCTTAATTAATGTGTAAAAGTGTAAATGAATGTGACAGGGGTTAAAAGCATTTCAAGTGCCCATTTCCCTACCGATTCATATGACACAGGCACAAAAGTATTTCCGTATCTAAGTATTAGTAACAAATACTGCTGTGTCATAACAAGATAATTCGCCAAGCCTTTTTGAAATGGCATAAGTCACAATTGGGCCTTCGCGAATTACCTAAAGTCATAGCCATCCACATGCAGGTCCGAAGACTGTGAAGCTGGTGCAGGTACCAAACGTACTGTCGCCAGCCACGTGCAGTTTGGTCCTCAGAGCGACGCGCAGCTGGGCAGGAAGCTCTCACCTTGTTGATCTTGAGCTTCTCGCGAGCTTCTGCAGCCATCTCCTCGCTGAAGCCCTGGTCCAGCTTCTCCGTGGAGTAGGAGGGGAGGGCCACACAGAGCTTCACCAGCACAAAGTCCCTCAGCTTCACGTAGTTCTCCGACGGGTCCTCGGCTAGGGTCACACACGCACGACATCGGCTCAGGGCAGCGCAACGAAGCCACGTAGGGCAGCAGGCTGGTTAAGGCTGTGCCCAGGGGGCGGGACTCCCGCTAAACTGACAGCTTTCCCTGCTAAGTAGCACCGCACGTTACGACGGCCATGACGAGAATGATGGCTAGAACTTTGAACGGCAACAGAAAGGGAAAACACATTCATACACACTAAAATGTACACAGGGAACCGATTTTTGCTTTCGTCATAATGACAAGTAATTGCTGTTATTGCAACTACGCTATTAATTGCAGAATCTTGTGGGTATGTGGTACATATCACTGCATATTGTATGAACGCTGCCCCTTGTGGTGAGGAGGTAGAATTTCAGAAACAGCTTATTAAAGAAGTAACAGGTGTAATCAATGACTTGAAGCAACAGGGTGAATCATTTGTATTTTCTTTTGTCAGTCTATTGTGAGCTCGTCTGTTGATTTTGTGTTGTTGACTACGGTCCTTGAGTATGGATGTGTCCTTTCTTCATTTTGGGATTGTGTTTGAAAATGACGCACCGGTGACCAAAGACGTTTTGTTTCGCTACTTTCGTAAGCCAGCAACTGGTGTTTGGTTGAACTAGGTCTCACACACACACACAGGATACTTTCATATGCTGGTGCATTCTGACACATATCTGGCTATTTCCTGGACAGTGCTGTTAAAACTATTCCATCCTTTTCTTAAACAACTGAATGAATGTCATTTGGTCCTGATGCTGTGAGAGACCAACAGACTCCATCTACTACACGCTAACGCAACAGCGCTGACCTGGAAACAACAGATCTGCCAACTGTGCAATTACTTCTGCTCTTCTGAAATTGAAAGAGCATTTTAAAAACGACAACGATGCAATGCGTTTTCATCCAATACACGCGCAGATGCCATTAAATTACACATAAACTGCACTCTAACCCTTTGGAGTTATTCTTTGTAATCAACATCTAATTTCCTGTAAACAGTATTATTTATTTCTTAACTTGCAATGGCACAGAACTGCTACGCCACGTTAGCAGGGACGAGCTTGACCTCAGAGGGTTTAGCCAGTGGCAAAAACTTCAGCACTGCGTCCGTCTCACGCGGCCGAGCCGGTGGGGACAGGAGGACAGGACAGGCTCCCGGGGTGGGATGAGCAAGCAGAAAGGGAAGAAGTGAGAAGACGGACAGAGAAGGAAGCACAGAGGGAGGGGAGTGGGAAAACAGGAAGAAGAACAAGCGAAAGTGACGCAAACGCGGATCTGCCCCGGCTGAGCGGAGCGGATCTGCCCCGGAGGAGTGGATCTGCCCCGGCTGAGCGGAGCGGATCTGCGCGTGTGCGCTCTGAATGAAAGTTAAGCCCCCCCCCCCTCCCTCTCTACACACACAGCTCAATAATTATGCCATTGTGCGAGCGGACCTCGGCTAGCAGCATGTGGCCCGCACATTTCAGCAGCAAACGGCCGCAATTTGCATACAGCCCTCCCACTTCTCCACGCGCTGGCGCTGCGCCCCGAGAGCCGCTGCCGGAGAGGCATCACCGCCGCTCGCAGTCAGAGCGCCCTCGAGAAAGGAGGCTCTGAGCTCCGAGGAGACATCGCACATTGGCCTAAAAACAACGCCTCTTATCTCCTCTTCACTGTGGGCTACATGTGGTGGTGGTGGTGGTGGGTGGGGGGGTGGGGGGGGGGGGGGGGGTAGGGTGGGGGGATGCAGGTCGGCGACGTCTGCCTGTCCGAAACACCTGAGGAATACTGAGAGATCTGATGCCACAAATGATGCAGCTCGCCGGCCTAATTCATTTCCAACAGACAGCTGCAAATTCAGTACTGCTCAGATGCTGCTCAACAATAAGCCCATGTAATGGTGGTAATGTACATCCACCCCCCCACCCCCACTCATCTCCACCCATCTCCACCCCACTCCACTCCACCACCCTGTGCCACACGCCCACCTGTGATGTCCTGGACTTTAGGCGAGTTGCAATAAAATCGGTGGACCGTTTCCAACAGCTGAGCTCCATGACCTTCACCCTGAAATGGAGGCAAGACCAGCATCTGACTGCAGAGAGAGAGGGAGGTCACACACACACACACACAAACACACAGATTCAGACCAAAAGACAAGTCTTCCTTCAAGAATACATTCAAGAAGTGGCCACAGACAGAAGAGTTGGAGCCTGAAGCACTACAGTGAGGGTCCTTCAGGGTTCTCTCCATCCCACGGGGGATACGCCAAGCTCCCACAATACCGCGTCCAATTTAGCTTTATACGATACAATGGACATTTTACGATCATAATCATGACCTGATACAGATATGACAATATGTTTTGTTTAATACACATTCATGTCCAGACAGCTTTATTTTACTCCAACATTACCCTTGGTATAATCTCTACCAAAAGATAATCTTCGCTCATTCACTTGGCCATCATAATGAAATGTTACCACGCTGTGCCAATCAATATATTACACTGATTTTCAAAATGGGCTTTTTGGTGGGTGCTGCAGACTTTGCCATCCTTATAATACGCAAATGGGGGTTGGCTTATAGGATATATAAGCCAGTAATTTGGGGCACTTAGGGACAAGAGAGCCAGAGATGTATAATTTTCTTTTCCTTTTTTCAAAGAATAAAAGAGAGAGAGAAGGCACGTGCTTCCCCTGGTAATTACCTCACACGTGGTCTGGTTTTGTCTGGGTATACGTAGTAATTATACACTGTCATGTAGCCAACCGTAGCGTAGAGAGTCCCCCCATCCTTATTGTATTTCTCAAAACTGCAGAGAGTGGGAGAGAGTGAGTGAGAGAGAGAGAGAGAAAAAGAGAGAAGGAGAGACAGACACAACACAAAGGCAAGCAATCACAAGCACACTCCCATGCACCGGACCCTCTATCACTCTTTCAACCCCTCTCTCTTTCTCTAGTCTGACCGACACCCCCCCCCCCGCCCCCCAACCCTCCAACCCCACCCTGCTTGTTTTCGCTCTGCGGCCCACGGTCAGTGTGAGCATGCTAGAGCCGGGCAGTTGCAGTCTGTGCACCTGCTGGAGGGAGTGAATGCATTATGCACTTAATTGGCGAACTGCAACTTAGGGAGGAGAGGTACCCAGAGAGGGAGGCATCTAGCCTCTTCAAATCTCTCTAGTCCATTTTCCCATTGTCAGCTTTAATAGGTGCCAAAGCAAAGAAAACACTAGCAGAGTCTCCTTTTTTGCCGCTAGAGATTCCATTCAGTGTTTCAAAAGACAACGGCGTTCAATTCAGCCCCTCGCGCTGCCAAAAAAATAAAGAGACACACGCCACAAAGGAAACTCTTGTGAGATCAACAGTTCACCTCCGTGCAGGGGGAAATATAATTAAACAGGCCCGGTGATTGGCCGCAAAGGACTGTGGTAAGTGGTAACAAGGTCTGCTGAAGCGTGTGTGCACCTGACCGGGGCCAGAGCCGGGTTTTCCAAATGGCCTGCTCCCCCCACCCCCTCCACCACAAGCTCTCGCCGGAGATCAGACGCAGGTCCAGGATTAACGTGCCTTCAAAAGGTGTGCGCTTCAAAACTTAGGATCCGCCAACTATGAGCCGAAGCTTTAATGAGTGCTTCCGTCCCTCCCCGTGGCCTATGCGGCGATTACAGCGACGTCTCGCGTAAACAAGGCGCAAGGCCGGTCCGAAGACTCACACGAGGAAGAAGTCCCAGCGATCGTCGTCAACGTCGATGAAGCTGGCGGTCTCGATGAACCACATGAGGAAGGTCTGGAGGCGCTCGTGGTACTCTCTGAACCCTGGACATGAAACATCGGCCTGCGGGGGCGAGCAAGCAAGGGTGAGCTTCTGTAGTGGCATTGCGACCATCCGTCAGAGCACATGCACACCAACGACCTCATGCCATTAAAACCGGGCTAAGGAATATCATAAAATGAGAGTATTATATTGTGCCCTGAAACAAGGTCTTATTTTCAAAGCCCAAAGCAACATAGGGTGATTTGTACAGGGTAATTAAGACTGTTTAGCAGGTGAAAAACTTTCAACACATCAAAACATCCCCAAAGATGGTGCAGAGGTCCAAAATGGGAGCTGGGCGTGTACTGTGGGACAGGCGGGCGTGCAGAGACCTCCCCTAGACCCCACACACACACGGACGGCCCCAACCATCCGTGAGCCCACATGCAACAGCCATTAGTACCTTGTGTATCTGGTAAGTGAGGTCTGCTCCAGCTTCCACATTGTGAACTTTATAGGTGTGCAAAAGGGTACCAAACGGCTTGAAGTTGGCTTCCTTCTCCAAGAGAGAGATGAAGTCGTCCGTGTTACTGCAAAAGCCCAGGGGAATGATCGTTCTGATCTTCCCCTCCACGTCATCAGACTGTGGACACAAGACAAGACGCGTGAAACTGGTTGAGTTGAAGTTACGGAAATATTTAGATGCATTGAAGACAAGCAATTTATTTAAGAGCAATTCTAAAAAACACAGGCCTCGAAAACATCACAAAAGGAGCAGTCTTTGCGATATTGTACAAAACTAGTCTACTTAATAGAGGTTTGTATGTGGTCTTTATTCTGAATAATTAGGCTAACTGATTAAGTTAACAGTAGAACGCTACATGACGAGCTCCACTCCGTTTTGCCAAATGCTCTCTGGCCTCGCATGCAACCCCAATGGAGCCACAACAGAATAATACCCTATTGTTCTGTCATTAGGCTATACTTCAGCCATGATTGACGTAGCACATGTGAAATTAAAAAAAAGAAAGAATACAATTTTTTGTCGAACAAAAAGGAGAACCATTAGGCAATTAGTACTGTCAGCCGAGCAGGGCTTCAAGCTGTAGCCCCCGCCCCCCCCACACCCATCGCAGAAAGACCACTTAATTGAATACATTTACTACTTATCTTAAACCATGAATATTTGATGAAGTCCCACCACAATAATGCGTCCCTGCTTCTCACCGGGCAATAAAATTTAATGAATTGATCTCAACCTTAACACACACAGACACACACACACACACACACGGAAGAAAAAGCAGGCACCTATAATAGGCTCCTCTCCTCCAAGCCTGGCGAGTGAACTCAATCAAACGAGTTTGCCCCTGCTATTCAGGGCCGCCCCGGGCGGACAAAAGACCCCTCCTTGGCCTTCTTTGGGATTTTTTACTCAGCAGAATGCGCAGTGGCTTCAGCTGCGATGTTTGCATTGTATCCATTTCCATGCGGATTGACATGAGAACACTTTGTATTAAGTTGCTAAGCAAGGCCTTTGGCACCATTTAGACGCGTGATGGGCATTAGTTCTGTAGCAGGCTTCTCGCTGCTCCGCATTCAAAACAGGGAAATGAAGAAGGACGAGGACAAAAAACGCGCGACAAAAGGCTAATGCGACACGCCGCTAATTCCCGCTCTTTCAGACATCGGCTAGCATGAAGCCAGGAAGCAATGCACCTGCGGCTGAGGAACCCTTCACCATTGTTACCGTTCAACTGCATTTCTGAGGAATAAGAGAACCAGGGAATGCACATAGAAGGCGAAGTACAAACAAGTCAGATTGTCCTTGCTCTCGTCTATTCAACATTTACAAATTGCGCAATCTTCTATATAATGAGTGCATTGTTGGGTCACTATATTAACCAACAGTGCTCCTTTAGAGCATTTACTTCATTTGGGAATACATCATCTTTTCAGGAGTGACCTCAACAAAGGTAAAGGCCAGTGTAGGATCTAATTCCTACATAAAAGGTTTCATTTTAATCAAAGAACTTCTTGTTCTGTAAGTAAAAAGTACCTCAATATGAGCAGCAGAAGCCTCTTTTAGAAGAACTGTGTACAAATATACCACAAAGAAACTACCTTTCACATAAGATCCACTCCATGCCATGTCTTCTGACATTATTCCAAATGGGCACCTTATGTTGCTCTTATGGCAAAGCCCTTTTCTGAGAGAAGATTTAGTCATCGGCGGTTCTGATGGCAGCCATCCTGAGGTGGACGCGGTATGATTTCAGGATGGAAGCGTGTGGATGGCGCACCACGGAAGACGGCCTGGCCTGCCATAATGCTGCCTTGCCCTGTCACAACACCGTCGGCTTGAGGCAATGCTAAAAGAAGAGATCCGGATCCGCTTCAACGGGAAATATGCGACGTGAACTTAATGAACGCAGATTCCGGTCGATGAATAGATTGCGCACAACAACAGTTCGCAACAAGCCGATTCACAACTACATGCTGTTGTACCTCGATGAAAATCCACCAATGTTACAAATGGGGGCATATAAACAAATAATAATTACAGGATGCCTATATACTCACACACCCAACAATAACCTTATTAATGCTAAGCTGGGCATTATAACACATTTCCATATGAAAATGCTGAAACTCGCTAAGGCAATCTCAGAGCTTGGGCTTGCATTTCCATGCTGTGGTTGGCTAGGGAACAAACCAAAAAGGCAAAACACCACTGCTGTAATCTCCATTTATTTGAACAACCTTGTCAAATGCTGTCACGCCTCAATACCCCCCCCCCCCCCTACCCAAACTGACCAGATTCCCAGCCAGCCAGCTGACGGTCGGCGTAGCGACTCGCCCGTGTCAGGTGCTGCCCGTACTCTCCTGTAGGCACCATTAGTGCTGCATTGATCACAGTTTGAAGAGAAACAATAACAGGTTTCGAACACCTGGAGGGCAAGTGGTGCTTTTATGCAGTGGAGAACAGACAGACCACATTCACAGCTCTAGTCTAGAGTCCGTGTTACCCATACGGTGCTACTCCAGAACTTGCTTTGCCATGGTTAAGTTTAACCCTGGCCCGCAATTATACAAGCCTTGACTATCAGGGCATAGGGCTTTTGAATAATCACAACAAATGGTAAATGACGCGCGATGTGCTTTTAGCCTGGCATTCTGGGACGTTCTTAGAGGCCTACCTCCACACAGGCGAACTTCTCCGTGACTCTGGCTGTGTACTTCACTTTGAACAGCATGCTTAGGTTGCCAGCACTGCAATACAGCTGAATCTGAAGACCTTTGTATCCAAATGCTACTTCACTGTCGGGCAATTAAACAATATGTTAGATGGCACTCAGTGTACCCGATAGCTTTTAAACAAATACATAAGTAAATAAATAACATGCAAGATGGGAGTTGCAGAATACTGACAGTATGCTGATTTGCAGACTATTAAATAGGAGTTTCATGATGGTTGTCTCACACAAAGTCAAATACTAGGTCTATGTTTTGACACGATTAGACTTTACCGTGTCCTATATTCATTTTGCGAAGCTGACAGCAACAAACACCACAATGCATGTAATACTCCAAAAGTACCAAAACCATCGGAGCATGAATTGTCATTTTCTACACACTGAAGTTGGAAAACATTTAAGACGTGAATCCAAAGTACCTAGCTAGTTATAACTGGAAGGCACTTACTCGTCGCCAAACAGTTGATGGCTATATTCAGGGTGGAAGGTTGTGCTTTCATCGTCTACATCCTCTGGAAAACGCACTGCTCCCAAAACAAAACAAAAACAAACAGTTTACACACCGTGTACTACAATATCACTCAACGTACAAATGTCATGTAGAAAAATGTGCCCTTTAAAACGATACACACTTTATAACGACACTTTCACAATGGCGTGCAATTATAAAAAAAATAAATATTACCTAATTTTAAACATATTGCTTCGTTGGTGTCACATTTATATTCTGCCAGTTTCTTCTCCATTGCATTCATATCTGCAGGACAAACAAAAAACATCCAGTCCATCAAGACAAAGTGAGATGTTGTGGGAAAGGATTTTTAAAGGAATAAAGTGAGTGCTACTTACTAAACGTTTAAAGATTGACAATCTAGTGGTCGATGCTAATTTGCTAGGCCATTTAGCTAGCTAGTTAACTAGCTAGCCTAGCTATGCTACATTAATTCAACAAGCAAATTATCCACAGAAAACCAGCTAACCTAACCTACCCATTTGCCCCAAACCAACCGACGTTAACTACCCAGGAGGGTAACGGTCGCAGACTCTGGCGTCTAATAACCAACCGAATAGCAAATGGTACTCACTGCCCGACACTGTGCCACAATGTACAAAACAGTAAGCTAGCCAGACATCCCACCTGTTAACTAGTTAAACAGCCAAGTGTAGTACAGCAGCCCAAACCGCTGAGGTTAGCTACAAGTTAGGACCTGTAGTATCTGGTTAGTGTTAGCTAGCCTTCGTTTTGTTTACTCGAAAGTGACAATATATCTACCATTAACTTCTAACCGACTTTTAATAAATCATGACCAAGTCATTCGGTAGTGAAATCGTTTTATATAAACAATTCAGACTGATCTACAGGAGCACGTCGCGTTAGAGCATTAGCACTTGTCCACTTGTTAGCCGTCTACCCTGGCTAGCTAGCTAACTTCATTGTAGCCAACTAGCTAGCTGTTTACGTCACCCATGTCTTAACGTTATTCAGCGCGCAAGCCAGTAACGTCGGTTATGAGCCATCGTACAATACGACAAAACGCTGCAATTTCATTATTGGTTATGATATAAAACATGTGCCCGGTTTCATGTAATATGAAAACATATTTCTTACCCGCCATTTCCACGCACTTCACCCGCGAAATGCAAAAGTCCTTCCTGTTTACTCACGTGTTTCCGCTCTCAAACCTGATTGGACGAAATGACCCGCTACTTTGACCACCACATGGACTTTCCCGGTGACTTAAAGTTATTAATGTCCTATTAATGTCCTACGGATGTAGGACAGATCTTTTAATTCTTATACTATCTGAAGGAGCAATTATTGAGATCGTTGTTTGGTCAAAGGCAACAAATTAGGCATATAATTATTCATAAATTATAAGGTTTCCGATTTTTTGCTCACCCCTACACCCATATAAATTACACTTTGAAGTATTTTAGCTCACTAATCTGAAACCATTAGCCTAACAGTGTCTCTCTCGGGAAAGACTGCACAAGTAGTCTAATTTCCTCATTAGGTATTCGCCGCATATTTCCAGTTATATTGCAGCTATGGCAGTGTTCTTCAAAGTGTTCTTGCAGCTCCGTGTTTTCCCTTTGCCTGAATTGCCGTAAACACCGCCTATAAGAAGAGGCGTTAGAATCCCCGAAGCTACGGCAGTCAGTCAAGTGGTCGCACTGGAGGTGTCGGGGAGCCCAACGTCCACGCTAGGAAAAGTGACGTCAGAACCAGCATGGCCGTCAAGGTGACTCTGTCAATATTGTGTTTAACAGTAATTATTTGCACTGCTTGTGGAATTCTAATCTATGATATCGACCGGCCCATAGTAATTGTATTCGGACTTGTCTCGTCGGCTGTCAGGAGCGTCTGTATAGTCCAGCCTCTTGCGATGGCATTAAAAACAGATCCAAGTTATATTTTGCATATATCAATTATATATTATATAATTAAGTATATATAATTATATATACAATTATATATTGTAATCATTCCAGTCTACTTTTTGTCCGAGTCCACATTCATCGTGTCCGTGGAGACTCCTCTTAACCCGCATGGCAGAAGATTCAAGATGACGTTCAGTTAAGACGCACCGTTTAATGACGTTGAAAGTGCCGGTGATAACTGTTGCTTTATTCACAGTTCAGAACCTTCAGATAAGACCGCCAAAGGCACCATGCACAGCAAGAGTTACTACTGTAGTTAATGTGCTAGTTCAGTGGACTTTGTTGTGTGTTAAATACCGACTTAAGTGTGTTTGCAGGTGCAGTCCACTAAAAGAGCCAACCCCAATGAACTGAGAGAAATCTTCTTAAAGGTAGGACTACTCAGATAATGAAGACAGGCCACAAGGCGACAATTGTTATAATTAAGCTGTGGTCAAGACAAATTCCAAGACTGCTATGAGCATCCCATTTGTATCCCATTTTTCAATCTGTTCTTCTGAAAACTTAAAAATTATATGTATGGTAAGAGCTGTATAGTTCTTTCAGTTTAGATAGTCACTTCCTTTCGTTCTGCTATAACCTAACTGCAAACTGCATGTTCAGTTATATACCTCTTTATTTCTTTACTGACAGAGCCATGTCTGTATTAGAAGTTTTCAGTCCAGTCGACTCTCCTTCACCTGAAAGTTTTGCTCCTCGGTGTAGTTGAATATCTTTACCTATGTGTAGTCACAGTGCATGAGGATCAATAAAAAGTAACTGTACTTTAATAAGCAAAACAGTGACACTCTTAGCACTGCACCGTGAACTGAAGTACTGGGTGTAGTCTTGGAGGAGGTTGTGTGTCAGAGCTGGCTGTGGTTCAGAGTACGAGAGGAAAGGTCAGACACATGCTTAGACTAATTCTGTCTCTCCCCCCCCCCTGCCTGGCATGTGCCCCATCCAGCCTCTGACATTTCACTGTCCTGTTATCTCAACAAGGCAACCGATCACCACACTCTGATTTCTAGCCACTTTGCCTATGCTCAGGACGAGTCGAACCTCCTCATGTGCCTGCGCGAGGCTACGTTTCGCTGTCTCTTGAATATCTGTGACTGCGCAATGGAGTCGACATGGCGACTGATGTTACGTTACGCTGTTGGTAGCTAGCTATTGAAAGCACTCTCGCAACTCTCGAAAAGAGTGGTTCCTGGTTTAACCTAGCGGCGTTTCAAAAGCTGCTCACACACCACATATCGCCGCACAGTTAACCTTGCTCGACAGTGATCAGATCTATAATTGACGGTGCTATGATTTTAATACCACCCTCAACACATGAAGTAATTAAGTAGCTCTCAGCTATGAAGTCTGCTATAATGTGCCAAGGAGCCACTGAAAGCAAGAGTACTATTTCACTCAGCGCTGACTACGTGCTTGATTTGATGATGAAGTACTTTAGGCTTACCACGGCTGAACTGGAGCTCAATTATATACTGAAGCTGTTAATAAATTGATTGGAATTAATGCTTTCCCCACAAGCATTAGCTGTAGAGTGTGGAGCACTCTGTGTGTGTGTTTATAGAGACACCTATCGTGTGTGTGTGTTTATAGACACCCATCACCCTTAGTACATGCTGAAGATTGTTATTCCTGCCTATTAATTGGGGATGTACCAGTACTGTTTGTAACTTTCAGTGTTGCTTAGGGGCAATATTAAACTAACATATTTGTGTACATAGCATTATTTATCCAAATACCTATGTGGATTTGGCAAAAACACAGAATCCCCAAACATATGATTAATCCGTGCTACATGTCCAGGTGGGGTAAAATGTCTAAAGACAAAAGTCAGATGGACTTGTATGGCTATTTGCCATTGTTGAAGTATTTTGTACTCCGCATCAGTACACATTAGTACTGGCATCATTGTTCACCTATTTTCTTGTGTTGGCAATAGCTACTCTAAACTGAAACCCAACTCTCTAACACACACACATAGCACAGAGATCTAGTCAGGTGCAGCTTGAGAATGGCATATAGTTTACCAGTCTTTCAGCATCTCTTATTCATTTGTTTATATATAATGATGAGGGCCTAATTTTTCATTGGATCATATGACTAAGGTCCCAACCTCCTTCTTTCAACATTTCCTTCTGTTCTTGAGCACCATGTAATGTTATTGAAGGAGTAATTGCCTTTCCCTCATTTTAAATCTATTTAAATGTTAGCAACAGTTTGCTAGCAAGTTCGGACAGCGTTTCCCAGTGTTGTACATGGATTCAACTACAGCGCTGCTTCGCCTCCCTCAGGAGACTCTTCTTGTTCTCCTTTGAACAAATTGGCTACGTTTTTATTAAACTTTAGCTGGGAGTTAAACTGAAGACAAAAAAAGGTCTGAGACTGTATGTAGGCTTTGCTCTGAATGGCAGGAGATAATGGAAACTGAAAGTTTTTAACTGTGCACTTTGAACTTGTAAGCCATGAATTGAATCTATGAAAAGTGTGAAATTATTGACGTATTTCAAACAAAGTATATTCTGGGTTGGGGGGGGCAGGCATAAATCAATGACATTGATGTTCTCACAGAGAGACAGAGACTGAAAGGCGACTATAGCTTGGAGCAATTACTGTTGCGCTGAAGAATGAAGTGGTCGTGTAATAGCTGTGAGAACAGTAATACAAAAGACAGATTGCCGCTGGTTTTACGCCGTATTTCATTGAAACGTTTAGAGAAAGTAAACAAATGTTTGCCTGTAGATCATTTAATTTCCCACTAATGTCACTGGTACCAGAGCTATTGTTATCCAAGCAAAGGAAAAACATATTCATATTGCACCATCGCAGTGAAGAAAACTTCACTTTAGTTCAGTGCAACAGTGGGAGAAAATGAATAATAATACGATGGTAGAAAACTCCAATAAGTTTCGAACATGAGTGTAAAGAATATACCTAGTAACTATGGCTGCCTTGCCAATGGAAAATGTAAGTTAATTATTTTAAAGTAACATGATTTGGCAAACTGTTAAATGAGAAAAAAAGTTTAACTGTTTCCAACAAGTAATAAACCAGAAATGAATTTTAAGTAGCTTCGTTGTGAATGTAGCGACTCCTGATCATCCTGAAGTGGTGATCTGGGACTGGGGAGATCTGGCTCTACAGTACTGTGGTCTCTCTTCCCCTTCAGCATGCAACTGTGGTGGACAAAGACGGGGAGAATTATATGACCCCCGGAGACTTTGTGCAGAATTTCCTAGGACTTCACACTAAATCCAACCATAATCCCAAAACTGTTCAACTCATTGCTGGGGTTGCAGACACTACCAAAGATGGGTAAGAACTGACTGAGATGCTCACTTAATTTAATCTATGCCAGGCATAGTTTGCTGGATGAGTTCAGAAACTGATTTCACTAGTAAGGTCCCAAGTCATGACCTATTTTGACTGTTTTTAATTATTCAGACATATGTAAACAAAACAGAAAATACCTTGTGAGTGGATGGCAATTTCTCAAAAAAAGATGAAAGTTTTTGAATAAATAGAAATGGATATTAGTAATATGTGAGTAATATTAGTAATATTGAATTAGGAAATGTTTTGACTTTTAGGAAATGTTCTATTTCAGGAAAGCTACTAATAAGCATTTTGTGGTGCTTAATAATTGCGTTTTTGACGCTAAACGTTCAGCACATGTGATGTTTAATGTCCTTCGCCATGTTCATCCTTTCACGGCTGATTTAAAGGTTACCGGTAACAGCAATTGCCCCAACTCTTCTCTGGTTGTAAATTCTCAGTAAAAGAAACTATAATCATCTCAGTTAGGCAGTGCATTACATCATAGTTATCACGGTCGGCTCTATCTGAATGTTATCAGCCAGCCATAAGCACTACAATGAGAGTTGGAGTCTAGTCATTACCCTCACATCTTAATGGACACATTAGCAAAATTGAAGCCTATTTAAAAAAAAAAAAAAAAAAAGATTTAGTAGTGATTTAGGTGAACCTTTTCTGTTAATATAGCAGTCTATGTCTGATATGGATGTCTTGAGGATTTTTAAGAGCTATACAAAGTCCAAGCCCCAACCCTATCCTGACATAGAGGTATATTTACCTCATACTACCATTATACTAATCTCTCTATTAGGCCACAGTATTTTATCACATAATTTAAAAATGCATATTCAAAATGAAGCTATGGTCCATATATGTTATATATGCTCCAGGTTTTGAAGACCCTGTGTTTTTCAGAGGTTCTGTCTCTTTCTCTCTTGCCCAAACAGACTGATCTCTTTCCAGGAGTTTTTGGCCTTTGAGGCTGTGCTCTGTCTTCCTGACGCCCTCTTCATAGTCGCCTTTCAGTTATTTGACAAGACGGGGACCGGTGATGTATCTTTTGGTATGTGTGCGGCGTTATAAACAGGTTACCTAGAGGTAACTTAAACCTGTATAGACAGCATTCTATAAAGAGCCTGTAATGTTGTGGAGACTTTGAGGGATGTTTGGCTTGTGTGTTTGTATAGCAGACCTTTTTAGTTAGTGTGCAGATCTATATACTAGATTTCCAGTTGAAAAGAGACTTAAGTAGTAAGATCTGAGGGGAAACGTATCTCTTTCAAACAGAGGACATGAGAGGTAAACACAGCGCAGCATTAGTTCGAAACTCGAGCATATAATTGTACGAAACGTAATAGTCAAGTTTCGGTTTGGGCAGTGAAAGTGTTAATGTGACAATTTCGCAGGGACTGCATTTCTGGAGATGAACTCATGAATTCATGTGTCTAATTATGTTTCTTGTGTCGTAGAAAATGTGCGTGATATCTTCAGTCAGACCACAGTACACCATCACATCCCCTTCAACTGGGACTGTGAATTTATCCATCTGCACTTTGGCCAGGACCTCCAAAAACACCTCAACTACTTGGAGTTCACCCAGTTCCTACAGGTGGGGAGCACAGATTGACCTTTCCGCCTCATCTCCCTGGCATGGAGGTCCATATCCTTCCTTGTATGAAATGTCCCCAGCGACCACACTTGGCGAGGGGCATGTCGGTTTGTTTAGGACAGCACGGACACTCCATACACACGCAAATGTTTCTCAGACGCAGAGAGGAAGTCGCACGTCTTGTTAGAACGCAGGGCGGTTTGGAGTCCCTCACTACCCTCCTGGGCTGGAAGGGGCTAGAATGAGATCTGAGAAACTCACACTCCCCATTCTGAAGAAACTTGAAAATGACAGGAGTTAAGTTGAGGAGCAGGGCTGTGGAGAGAGACGGAGAGAGAAACGGCGAGACAGAGAACGAGACGGAGAGAGAGATGCAGTTGCAGTCTGATGGCATGTTGAGTGATGGAGATCAGAGGGTCTGCCCTGGTAGTATCTGATAAATTCTGACAGCAGTGCTGACTCCTGGCACGGCCCCCCCTTATCCCAGTCTCTCTCCCCCCAAGCTCGTGTGTCTGATTGCGGGGCTGTCCGGCTGAATCATAGCCCAGCGCTCCGGAAACACCTGCCTCCTCTCCAGGGCACAGCATAGGATCAGACTACACCTGATGTGGTTTTCATTAAACACACACACACACACACACACACACTCACCCCATGCAAGACGGAGCCCGCGGTCCACGGTCATCAGTCAAACTGTAGGTTCTGCGGCTCTCAGAGCGAGCGTGAAAAACACCGACCCAGACAGACATCTCCACGCAGGTTCAGGATCCCACACTGCGCAAAAGATAGCCACCCCTTCATCCCTTCTTACCTCCCCTATAAAACATGGCATTTTATTCATGAACGAGGAACGCACGTCGTTCCCAGTGTTTTGAATCAAAAGCGGTGGCGTTGCGGGCGTCCGCCGCTGTCCTCCGCCTCGTTAAATGCGCACTGTGGAATGTGGCTGGCGTGTCCGTGCAGGAGCTGCAGCTGGAACACGCTCGGCAGGCCTTCGCGCAGAAGGACAAGAACAAGAAGGGCATCATCTCGGCGCTCGACTTTGGTGACATCATGGCCACCATCCGCCACCACATGCTCACGCCGTTCGTGGAGGAGAACCTCGTCTCGGTGAGCTCCCAGAAGCCTCCTGCCCACCACACGACACATCTGGACCTTTTTTTTTTTCTTACTTTTTTTTTAAAGATTTTGTTTTGGAAATCAAAGCTAATTTATTCATGTAAGTGACCACTAGGTTTAATGTGTGTCTGGGGAAACCAACCCACAAGACTACATTTCCCAGTCATATTAAGTGTGGCTTCTGACAGAACCGTACATTTCCTGGTCCATTAGGTGGATCCGCGTTACTGTTCTTGAATATCACTTCTCAGTAAGGGAGCGAGACAGCTGCAAGCCCCTCTGTGCTCAGGCCAGGATATGGGCCCAGGCTGGACAGATGGGGCTGGTTGGAGTTAATGCCATGCTAACGAGTTCCATGTCTGCTCCCGGATGTGCAGGTTGTGGGTGGAGGCACCTCTCACACCGTCAGCTTCTCCTACTTCAATGCCTTCAACTCCCTGCTCAACAACATGGAACTCGTCCGCAAGGTCTACGCCACCATCGCCGGCACGCACAAGGATGTACTCGTCACCAAAGGTACCCGCCGTCGCCGCTCTTCAGCGCCCGTCTCAAGGAGGTCCAGATCGACTGAGACAATGGAGTGATTTCGTGTTGGGTTCGTTGGTCAGACTGTTAACATCTAGTATATTCCTGGTCACGTAGCTGGCCCAGATGCAGAAGCACAGTACTGCCATGGACCTCCTTTAAGCCTTGTCTGCATGCAAGTGTGTACAATTCTACACTTGGTTACATCACTAAGTAGCACCGTGTTCTAATGGAAGGTGCTGCTTCCTGTCTTTGATCCCACTACCTACAGATATATGAGATATTTGAGCATGTCTGATTATCTCCTGTCTCTCTCTCTCTCTCTCTCTCTCTCTCCCCCCCGTGTTCCACTCTGCTCAGAGGAGTTTGTTAACGCCGCCAATAAGTTTGGTCAGATCACTCCAATGGAGGTAGACATCCTGTATCAGCTCTCTGGCATTCACTCTGGGTAAACACGCAAACAGACTCACACACATACACACTCACAAAAAAAAGGTTTTTCCTTTAGTCAGATTTGAACCACTACTAACCTGCCATGAGTATACAGTATAGATCCTTTAGTGTGTGTGTGTGTGTGTGTGTGTGTGTGTGTGTGTGTGTGTGTGTGTGTATTTTGTGCTTTTTTTGCTGTTTTGTTTTTTACATTTTCTCCATGTTTACTTACTGCTCCACAAAAAATTTCAATGACCTCAAATGCCCTCACGAAATGCTCCTTTGTACATTTGATCTATGTTCTTAACACTTTCAGGCTTTTACTTTTATAGTTAATCACTGCAGACGAGGGGCTGTGGGCTGTCTGGCCTCCTGCTCTGTTGTAGATATCGGCGCGTCGCCATCGTCCTGAGCAGTCAGCCCGCCACCTCCCTTCAGCCAGCAGCATTTGAACACCACCCAGCAGTCCAAACCACCTTCCCCCCCAAAACAGCCCGCTGACTGGATCTATGTACGCCATTAAAACATTACTGCGCTGTTTATAGCTTGTAAAACGTGGCGTTCCTGCCTTCTTTCTGAAACAACAGTGGCTCCACTCGTCGCTTTATAGAGGCGAGGGGGAGGCGTCCGGACGCCTGTGGCGTGCGCCGCTGACCCAGGGCCTGTCTGCCGGAGTCTCCGCCCGGGTGCGCGGCTGTGTTTACAGGCTCATGTCCAGCCTTGTTTACCTGCCTGTGTGTTTTTGAAGCGTGCAGTAAGCCGCCGTTCCGGCACTGTTAAAGGACTTATGGAAAATGTGACTTCATATAGCTCAGAGGGCTACGGCGCGTTTGGTGTTCCCGCTTCAGTGGAGCGTTCCTGTTGCCTCTCTCTCTCTCTCTTGCTGTCTCTCTCTTTGCTACTTTTTCAATCCTCCTTTCCGCTCTTTACTGCTCTCTTTCACTTTACCTTTCTCTCTCTCTCTCTCTCTCTCTCTCTCGCTCTTTCACCCACACCCAAACACACGCGCACACACACCCACACACACACACACGATCTCTTTCTGTGCTGGACTGTCTCCAGGCGGCTGAACCTGGCTGATATTGAGAGGATAGCACCTCTGGAAGAGGGAGCCATGGCATCTGCCCTAGCTCAGGTCCAGAGGCAGGTAGGTGCCCTGGCAGGGCTATATCTCCCTCCCCCCTCCCCTCCTCTCCATGCAGATTGGACTGAGCGCACGCTTTAATCTCCGTGCCTATTCCTTCTGTAACAACGTAACCACCTTCTTATTAGAGTGAAAATTACACACACTCACTCCCTAACGGAATTAGCAAGGAGACGTTTTCTCCTTTGTGATCCTGCATTACGTAAAACGAATTGGAGAGCGTATTATCCCCAATTTCCTGCCGTAAAAGCTTGTCACCTTTACGCTGCACGGACGCATACACACACACACACTCTCTCACTCTCTCTCTGTCTCTCTCTCCTAACATCTGAGAGTCTTTAATAGGCGCTTTTATCAGTGCTGGGTTTTCTGGGCTGTATTGTGTGAGACTCTGGAGCCGAGGTGCGTTCCGCCTAAAAGCCAAGAGTTGGGTTGTTCGTGAAGGCTGAGGAGAGGGAGGGCACAACCCGGGCTGGCCAAATCTAATCAGAAAACTATCGAGAGATGAATATTTCTGAGAGTGGGGCACTACCGGAGGGTGTGTCCAGAGGCCCAAGGCCTGAGGTACTCAGGGCTGTGGTCTCTCTGCCTTCACTGCTGGAGGTCTGGAACACCCCAGTGGGAAAATGTGTACACACACAGACAGACACACACACGTGTGCTCTCAGGCCTCTGGGTGGAAGTTGGGGTAATTGCACACGCTCCTTTGATCAGAGTGCAGCCTCGTTAACATTCTGCCCTACAGTAAAAACAGCTGTGCCAAAGAGAGAGAGAGAGAGAGAGAGAGAGAGAGAGCGATCGCGATGGGGAAAGACAAACCAGGACCACTGATCAGCACTCTAGTCACATTTTTCTAACTGATCTAGATGCTTATCAGTGCACAGAAAATCTGAGGAGGGTAACTGTCTCCTCTGCATCCTAGCAAAGGAAATGCCAAAAAGAAAGTGAGAGGGAGTGGAGAACTCTGCTTTGGGTGACGGGTAAAATCAGTCACACCCCTCTCTCGGTTTATTTTTTCAAAATTCTTTGCGTTATTTCAGAACTCTTCCCTGTAACCGTCTTCAGAAGGTACTCCAGCCTCACACATGCCTGAGCGAAGCTGAAAGGTTCCATGTGCCTACCGCACATTCCACATCTCCGCTCCCTTGTCAAGCGCTCTACAGCACGCTTCTGTCCGCACACTATCCGCACGCCGATAGGACGCATGAATTGAGCTTTATAAACCTATCACTCCAACCTTTCACTGCGCTCTGTCTTAAACACTCTCTCTCCATGTGTCTCTCTTCTCTCCCTTGCTTTCTGTCTCTCTCTCTCTCTCTCTGTTGTAGCACACAGACAGCTCCCGGCCTGTCTGGCTCCAGGCTGCGGAGTCTGCGTACCGTTTTGCTCTGGGCTCCATAGCGGGAGGTGAGTGACGTCCGCTCTCAGCCCAACGAAGAGTAATCGGAGCTGGGCAGCCTGACATGGGGAGGCCCTCGGGCTACTTACTGTCCATGGAGAATTAGAGAGAGAGAGAGAGAGAGAGAGAGAGAGAGAGAGAGAGAGACCTGTGGCTCCAGGCTGTCTTTGGTGGGCAGAGTTCCGGAATGACACAAATCTTCCGGAATCGTGGTGGAATCTCAGAATAATTACCAGAGAGGAACTGATACATGCAGGGCACTGAAATAATGACACACACAGACACACTCATGCACATGTGTAGTTCACTGTGTGCGCATTTACATGTGGCCTTGTGGGACTCGTTTCGACGGAGAGCTTTGAAAGGCTCTCACTGTCTGCGCGCAGAAGCCCTGTGTCTTGTTGTGCTTCTGTTGCTAATGCGTTAGACCAACTCTTTATGAAGTTACCATAATGATAGGGCCAACTGTCAAACTGTACTGTTCGCTGGAATAAGTGATCATAACTCCTAATGACTGAAACGTCGGCTCCGAAACTCTACAAAGTGACGCCAATGCTGCAATTTTAAATGTCAGATATGCCCACTGATTCTGTGTGTCTGATGGTCATATTAGATGTCAGAAGAGGTAGTGACATATTAGGTACATTTATACTGAGCTAGAACTCATCAGTAAGGCAACCCAAACCTGGAGAAGAGAGAAGTGAGGATGGTCAAGGCAGTGTTAGTGTTGCGCTGGGCTCTGCTGGAGAGTCGGTGGGTTGGTTTGCAGCTAGCACGGAGGAGGGAGCCCCGGTCATCTGTGTCGTATTCGTGTCATCTCTCTTTTTCGCTTTCTCTCTGACTCTCTCCGTTTATGTGCATCTCCTTGCCTCTTTCTCTGGTTTTCCTCCCTCTCTCTCTCCCCCTCTCTTTCCTTCTCTCTCGTCCTGTCTCTTACTCTCACACTCTCTCTACATGTTTGAGACGCACATTCATTCCAGAGGTTTTTCAGACAGTGCATGTCAAACTTTTGAGATCGCGAGTGACATCAACAACCTCCTGCTGAGCTGACGGCACACACGCAATCAGAATGTGTTCCTGCGCGTTTCTAACTCTCCAAACTCGCATACACATCTACACACCTACACACACACTCGCTGCAATTCGAACCAAATCCCCATATAGACACAGAATTTACTCTAGGCATACACAAGCTTTTCTCTGCCGCTCGCTCCCATGAGAAGTGCACCCGCACGAGGACCCCGTGGGAAGCCGCGTTCCCACAGGCCGACGGTGCGCGGCGAGCCTAATGACTGTTTTCAGAGGTGTCGAAACAACACGAAACAAAACAAAAAAACACCAAAACACTGATGCTTCAGTGGGACGGTGGAAGGGCATTACTGGCAAAGCGTGAGCTAGTGTGAGGCTTAGGGAGAGAGAGGTGAGGAGTGGTGGTTGTGTGTGTATGTTTAATTGTACCTGTTGGGGAAATACCCCCCTGATGATTGGAAAACGTAAAAAAAAAAATGTTTAAGAGAAAGCAGGAAGCCGGGGGGGGGCATGTTGCACAAAACGCCACTTTCACGCGCCAAACTGACCCCGGTCGTAACATTTCCTTGACGGATTCTGTTCAAGTTAAGGCTGAACAAGTCACGTAAGTGTGTATGTGCACGCATGTATAAACACACACACACACACGTATGTGCATCTCCCGGAGGAGGCTGCATGCTGATAGGCTCCTCCCCCTTTTGTCCCGTAGCCACGGGGGCCACGGCCGTGTACCCCATAGACCTGGTGAAGACGCGCATGCAGAACCAGAGGTCCACCGGGTCCTTCGTGGGCGAGCTGATGTACAAGAACAGCTTCGACTGCGCCAAGAAGGTGCTCCGATACGAGGGCTTCTTCGGCTTCTACAGGGGTAACAGGAACCAGTCCCGCCCGCAAAAGACCCACGAGCCGTAATGTATATTAACTGGGTGCAGGCCAGTAAAAGCCAAGGCTCCCAGATGCATCTGACTGAGATTAGTGCTCAGGATGCCCCTGCGACGAGAGCCTGTGATGTCATCCCAGCTTACGGTGGATTATGACTCGCTGCGTGTTGCGTCACAGGCACGGGTGGTCCAACGTGAGATGTTGCCAAAGCAACCCATCTTAAGCACTTCTTGTTAACACAACACTGAGTAGGTATTCATAAGTGAAAGAGGAGAACCAGCAAAACAGCAGGAGCAGAGTGTATAGCACTCGTGTCCGCAGACTTGCACCGGGTGTAGGGATCAGTTTCACAGCAGACAGAAGTCGGCCTATCGCACACACCGGGCCCCTAGAAATGTCCGGAAAATGGAATACCGTTCTGCTCATATCTTGCGTTGACTGCTTGGTAACGGAGTTGACTCCGGAGCTAGTATCAGCGCAGAGATTTAGCAGACGCTGGTCGAGCAGCTCGCCACGGTCGGCTAATCCAGTGTAGATGCTGCGTGTCCACACCTCGAGCAAGACGAGTCCACCCCTGCAGGCAGTGGGGGAGTCCAAGACTGCCATCTGCTGCTGCCTCTAACTCTGCAGCCTCTGTGTTTACACGACTCGATTTCTCACCCTCTTCTCTGGGTGTTCTGATATCACACACAGTCTGTTTCCACTCTTGTTCTTCCTCTTTTCCTCTCCATATCGCCATCTCTCTCTCTCTCTCTCTCTCACACACAAACGCACAGAAAGAGGGAGAAAGAGTGGTAAAGAGACACAGACTGGCTGGCCAGCCCTCTGGTAAAGAGCCATAAGCAGTCACTCAGCAGTTTTCTCAGAACTTATCAGATGGGCATATGGGTTGACGCAGGGTTACATACACACAGAAAAACCTTGGCAGGTACTGTCCCACACACACACACACACACACACCCTCAGAGCTCTAACCCAGATAGGCAGGGTTGAGAGAGCTCTGTCAGTGGGTCTCAGTCAGCTGCACCAATATACACCCTTGTCTGCGTGCGCACACACACACACAAACAGATGCACTTCTGTTCTCCTGCTTGCATAGTATCAAAACCATCGGGCCTTTCAGCCACTTCTCCCTTGTTTTGATCTTTATCATTACAGTGGTAACTTTAACTCTTCAGATCACATCAGTTTTGTCATTATGTAAATGCTGTTTGTTTGTTTTTTTTTCTCAATTAGTGGCGTCGTTCCACCTGAACTGTACACACACAACTGTCTGCAAGTTCGTGGCATTGAATCGTTAGCAATTGTTTAAAACCGTTTTCACTATTATTAATTTTCTGAAGGAAATGATTGCAGAATAATTATTGTGGGCTATGTACAAACAAAAATCTAAAGTGCTGGTGTGTCCACGCATGTACGTGTGTGTGTGTGCGTGTGTGTGTGTGTGCGCCCCCTCTCTCTCCCCTGCAGGTCTGCTGCCACAGCTGATCGGAGTGGCTCCAGAGAAGGCCATCAAACTCACGGCAAGTCATTAAAGCCTCTTGTGTCCCAGACCTTCGCAGCCCTACCTGTCCCTCGCGGGCTCCCGTAGCACACGCTCACTGAGGAGCACGCGTGAAGGGCGCCTGCCGCTGATTGTCTCACAGCAGGGGTCGGCAACGGCGGATGCCGGTGGCGGGAAGCGGAGCGATCGACTTGCTTCTCCCTGCGGTAACCCGCACGCATGGGAAAATGACTGTTCACCTGTTTTGCAGGTCAACGACTTTGTGAGGGACAAGTTCACCAGTGATGACGACACCATTCCACTGGCTGCTGAAGTGCTGGCTGGAGGCTGTGTGAGTAATGCGCGAGCGTCTGTGTGAGTAATGCGCGAGTGTCTGTGTGCGCATGCAAGCAGATCATGTGCATAAGAGGTGTGTGTGGAGGTTGCCGTGCGCTGGAACCGGGGCTGTTTTAGTGCTTGGGGGGGGGTAAATCCTGTTTTTACGAGCATATGTGTGTGTAGTGCCCCTGCTCTGCTGAATGGACTCCTGTCCTGCGTTTAACAGGTCTGAGGCGAGCAGGTGTTCTCCTCTCTGCACTTTACTGGTAATTGACTCTGATGGGGTGGACGTCAAACGCGCCTTTTCCTCAAACTCAAACATCATGCCTGGCTTCCTCTTCCTCTTCCAGAATATTTACTTTGGTAAATGAGTAAATCGTGAGACTCGAACCACGTCAGAAACTGAGGTTGGGGGGGGTACGTTGACGGCTTTAACTGATACGAACTGAAAACTTCAGGGACTGGAGATTTCCTCCTCTTTCTAGGAATAAACCTTCTGACAGGCGTGAGACTACAATTACAAGCTTAGCAATGATAATGTCCTAAATGGTTTTGTCCCACCGTCCTGCTGTCCCTGAGAGTGGGTGGGTGGTAACGGTGGTTGAGACACCAGGCCTGGGTCGGGACATCCAGCCTGTCTCTTACCTTCCGTGTCCTCTTCATTCATCAACTCGCTGACTGACTACAATCTGACAAATGACGCCCGAGAGCGAGGAATCTATTTTTACCCTGCGCTGTGATGTAGCCGGTGGTGTTGCCCGGTGGGCGTGGTTGGCAGGACGTGGGTGCAGCCGTACCCTCTGCACCTAATGATCCCCGCTGACAGAGAGCAGGCCGGCCGGATAGAGGAGAGGGGCCCAGTCTGTGGATGGACAAAGGGGGTCGGGTCTGGGAGGTCGTGACCCCTGTCAGGACGTAATTGGGGGAAGGTGCCCTGGAGGGCCAAGGGTAGAACTGGCTGGAGCTCGATCTTATTGAGTGTGACAGCAGCGCACATACCTGTGGCCCTCTCAGCCTGGGGCACAGGGAGACATGTGTGTGTGTGTGTGTGTGTGTGTCCTGCCAAGTACAGTACGAGCTTCTGCTCTGGGACTCTCCAGGACTTAAGCACAAACATCAGAGGGATATTCAGCTGAACCATGATTGCCTGATTGTAAGGTCTTGTATCACAGGAGAATTAGCTAGTGTTGTGCAGTTCAAAGGTCAGGCAGCCCTGCTGCATACACCCCTTCCCATAATAAACAAATAAATAGTTAAATGAATAAAATTCCACATGACCTCAGATTATTGCAAAATGCAGCTCCACTGTCCTCGGTATTCAGTACAAATTCAGTACATGAAATACAGCTGATGAAACAAAAGTGGTGTGTTTGATCCAGGCTAGTTGTTAGCATCAGAGTTCATCTTACAGAAACTACAGAAATAACTCTTTCTTCTCTGGTTGAGATTGACAGCTGGAGGTGGCCAATCTCTCTGAATTGAAGGGTAGACTTGAAAAAAGGCTTTTCAGCTCAGGTACCCCACAGTGTCTGTCTACTCGTAGTTGGCAGTCCAGGTTTGCTAGCTAAGGTACATAGACAGTGATGCTTTCGTAATGCCATAATAAAACCTTGGCAATGCCATAGTAACGCCGTGGTAACACTGTAGTAATGGCTCTGACCAAGAAGGGCCAGGCTGCTAGAGTCCAGCCACCATAGTGGAAATCCTGCGTTTCACTGGTGAGACTGTGTCGCCACAAGGGGCAGGCAGGCATGTCCACAGCGGCAAGTGGACCACATGGATAGAAATGGATCCTAACTTTGCCCAGAATATGTAAAGTAACCTAAACAACCTACACACCTTATGTTTTTTTTAAATGTTACTTTATTTCTGAAATGTTTATATTGATTTTTTTCCCTCCATTAATGTTCTTTGATAAGCCTGATCAGAAGGGTATGTATGTATGTGGATAATGTTGGGGTATTTTATGGATGCATTCAACAGCTCTCTATAGGAATAGAATAATCTTTCAGTGCAACAGATATCCTCGCCCCCCCAGATCATTATAGAACATCTCTGGGCTTTTTTTAGGAAGCCAGTCGGATGTTTACAGAGTCGACTTCGACCCTGGGTGTCACCTCCACCCTGCTGTGGCCCTGATTAGGCTCCAGAGGGGTGATAGATGCCCCAGTGTCAGAGGGCATCAAGCCTCAGGCCTCCCCTACTCCGAGCGGCCCGTCCCCGGGGAGGAGAGGCCGAGGCCGGGGAGAGTGGGGAAGGTGAGGGGCTGGGCGTGCAGAGGGGCCAGGGGCTGCACCAGCAAGCCCAGAGCGGGTGCAGCCCGGGGGGGCAGGGCGGCGAGGGGTGAGGGGGCTGCTGCTGGGGTCAGACCCGCTAGGCTCCGTCTCACACCAGCTCCTATCCGACACGACCCCCGAGCGTCCGCTCTGAATGGACACCAGTGTCGTCGCTCCGACACTGTGGCTAGACCCTGACACGGTGACGTCAGTACCTTAAAGGGACCCTTGTTTTAGGGTTTATGTAGCTAATTTAAAAGCATTTACGGGGAGGAGAATGCTGACATGACCAAAATAGAGGGCCAAACTGCCAGGCTTGAGTGCCCTCTCGTATCTGATCAGCCCTCGAGACCTCAGATTCCTCAGAGACACACACACACACACGCGCACACACACACGCTCAGCATGTTCTAATTGTATTGCTACAATGGACAGCAAATTATAATTGTGATTATTCAATTCACACCCGTTTTTTCCGTTTTCAGCCTTCTGAGTGGAGCTGGAAGAACTCTTAACGCTCCACAGATGTAATGTATGCCTCTCCCTGCATGTCCACAGGCTGGTGGTTCTCAGGTGATCTTCACCAACCCCCTGGAGATTGTGAAGATCCGGTTGCAGGTGGCAGGTGAGATAACGACAGGGCCACGTGTCCGGGCTCTCGCGGTGATGCGAGATCTTGGATTCTTCGGACTGTACAAGGTGAGCTGAGTGCTAATATAGACTGCATTGTTAACAAAGTATATTGTTGACCAGACCAGATGTTGTTAGAATTTATATATAAAGAATTTTTATTTTTTTGTATATATACAGTGTCTGAAAAGCTGTGTATGTATAAAAAACAAACCGCAGACAAACCCCGCAAACTATAGGTGCCTGTGTGTGCACGCTACAAACATAAAGAGCTGTTATGGTGCACATTCTCAGTGAACAATACAATCAGTCCCTTGGCCAGCTAGACTGGCCAGTGGGACTGTAGCCTTCCGTATCGTGGATCTGGATGTGAGCTGAACTGCTGTAACTGAGATGCTGGGTGATCAGTGAGGAACGGTGGAGGAAATCGCACAGCCTCACCACAGTAGTCTTCTCTATGAGGTCATAGACATCATACAATGATGTCATTCTTACCAAAATGCATAAAAGAACTCGCACACCCGTGTTTTAAACACACACACACACACACGGGTGCTGTATTGAGAAATGGCCAGTAAAGACGGCGGAAAGATTATTCTGCCTGTGTGCTCCAAGTTCCTGTGGCTTTAGCCTCAGAACCCCACTAGCAGGCTCCTATTCCATATTCTAATGAGGAGCAGACAGCGTTCAGCTCGTTAAAACCCTCACTTCCTCTTCTCCGAGTGGAAAGACACAAACCCAAGCCTGTGTGTGTGTGTTTCACTCCGCGTGTGCCCCTGAGTCACACTCCCTGGAGCTCGTCTTGAGATGTACTGGCCTTTTACATGGGAGAGAGAACGAGTGAGCCAGAGTCTGCCCGATCAAGGTCAACTGGGTCTCTACAGGGTTTCTTCCTGGCCCAGAGTGTGTGTGTGTGTGTGTGTGTGTGTGCAGTCCGTGTGGTGAATACAGGCTCTCTCTCTCTACCTGTCTGTTGCTGCTGGCCTGTGCTACTGTGGTTTGGCTTTAGCTTCTAACGTCTTTTTTCTGTGGTTTTAGACCATAATGTCCAGGATTGATGTAGACAAGGGAAAGCCTGAGGTTGTGTATGCGAGCTGTTTGAGAACTGTATGTCCCGGGGCCTCTCAGAGCGCTGGATCCCGGGGCATTCAGCGGGCCTGCACTGCTTTCTTGCTTGAACATCCCAGCCTCGATTCTCATTAAATTGAACAAAACCGGCCATTAACTTACAAACATTGTGTTGAATCAAATAACATTAACATTCTTACTGATTCACTCACGGTGGGAGGCATAGCTGATTATCAGGTCGGCTTGTTACTTTGAGAAAAGTAACAACGTTCAACGGCCCAGACCCGACACCACCGCGTGCGAGTTTAAGCGCGTCTGAGCCCGGCCCGTCTCTGTGCGTTCGGCCGCAGGGGGCCAAGGCCTGCTTCCTGAGAGACATTCCTTTCTCCGCCATCTACTTCCCCGTGTACTCCCACTGCAAGATGGCGCTGGCAGACGAGAAGGGCAGAGTGGGGCCGCTGCAGCTGCTCACCGCTGGAGCCATCGCAGGTATGAAGACGAGCGTACGAGCGAGGCGGAACCGTCCGAACTGGTTCCCCAGTTAGTTCTGCGGCTCTTGAATTGCATCTCAGAGCAGCGAACCCAGATCACCAAACGATTAACTGTGTCTTGTTTAGGTGTCCCCGCTGCATCTCTGGTTACCCCTGCTGATGTCATCAAGACGCGTCTGCAGGTAGCAGCACGTGCAGGCCAGACGACGTACAGCGGCGTGATCGATTGCTTTCGAAAGATCCTAAAAGAAGAAGGTTTCAGAGCATTCTGGAAGGGAGCAGGAGGTACGTGAACATGTGGGCGACACACACACACACACACACACGTGCGCACAACACTGAAATGAGAAGTTTCATGACTGTGGAATGAGAATACACCTGAGCTGCTGTAATTGCGGTCGAGGGCAACTGTGTCGCCGCCTCACTGCGTGTGTGAGAAAGCACAGGGGTCATACGGCCTCTCCGTTTCTCTCAGCACGTGTCTTCAGGTCCTCGCCCCAGTTCGGCGTTACGCTGGTCACCTATGAGCTCTTGCAGAGGTGGTTCTACGTCGACTTCGGGGGACAGTACGTGTAGCGCGCACACATTTCTTATCCCATTTCATGACGTTTGCATTCGATTCGCGGACGCTCGCTACCGTCTTTCTCCTTCCGAACAGCCGCCCAGCGGGATCGGAGCCGACGGACAAGTCCCGGATGTCGGAGCTCCCTCCGCCGAGCGAGGACCACGTGGGCGGCTACCGTCTGGCTGCCGCCACCTTCGCAGGGATGGAGAGCAAGTTCGGTCTGCACCTGCCAAAGTTCAAAGCGTCTGGCGCGGCGACCGTCGCGGCTGCTCCGCTAGCACAGACGGCGCAGGCCCCATAGAGCCCAGGCCCCATAGAGCCCGGCGGCCCCATAGAGCCCGGCGGCCCGCCGTCAGCTGACGTTTCTCTACGCCGCTTTTTCCTCCCGATTATGCCACGTCACTGAGATGCTCCTCTGCACCTCAAGTGTTCTTTTTCTCTCTCTCCCCCTCATGCATGAAAAGGCTGTTTATTTATTCATTATCTGTGTGGCTTAAACAAATGCAAGTGTACATATTGATCATCTGTGCGCAAGGCTGCTGGTAATGGAGGAAAACTATAAGGTTTCCTGAAGTACTAATGAAAAATCAGAAGTTATTGGAATATTGGAACCATTTTCCTTTTGACATTGAAATTGCTTATATAACAGCTCAGAACTGAGCATAGTCTACATTAGTGGCTACATTAGTTTTCTCACAGACAACACATGAATCAGGTCATATGAAATATATGGGCTGCAGCCCAAGCAATGCGTGTGTAAATGAGTTCGGCATGAATCTCCTTTAGAAATACAACACATGTTGACAGGGTGTACAATTCTGATCTAAACATCATGGACGATGTAGGTCATGGTTTTATTTTTAGATAAAATTTAGATAAAACGAGCCCAAACCCGTTGAAATATGTGGATGTTAAAGGCCTCGTATGGTAAATGAGTCACTTAACAGTTATGGGAGACACTGTTTCGGACATCCCTGGCAGAACTTTTGGATTGTCTCACCAAGAGCATTTTACTCCAAAAGTTTCTATGAAAACTGTTGACTAAATTTCGGGTTCAGTGTTTGTGCAATGTTAGGACTTGAATGAACACATGAACCAGTTTGGGTTTAGAAAGAAGAATTTATGGAGATATACAAAGACATTCGAAGGAGGCTGAAGAAAAGCTCATTCAGGTCAAAAATGGACTTGGTAAGATAGAAGAGAAGCCTGTTTGGAAAAACAATGGCTTAGAACTGCTAGCAAGTCCAAAGTCAATCGATCAGCACCTTGCTAGGCAGAATAAATATGTGATTGAGCTTCAGCAGAGGTTATAAAGACATACAGCATTTTATGAAGAACCAGCATTCACGGTCCAGAGATCGCTCGCTGATGAGGACTTTCTAACCTTAGCTGTCCCAACAGAACGCGCAAATCTAGGGTGTGTTCAGAAATTCACTCTGGTGCACATCTGATGTTCAAGAGGCATCATGAGAGAACAACTGAAAACCTGCTTGTGGAAGACAGAAACGACAATATACCTGATTGTTTTTTCAGGTGCATTATATTAATCTCCTGAAACTGGTAGTGTGAGCTTTCGAAACAGAGCGACTGCTTAGGGAAATGGGTTTTTCCAAGCAAACATCCTGAAGACAAATCCTGAATTTACAAATGACAAGAACACATGAGCATTGCCTTAGATGCCAGTCAGCTAGTTCTAGAGTTTAGAACCAGTTGGAGGAGAAAAAAAAATCAGACAAACCATTTTGTAATTGGATAAAAAACTCCAGACCTTAAGTTTAGATGTCTTCAGGTGTAATACGCAGCTCAGGCGCAGATACCAACGGAATGACCTTGAATTGTTGAGGATAACTAGTGCTTTCTGAAAGCGTCCTTACACAAGAGCTTTAAGGCTTCTGGTACTCGAGAAGAGAGGAACACTGGTGATTTCAGAGTTAACGCCACACCAAGTCCAGTTTCGTTTCTTTTACTACGACCACAGCTTTTTTTTTTTTTTTTTTTTTTTACTCGGAACTAAAGAACAGGCAGAATCCAGTATGCAAATCATATTACTGAATTTTCAGAAAAGGTTATTTTTATAAAACGTGAACATTATCATCGTCGTCATGCCTTGTTGGGAGGGTTTTTACATTTTTTTTTTTGTTTGTAGCTGGTTGGCGGAATGGTGCTGATCTCCGTGGTGATCAGGACGGAAGGCGCTGGGCGGCCAGCTCCTCGGCATCGTCACGGTTCTCGTTGATCTCCGCCAGCGTCCGGACAAAGCGAGGCCACTCGTCACTGCGTGGCACAGCGATCTGCTGTAGGGGGTGGGAACAGGAGCAGTGAGCCAGACGTGGCACACACCGGTGGCCAGGCACAACTGGGGTCGTAAAAGCCCCGTGATGGGGGGCGCGGGGGCGGGGCTGAGCCCGGGGGCAGAGCTGTGCCCGGGGACGCCAGCAGCAGACACTGCTCCACACCTCATCTCCCTGCCCTCCATATTCCTGCCCAGTGTGTGTGTGTGTGTGTGTGTGTCTGGCACTCTAGAGGTCATTGGTTTAATTGATTTCAGGACTCTTAATATGGGCCTTTTACATGGGTGTGACCCCCTCATGACAGAAAGCCATTAAACCAGCATGTTACAAGTTTAGGATCCTAGTGAAAAAACTGAGATGAAATAGCAATAGATGACATAGAGAGGCACCACAATCACCTCACAAACACCTCCTGCCATGTTACTAGTTTTGCATGTGGCTCTAGCTCACCTCTCCAACATCATAGATGAGAATCTGTCCCTCAGAGTCTCCCACGGCGATCTCGCGGCCGGACTGTGCCCACCTCAGCCGGTTCAGAGCTGGAGTTCCCTCCACTGTAACACTGGCAGTGGGGACCTACACACACACACACACACACACACACACACAGAAAAAACCCTCCAAAATTAGGTATTTTTCATACTCCCTAAAAGTATAATAATATAATAATTATAATAATGTTCACTGACAATGAAGAACCTACAGAAACTGTGTTACTGACAGTCTTAACCCACAGTGTGTGTGTGTGTGCGTGCGCATGCATCAGAGAGACCTCCGTGTCATTATTGAGGTTCCACAGGTCCAAATGTCCGACTCCATCCACGCAGGCGAACAGGGCAGGGTGTACAGGAGACCACATCACGTCATAAACGTAGTCAGAGTTGTCCTCAAACGAGTACAGAGGCTTGTTATTCTGCAGAATGAGTCAGCGCAGGGGTGGGAAGATGAGAGAAACCCAAAGACTCGCTATCCACAGCCACAACAGTATAATTACAACACAGAAGTGTGCGTCGCACTAAATGTGGCCACTGCTCCCTCTCTACATACGGGGGGTATAAACAGAAGGAGTAGATCTAAGCTAAAACCATGCAGCGTTGAACGGAAGTTTGAAAGAAACAAATCTGCCGATTTCATTGGATTCTATTTGTCCGTCAAAGGGTCCGTTTCCATGGTAGCGTGCTGGTGGGAGGCGGCCTGCTGAGGCCAGCGCGGTACCTTGGTACTCCACAGCTTGACGGTCCAGTCGAAGGAGGAGGTGAGGAAGAGGTGTGAGAAGTCAACAGGACCTGCCGCCGTGTGGCAGTGGATACCGGTGATTGGGCCATGGTGGCCCTCAAACACTTCACTGATACCTGCCTTACTGCACACACACACACACACACAGAATATGCGCAGTGGTGTTAAGGTATCAACGCCACACAATAAGAGCTACATGATCACAAACGTGCATTTTGGTGTATACAAAGGCATATAAACTGATACTGCTGTAAAATGACAGCAATGCCTAATGGAGGGATACATATTTTGTCATACTCATTTGTCTGCGCGTGTGTGAGTCACCACCTCCCTCCTGCTCATTACTCTGAGAGGTAAATAGCCAGAGTGAGAGCTGCTTCTGCCGTATTAGCCGAGTTGAGATGAGAATGTGGTAATCACAACATGCTAAGTGAAGTGGAAACTCTGACGCTCTGTAGCTGCTGAGGAGAAGCTCGCGCCTTCGCCAGCCAATGGCTGACCCCGCCCACTCTGACCGCGTCGGAACATGACCTCACCCACACGGGGCGGGAACCCTGGCCACCCACCACGAACGGAGACTCGGCCGAATGTCTTTGTTGGTGAGGTGGCCTCTTCTGCTCAAATGACGTGACCCTCACCTGTGACCCCTCAACTCCAAAAAATGTATGCTCTCATTTTTTTTTAATCTTTAACCAGAAGCCTCCAAACAAAAGACATGGGAGAAGCTGCTTTGATTTGGTTGGATAAGTGTGTGTGTGTGTTTTACCTGCCATGTCTACAGGCTGTGTAGACTGATCCATCCTCGCTGCCTACCACAAAGTTATTGACATCGCCCAGCGGGAAGGACATGGAGGTGACTGCTACTGCCTTAGACTGCTTAAACACCAACTCCATACTGTCCTGTAGGAGACAGGTGATGTCATCGCCATGGCCAACGTGCACACCCACCCCCACGGCACAGTAAATAACCTCTCTGGGCGCGCACACACACACACACACACACACACACACACACACACAGCAAACAACTTCCTCCTTTGGTGGTTTCCTAATGGATGATGTAAATTCAGCTAACACTTCATAAATGCTTCACATTTTCACATTCGCTTGGAACGACCGAGTAACGGTAATGTAATTCTGCACTAAAAACTACATTGCGACATGCGAGCAAAACAGGCTGAGGCTAGAGGTGGTGTTTGAGCTGTGGTCCAGAAGCCCAGACGCCCTTCCACACCACTAGCGCTAGCTCCCTTCCCTCGAGAATGTCCTTAAGGTGCCCACTCTAGAAGAAGAAGAAAAAAAGCCTTCTCCTTGGCCATTTCCCACTCTTGTCTAGAAATATGCATACTGCAGTATTTATACATCAGACAGGGCTGTGAGCTGTATGTTTAATTCATTTCGCCTACAGATGGAGTGGTGAGCACGCGTTGGTTGAGGGTACCTGAGGTTGGGACAGCATGTCCAGACTCCAGGAGCACATTTTACCGTCGGTGGAGAGGCTGATCAGGTTGTGAGCGTTCTGAGTGCCCACAACGTTCACACAGTACACAGGGTGCTAGCAGGAGGGGGGAGAGACGAATACAAAAGAGTAAGAAACAGGGAATCTGATAATCCTGCGAACGATTGCAGTCGTTACTAACAACCGTGTGTGACCTGTGTGTGTGTCTGTATCAAGGTGCTCCAGGATAGAAACTCCGTGGAGGAAGCAGAAGGCGTGTGGTATGGCGGGAAGCAGAAGGCGTGTGGTATGGCGGGAAACCTTTACAGAGCGGATGCACTTTTGTGAAGGTTTTCCTTGTGTAACAGCAATTCCTATATGACGGCACAATCTATTTTTTTTTTTTAACAGTTACGATGGCGCTGTGCTCCGTGTGTCCTCGGTTTAACCGGGCTTGATCACATGACCGGACAGGTACAAGCGAGGCCTCTCCCAGGGCTGCGGGAACGGGGCGGCGGCGCTAATCAGCAAGCAAATCGTGCCGGCCGGCGGCCTCCGTCCTTGGGGCCGTCTCCGGATCCTGCGTGCGCGGGTACCGTGTGGGCGGCGGCAGAGAGCGGCGTCCTCTGGATGGGGGTCCGTTTGTTACTCCGATTGTCCCACAGCACGATCTGCCCTGAATACGTGCCCCCCACCACCAGGTTGGGGTGGAATTTAACAAACGCTGCGGACATCACCGCAGACTGGGGGTAGAGAGAGAGAGAGAGAGAGAGGGGGGAGAGAAGGGCAGAGGAGAGAGAGGATGAGTCATACATTTGAACAGCAGAATGGGTAAACGAGTGACTGACTGAAAGACTGAAACACAATCGCGAGGCACAGAGCTTTGTGATAGTACACAGCCATCATGTGTCATCCAGTGTAACTCCATCTGCCACTTTGATTCAAACCACAAAAATCCTAAATCCAGGTTAGCCAGCCCTCCGCTGAGAGCAGTACTCTGCTACGCGTGAAGAGGAAGGCCAATCTAATTTTTCTTCACTCATGAACTAGTCACAACCACTCACCGTACAGGCTAATACTGGATCCCTCCTATTCCATGCTGGTCTACATATTAATCCTCAATCATCATTTGCATTGGGTGCACAAACACAGTTGTGAGTGGGTGAGCGCACGCATGTATGAGTGGATAGATGAGGTGGACTTTCTGTGCTGGAAAATGTTCAGAAGCACCTCTGAGTTTGCACTCACAGACACACAAGCACATCACCTCCTCCACCATCCCCGTGGGATTCTCCTACTCACACACACTGAAGGAGAAAAGGTCATTTTATAGCTTTCAGCAGAGAAACGCTTTTCTCCGTAATATCCACACATGCATACGATGTGGGGAAAAAACAAGTTCACACTTGTGTATGTGAGTTTTCCCCCCTAAGTGTGTGTAGCGTGTGTGAGCTGTGTATCCGTTCTGGAGACTAGCACATGTGGTTCTACTCAAGATGTACACCACAGCAACCACCTCAGGGTACGCACACACACGTGCAAACAAACACACACACACACACACAACTAGAAAACCTGTCTGGTACAGCCCATGGAAATTTCATCTCATCTTCACTTGCAGAATTATTAAAGACCCCCTGCAGTGAAAATCAAGATGTTCATACGGTGGTTTTATACGCTAGAAGACAAATCACGAGTGAAACAAGCAGGCGTCGCCGTGGCTTTAGAAGTGCAGTGTACAAAGAAAAACAGTCTCAAAAGCACAGACACAGGCAGCCAGGGATTCATGCGTCACAAACATACGGAACCGCTTCCGTCATCTTGGGGGTGGGGCTTGCCAGGTCATTAGCATAATGAAACGAGCAGCACCAGAGGAGAAGCTGGAGCTACTTTACAAGCTCAGTTTCACTATTCTCAGAACAACGGCAGAGACTCGAACACAGAGTCAGTGTTTGGTTTAGAACAGCAGAAAATGAGCCATCACGTATTTCCAAAGGGTGGGAGAACAAGCAACAAGGGTGGTTGCTGAACATCCCAGCCAAACTTCCAGAAAAGCCTCCGATTTGCAGTTCCCATTTTACAGATCACAGTTCTGAACCTTTTATTAATACGTTTTTATTAAAAAAACAAAACAAAAACAACCATATACTGACATTACGTTCCATCATTCCAGTTATCCTGCAGTGAGTACAAGCCAACATGTTGGTCAACTGGCATGTTTATTTTTGTGTTATCCGTTGACCTGTGTACAACAAATATACAGTTTGCTAGATAGTGCCTGCCAATGTTAGCCTGCCAAGTTACATGATGATTCATGTCACATGCAGACAGGACATTTTATACGGCTTGGGGATGTTGACAGAGAAAGTCCGGCCAAACGTTACTCAAAACAGCTAGTTTTGATAGCCAAGCCGCTGAATTACATGACGGCTTTATTCATTCCCATAATCGACAGCACACTTCTCATGACTTTGGGGTTGTTCATGAAGAAAGCTCGTCACGATGAAGACCATCCCTAAGCTGCTAGTACAGCGCGAGCAGAATAAGCTTAGCTCATCCAAGAGCATATGGAGAATGTAGAGACACCCACTGTGTCTGAAAGCCTTGAAGACATTCTTCTCCCACATGCGGTCATATGTATGATCTGTGGTCAAGAAGTTGCCAACGTTAGCACTTTTTGGAGAGACAACAGAGTCCACCAGCTTATTGCATCAGACGGCGTGGATATGATGCTGGTTTGTTCGTGGGGAGTTTTAACGCACGTCTCCTCTTATGCTTTTAAAATGCACACGTCATGCACAGATACTATCAGAATAGTTCCCGCAAGCTGCATATGGACTAGATATATGGACAGTGTAGAGGGGTTTCTCCAGCCTCACCGCTGGACTTCCAGCTGACGCCGATCACACGGCCAGGTACTGACCACAGACGAAGGGTTAATCAGACATCAAGCACAGACGAGAACACAGATTCTAGTGGCATGCACACATGCTGTTCTTGCAAGAAAAGTCTAACCAATTCTCTTAAAAACTGAGTTTTGTCTCTTTTCCCTCTGCAGTTCTGTTTAACTTTCCCAAATCAGTACGCAGACATTTAATTAACAGTGATGAGCTTTACAAGAGTCGGAACTCGGACTTTAGACTGTTTATATGGCTGCCCAGCGAAGTTCTGTGCTGGAAACCTGCCCCTGTTCAACCAACAACAACTTGTGTGTGTGTGCGTGTGTGTGTGTGTGTGTGTTTACACACACGTGTGCCTGAAGGAGCGAGAGAGCGCAAGAAAGCGAGAAAGAGAATGTGAATACCAACTTGGTGAAATCACAGTCGAGACTCGGCAGGGGGACGAGGGAAGAGGAGGAGAGGAAGGGGCAAAGCAAGGAGAACTGGCAGCCAACCATGTTTGTCTGAGAAACAGCAACCCTCTGTGTGTATGTGTGTGTGTGTGATTGTGTGTGTGTGTGTTGCGTGCGGTTTTAGTTGTTTTCCGAGCGGGGGGTTTGTGGTCCGTGCACGTGTGGGAGAGGGAGCTGTTATTTCAGTGGGAGTGCTGGCGTGTGCGGTGCTGATGTGAGTGGGCGGGGCCTTCCTCCCCTACCTGGCAGTGGAAGACGTACTCTGGCGTCGTTTTCTTATACTTCATGTTCCAGACCAGGGCCACTCCGTCAGGCTCGTGAGGAGCCTCCTCGTTGTTGTTGTAGGAGGCAACCAGCAGCTCAGGGTACTGCGGACACACAGCGAAATGGTAAAAAACCTCCAGCCAACACACACACACACAAAACATGCACTCCCATTCCCATCGGCTGCGGGAGAGTGGTGTGTGTGTGTGTGTGTAAATGCCAGGCACAGTGCGTCATCGGCCTTACTTCAACAAGATTTATTGCAGGGAGCCTTTTGCTCAGCGGCGGTGGTGATAACGAGGCTACCGGTGGCTTTAGCGCACACCGCGTGACGCTCGGACGGCCCTACTGCAGCCTGCTCCTGCTCTCCCTACTGCTCTGAGAACAGTGGCAGGGCTGCTCCTGCATGCTTGAGTTCAGCACTTCTAACCCAGGGAGCTGATCTGCAATCAGTGTCATTTGGCTTAGCGGGAGCGGCTGCACCCCCACATGGATCACAGCCTCTGGAGAAGCCATGGCGGATACAACAATAATACACGTCCGTTTAGATCGTATACATCTGCTAGGGGGGAGTGAAATTGAGAGAACAGAACACACCGAGTCGATTATGCATAACGAGACGCAGCGCCTCCCAGTTTTGGACTGAGCTTCTGTTTTGACAGCACAAAAGCCATTTCCATTACATAATCGGAAAAGAAACGTTGCCGTTTGTCCAAGTTCAAACCCTGTGGTTCGAAAAGCTATTAAAACAAACCCTGAAAGGCGGTGCAAGTCACCGCTGCTCCCTGATCTCCGCAGCCAACGAAGCGATGGCAGCAAAGCAGCACCGTGGCCCGCTGGCTCTGCTTGGACCGGTTCCGTCGGGCTGGCTGAAAAAGAGGCTGCCTTTTTGGGTGCAGCTGTATTGTTGCACTGAACTAGCAGCAGCTGCATTTGTTCTCCATTCATGAGCTCCCCAGTGATGTATTTTCGGCAGCATGGGGACGTCTGAAGGCCTTGGCGGGTTTTCGGGTGATTGTAAACGCCGAAAAGCTCAACAACCCATGTTTATGCCCGAAACGCCATGTCGCGATGTAGCGGAGAATGACGTCGTAGTAGGTGCTGGCGAGGTGGCTGTTGTCTTACGGCCTCGATGCGGAGACGGTGGTGGAGTGCGGGTGAGCCCTGGCTGTGTCTCCGTGGCGACAGACGCTTACCTGTGGGGACCAGTCCAGGCAGGTGACCACTCGGTGTTTGGACCAGCGCTCGTCCGTGAACTGCCTGCTCAGGGAGAGCTTGGCCCCAGCCTGCATCTCGCTGCAAAGAACCGGCACCACACAGGCGCGTCAGCAGGACCCTGAGTCCCATTTCCACACACTCGGAACGATTTACACTAGGTGTCCGTCACTAAGCCTGACTGGAAATTAGCTAAAATCTTAACAACTAAATGTTCTACACACCAGTTAAAAAAAAAAAAGTGAGGTGATGAGGTGCAGGTGACACGATCGAGTTACCCCTCCTTGTCCTCTAGGTCACGGCCGCTGTAGTCGAAGAAGACGTCCACGTGCTCAGACAGGGCTCTCTCGATGATGCGTGTGCTGTGGTCGAAGAAGTCCATGAACTCCTCCGAGTGTAGGATCTGCAGTTTCTCCTCCTCGGTCAGCTCGTGAGGAGGCGCTAGCGACGAAGAGGAGGAGGATCAGGTTTTTAAGCTGCGTTCATTAGGACTCGCGAAGCAAAGCAAAACTAATCTTGGAGGCTGTAGAGGTTTCACCTTCCTCTTCTTGCTTCTGTACAGGCGTCTCTGTCTCGGGCTCCAACGCTGGTTCTGCTGGGGGCAGTTCTTCCTCCTCCTCTACCTCTGCAGAGCACACACACGTTAAGTTGTCGAATCAAAGACTGTGTTTTATTCGATACATTCTGACAAAAGTCATAAAAAAATAAACAGCTGGCAGAGTCCTGAGAAGCAAAGCACTGGACAGAAGGTTCTGGAAAGTGGGCTTAGAAATATAAAGTAAAACAAACAAGTGAATTGGCTCAAAAGAATTAATTAAAAGGTTTAGAAAAGCTGTCACACCATTGCAAGTGTTACTGAAATAAACTGTTGGGAGATCAACGTTGCTGTAGTTTGGGAAGCATGCTGTGAGGAAGCTAAACTTCTGGCCGAACTAGCCTGAAGAGCAAACCGCACCAACTCCAAGCTCCCTTTTGACAGCAACAGTGTGTCTGAGATGTTACTGTGACAACAGCACCTCAGCACTGGAATAAACAAAGCATCTGAAACAATGTTGGCCAGTCATGTTTCCTAAAGAGCTGCTCCTCTTCCACCAAGACTCGTCAGGACACAGCCGGGGTCCCAAACCCGCCCCCTCCACCCCCCTAGTTAATGAAGCACACTATTCAACAGGGGGTAACACTTGTTAGCACAGATATCCTCTCCTTCTCCAATACACACCGACACAGGCATGCACACACACATGTCCCACACACACGGGGCAGGAGGGCGGGCAGCAGGTGCCCTAACCCTCTCCGATTGGCCGGGGCCACCTGACGGGCGGGCTGCGCAAGGCAGATGGCTCTGCTGGGATTGTGTGCGGGAGAGAGGTGGCATAGAGATGGCACTGAGGTTTCTTTCTGCCTGACTGCTCCTTCTCAAGACTCTCTCCGGAACTACAGGGCCATGCAATTACCGCCACACCGGGGGGTCCGACGACCGCTATTCACACGGCGAGGATGTGCAACAAAATACAGCTTGCAGTCCTGAGCAGCTGGCGAGCCACACAGCGCTCAGACAAAACAGCGAGCTTCCCCGCCGACGCGCACACACTCATCATCTGAAACAAACCCATCACTTATTGTTAGCTTAAGAGAAAAAAAAAAAAACAAAAATAAAAAAAAGCCCACGAAACACAGACAACGAACGTTAACGTAATCCGGTGTACGCCGAAGGACGAAGCAGGGAGGAGCGGCGTATGGAGTCATGGCGGATCGAGTCGTGCTTTTGGAGGAATTAGCCACATTTTGTCAGGCAAGGGTAAATACGGCAAAGCCTTAAACTGTCCTTCCTCAGACTATTTGAGATGGGATTCGGGGGTTGTGGGTGGTGATGGGAGGGGGGGGGGGGGGTCAGAAGGGAGGGGAGGATTTCAGGGGATTGTTCTGATGAGTTTACAGAGTTGCACTGATGACACAGACCATCTCACTGCGCTGGGCCCTCAGTCAGGGAAGGATAGAGCAGAGAAGGTTAAAATCTTTCCTTTCAAGGGCCTCAATCAGGCTCAGAGGAAAACAGTAATCAGTGTCTTTCAGTCCCGGGGGCCCGAGCGCACGCCACAGCCTTTCCTCCGCCAGCCAGGCCCGAGCAATCAACCTGCCAGGCATTAGCAGCGGAAAGACAATCTGAAAAATAAAGGGTATAATGCACCTGCCAGCCAAAATGGCCACTTGGAGAAAAGCTAGTGATCCTGGTGACCCCACAGGAGTAAGAGGGAGAGCCGCGGTACACAGAGAGCGAGTGGCACGGAGGGGGTGGGGGAGGGAGGGGGGTCAGAAAGAGAAACATTTAACAGAATTCTCCCTGATGGCAGATCCCCTTCCCCATCGACACCTCATCTCAAAGCAGCCCAATTATCGCTTTTGTATCATTTAAGGAATAAAAGCCTTTGGTGGGTGGGGTGGGGGGGCAGGGGGAGTAATCACTGGCTTTTGTGGAAGGACAATATATTAATGCAAACGCACCACGGGTCCAGAGGTTGTTCGGGAACAAGACTAATGCCCTTTGATCTGCAGTGCAGGTGCATGAGGTCTGCGCCGACACAGACAAGACAGGGAGGACCCTGAAAAACCCAACTTCTGCTCATCAATGGGGCTAAGCAAACAAACCACAGCTCTCAGCACCGGGCTTTCTGAATTGGATTTTCAGGACTCCGATTATCTGGGGGGGGGCGGTTCGTGTGGATGGGTTTTACTACAGAAAGAGGCCCCAGAGAGGCTGAGCACTTCTGGACCACTTTAAAAAGAGAAAACAGAAGACTATATAAGTAGATCCCAGAAAAACTGTTCTCAAATAAACTAACTTGGTCTTTTTGTGCAGGGACATCCCCCCCCCCTCTCCCCTCTCTCCAACATTTTCAAAACATCGATTGGATATGCAGAGATCAACAACAGCTAGATCAGCTAGAGGCAACTCCTGACAGCGTGCTTCAAACAAACTTAGCACTGCACCAAAAAGTATTCAAGTAGAAAATGGACGTCTATCCTGGTCAGCGCTGAAGAATAAAGGCCTGAGCTCTGGTGAACATAAATGAAAGGCAATCAAGAGTAATGGGGAATATAACACACTGCTTTAAAAGTCAAAAAGCACTTTCTCTCAGCCAGACATCTGGTGTCACTATCTGCAGTCCATCAACCAGATCAATAACCGAGACATGCATGTAGGAAAATCCTGTCCAGCAGACGAGAGCACCATTAGCCGTCCTACCATCAAAAGCAAAACAAATACAATCAGTCTTGGTAATGTATCAGTTCACTATATCTCCCGTCATCCTGGATCCGGTATGGGTGATTTAAAGAAGATGACTAGAACATTCTAGAAGCCGGCCGGGGGGGGGATTTTACATGGTGAAATGTCTGCCATTTATTAAAGGATTTATTAGGATTTATTAAATACGTCTTCAAGAAGAATAACGTAAACTTAAATGAGAAATTCAAGCTCGGACAATAGGTCTAATTTCAAAAAGGCGTGCGGGTTTTTTCCCGGCTGAGGCAGTTGAGGGCGGTGTTAAGAGTGCCTGAGTTAAGAGTGAGGCTCTCCAAACGAGAGGCCGCTCTCACAGCCCAGTGATTAAAATAGAGCAGTACACCCCCCTCTCCAGGGAGCAGAATTAAAACAATCACCTGTAATTGAAGTTCATATTCACGGGGGAAACCCATTTGCCCAACGTTCGGGCCACAGCCGGTCCGAGCCTGGGTCGTCGCGTTGGACAGACCGTGGTCAGACGACAGCAGGCACCTACTGACTGGACACGAGACTACAAGTAGCCTGCTGCATTTTCTGGAAGACTGGCTGCTTTATAGGTGCTGGGGATTTGTAGGCCATGGCAAAGCTTCCTAGATGAATGTTGAGATTTTCCAACTTTCGTTTCCTTATGAACAATGTATTCCGTTCAGAAAGGGAGTGACTTTTAGAGAAATTCTGATTCGGCGTTTTGGAGCCTCTCAGCCTCTCATGCTCCCGTTAATCCTGCATTAGGCCTTCCACATTCCCCAAGAGAAGACCAATCACGTCTCACGCAGGCAGAAGACCGAAGAAAAGACACGGAATCTGAAACTGAATGGTGCAGATCGAGGACGTTAATCAGCGTGTGTGTGCCAACCGGAGTCAGGAGCAGCCACATCTGTGTGCGCTATGCGGTGGAGTTCAGTTGCTCACTCCTATACCGCACCACCCGCTGACCTCCTGAGAGTGTACCCCCTCACTGCCTCCCCAGCCCACGATAACTCACTCAATCATCCAGAGAGAGAGAAAGGGGGCGGGAGAGAGTAAGAGATAGAGAGAGGGAGTAGGAGAGAGAAATACATAAAGAGAAGAAAAATGTGTGTGTGAAAGAGAGAGGGAGAAAGGGAGAGAGAGAGAGAGAGAGAGAGAGAGGGAGCGCCTGCCATCTCTGTGAGTGGCGGGGACGAGAGGCGTGAAAGCCTCCTAATGTCACCCAGTGTGCTTTGTTATGTTCCTACGGGCTGAAGGGGAGAAGACGGGAAAGCGAAAGAGTTGATGAAATGATTACACTGTGGCGGAGGGAAGGGTGGAGGGAGAGGTGGAGGGAGAGGTGGAGGGGGTTTGGCGGAGCACTGGTGTTGTCTGAGGATATCGGCCCCGTTAAACACACTTTTACAATGCCAGGGAAGGTGTCTGCACACTTTAACAAGGGGAGAATAAATAAATAAAAAAAACACACAGAGGCAAAGACAAGAGGATGGAGTCACACACACCCCCGCTGAAGGAGTGTGAACGGGGAGGAGAGGGATGCTGCGAGTTAGGAATCATTTCAGGACTGCTAGGCTCAAAATTCCTGCCTCTTTTAATCCCTTGACCCTGATGTGTTAATAGTGTTTTTTCCATTTTCTGTAACCACTATGTCAAGATCACTACACACTGGCTACTTATTGTGTCTCCTTATCTACTTCACATTTCATATGCAAGCCTGTTATTGAAATGTACACAGAGGTGTAACAGGGAGGGATTTACCACTGCCAGTCAGCTGTCCTATCTGGCCCAGATAGGACACTATATGCCACTGAATTAATTATATGGGGTCCAAATGTCCTTACAGGATTCAAAATGGGTAGTACAGAGACCTCCAGCAGAACAAAAGCAGGGTAATGCATGCAAAGCTATCTGAGCAACTGTGAACACACACCCACCCATCCACGCACTCAGAGCAATTACTATGCACCCCCCCCCCCCCAAACATGTGCTTGACACGAGGACCTGATCACTACGAGCCAAACAGTGAATGGAGTTTTGTGAAGACACACACAGGGTTCGACATGAAAGCTCCGAGCTGCAATTACATACGTGTTGACATGCTTCACCTGCATTAGCAAGGCATGGCACACTTCTTCATATCCTTCAATCTACTCCCAATTTCCTGCTCCCCTCGTCCTCGCCCACTCCCGCACTAATTCTGCATCGCTCTCTTTCACGTCATGCCCCCCTCCACCCCCCAATCTCGCCCTAAATGGAAATTGGCTAGAGGGACCCTACCATTCAGTGAGACAGGGGTAGGGCATTAGGAGGAGGGCTGCATGTGTGTGTGTGAGACTCGGGAAGTTTAATCTTTCCTTGCCGTCTTATGTTTCCCAAGGCCCCGCAATTTCCCCCTAGCTTTCATCTCCGTGTTCGCTTATGTCGGATAATTTCCAAAGCAACTTCACGCACGCACGCACGCACGCACGCACACACACGCACGCTCCTAGTTCTGATCAGAGGTCTGCTGCCCTGTAGTCGGGCCAGATGCAACGGACAAGTTTCAACATGGAGAAAACGCCACCGCCGGAGTGTTTGCAGAGTGTGTACAGAGTCAGTAATGCAAGGCGTGGTGAAAAAAGCAGCACCGTCAGTGGATGATTCATTCTCATGGCAGAAACCTGCTCATCCGGACCGGGTTTTGGGGGTTGGGGGCATCTGCCCGGCGGCCACTCACCCTCTTTGTGCTGGCTCAGGGTGGGTGTCTGAGTCTCTTTGGTGTAGGAGACCACCTCTTTAGGAGGGAAGTCCACATGGGTCACTTTCACCATACCCAGCTTCATCGCACCTCGTCTGAGATCACACACACAAACACACACACACGGACAGTCAAAATGAGGACTTCCAAGGCCAGAACAATCACATGACCGTTTTGAGAATCCTCATGCGGAAATCGTGCATCATGACAGACGAAAGACGAAAGGCCAACAGAAAGGAGGAGAAGGTGGCGGTACCCCAGCTCAGAGTGAAGCAGCAGCGTGGAAGGGTCAGAGTCCCAGTGGAGGGTCCTGTTAGTGTCAGCGCACCAATGTTAGTGAGCGGGAGTCAGAGAGACAGAGAGAGAATATCAAAAAGATATTAGGGGGTTATTAAAGATCAGAGTCAGAGCAGAAAACAAGCATTTACAACCATTTTAACAAGAGGATACAACAATGGCACAAGGCTGCATGAGAAACAGTGTCGTGGGGAAACAATCGTAAGTATCAGGAACTGCGTATGCATCGCCGGCTGTGTTTACCACTGCATGTGGAGCGTAATTCTCCAGAACACAAGACAATAAATCTCTGGCAAATCACGGTTGGCAGGAGGAGGCGGGGCCTCACGCTCGCCCCAGGGCACATGCTGGAGACAACACATTTATTGGCCGGCTACATCACAGGGCTCTCCATGACTCACACGAGCAGAAGCTCTACCTGAGGCTGGGGGGGACCCCAGAAGGGTGTACACGGACCCTGGTGGATGTGTGAGTGTGTACACAAACATATATGTGAGAGTGTGTGTGTGTGTACCGTTAGAAAAATGACCTCCATGTGTGTAGGAAGCAGTGGTGCAGTAGGAGGAAATGAGTGGACACGAATGGCCTCAGGCAGAAGAGACCCCCCCTCCCCAAAGGGCTGCATTCGATATGTATGTATGTGTGTGTGTGTGTGTGTGTGTGTAAAACAGGTTAGTTTTTCCACTAGAGTCCAAATTTCTAATCAGGGGTTAAACAGTCCCCCTGGCAGCTCAGAACCAATCAGATTTCGTGCTTGGCTATATTAGCTTTAACTAAAAATGGCACTTCCTTTTATTTCTGATCTTCCACAACAAAATATTTTTATTTGTTTTAGACACACACACTCACATAAAGAATTATATTCTCAAAATCTATGTCAGGGGGGAAAAGTAACCCAAACTAGAGAAACTAAAAGTTCACTATGTGGTAGGCAAAAAATATATATACATGTTTTTACTGTTCACACAAGGGGTTTTCCTACGTAGCATAAGTTAGTTTTGAGGTACAGGCATGCTGCCTGTAACACCACGGACTTGCAAGGAGAAAGGTCCCACTTGTTCCAACCTGTACATAAAGCCACATTCACAAAGCCTTTAAACAACATAAACATTTTGTCTTTGGTGCACAGACAGACTGTCTGCCTCTTATACAATCCCACAGTCACGAAGCTCTCCAATGCTAACAATTACAGATCAGAATACAGTCCAAAAGAAAGGAGAGAGGGAGAGAGAGGTGGGGATAATGTGTGTGCATCTGTGGGGTTTTGCACCAGAGAAAATGAAAGAGTGTGTGTGAGAGCGAAGTGAGGGAGGGGAGGGGCGGGTGAGGATGAGGATGGTGCCGTTACCTGGGACCCACGGCGCCGTCGCCCGAGTCCTGGCTGCCCGCCTCGCTTGGTGTGCCCACAGATTTGCCAGTGGGAGACATGGGTGCTGGGACTGAGGGAGAAACCAGGCGGTTACGCACGCAGAGCCAGACGTCACACGTGCAACATCACAGAATGCAACACACGTGTGTGTGGCTGGAAAGGTCAACGAAACTAAAAAAATGTTTTAATCAGTATAATCCAATCCATCTACTTCCTCCTTGTAATTTTATGCAACTTAATTAAACCTTAATTTTAACTTTTAGTCTGTAGAATTACATGTACTTTGTAGCTGATGTGTCGTTGTGGTTACTTTTAGTTTGTCAGAAATTTCAATTCATTGCCATTATTCAGGTTCACATTCAAATACAGCTGCATATATGGCTATATATAAAGAAAGCTTTTAACATCAACAGTATTAATAGTATTAACAGTATAAATATCAGTGTCTGAGTAAACACAATTATACTGTCAGCTGACATATACAAATGTTACAAACATTTTACTACATAAAACACATCAGGCATGTAGGAATATCAAACACCTTAAATGCATTCAGTGTCAAACGTATACTGACCTGGAACAAATGAACACATTTCATTAAATAATACTGTGGTGACCGCTGGCAGCTCATCTGCTTTGAAGGCAGAACCTCAAACACCCGCATATTGAAGTTCTGCCTAGAGTATGCCTGCCCCCTAGTGTTTGCTGCGTGAACTGTATATAACATTCATAACCCCTTATTGATGGCTCTAAAAAAGAGGAAATTCTATCTAGCTGGATCACACCTCCAGGCAAATGTCCTCTATGAATGTTTGAACTTTGCTTTACTTGCAAGAACCTTTTTTTTTATAAGTAGGATTTATATTTCTAGCCACATCACAAGATTTCAATAACTTTCAGAAAAAAAAGTATTTTTAAATTTGTTGCAGTAGTACCTATCTTAAAATTTCCTGACTGGCCCAACTGTATAACATTTGTCTGACAATAATAATAATAATAATAATAATAATAATAATAATAATAATGCTATGTGCTCAGTGGCAAACATCTTATGCACCAGCACACGGAGCAGGAATACACTGTAGGAGAAGGGGGGGGGGACTGGGCCGCACAGCTTGGCCTGGCCGGCTGGAGGGTGGTGGTGCGTTCGGAGGGTGGTGGTGCGGGCGGAGGGTGGTGGTGCGGGCGGAGGGTGGTGGTGCGGGCGGAGTCTTACCAACGGGCACATCGGGGGTGATGCCCATGCTCTGCAGGAGCGCCTCCGCCTCCCTCCTCCTCTTCTCCAGGTCAGAGTCATCGTGAAGGACGACGGGCTCCTTCAGCTGCTCCGCCTGACGGAGGGATATACATGTTCACAAGGCCTTTGCCGTTTCAGCAAAGAAAAACCCAACCGCACTCCACATGGTGTGGAACAGCACACGTGCATTCAAGACCTCGTACTACCAAAATCTCATAGAGCACAATACTTTAACACACTCGTTGTATTTCTATCTCGCAAGTCCGTTACCCAAATTGGGTGAAGTACATTCAATTGGGCTTCTACCACATTGGCACAATCCACTGTAGTGTGTTTTAAAGTCAGCACCAATGACAAACACCCATTTATCACCACATTTTTTTGTATATCTAGGTGTGTCGCTACCTCTTTTTTCTTGCGCTCCTCCTCTTTTCTCTTCTTTTCCTCTCGGATTTGTGCCAGGCGCTGTTTCTTCCTCTCCAGCTCCGCCTTCAGTTCGCTCTTGTCTGACATGATGCTGGAGGGGAGAGAGCCAGGACCCAGCCACGTCCATTCAGTGCTCATTAACTATTTCCACAGATTTGCGAAAACAGGGTGTCTACCCCTAGAATACATTTACCTGTTTACTTACCACCAGACACCAACATTAAAGCCACTTTGGGCACCCAATAACTGCTCTGAGTTACCAAGCAAAGAACAAAGAGGAGATCAGCACATGACTCAGTTTCCTCCTACACATTCAGATACAGTAGGGCTCATTTACTAAGGACTCAAATGACCTTTATAGAGAAGCATCATACAAGCATTACTAGACAGTGAGGATCATACTCTGACCAGGTTGGATACATTCCTTCTAAATTTAAAGGTCAGTTATCGAAACTCAGAACGAGCCAAAGACGTTTTCAGTGAATTTTCAGTGGTTATTCACCTTTGACACTGCAATTAAGTACAAGATTCAACTTGAGAAATATCCACCTTATTTACCTTTTTATCCTGGTTATAAAAAGCACAAAAACTATATATAGAAGACACTCACGCATGTTTTTAATCCATGTACTATACTAGACATAAAAATAATGTCACAACAGTTGCCTAGTATTGTTCAGTCCAGATCACATTGCATCTCGTGATTTTATACAAGATGCTGAATAAGGCACGGTTGTTCTTCAGCCAACACAGACTTGGGTCTGTACTGCTATCAGGCAAAGTAAACTACTCTAATATATGTATTAGGTAGCTAGCTACTATTTTTCAGTTGCAACAACTGAATTAACGTTAGTGAGGTTAGTCAATTTGGACAACTTGATTTATCTGCGATTCCCTAGATCCTGAAGGTGAAGGAGTATGCAGAATTGAAGCTAGCTAGCACTGCGTTCATTCGAAAATATACAAGAGAGCAAAATATCCAGCTGGCTAGCAAGCTACAATATTTATGCTGCTAGCCGGAAACGGCCGCTAATGACTTGGCTAACAGCTGCTAATGCGTAAAGCATCTTTTGTTGCAACATATAACGTTACAGGCATCCACGGTTTTAACAAATGTTTAAGAGTTGAAGAGCTCAATCTCTTTAACTAACCTGCAGCTAAATTAACGTAGATGACTAGCTACTGGGCGGCACCCGCTGTGATGTGTCCACTCATGCAAGCTTTGCTTGTACAAGCGCTCTACTACATTTATCTGGTTTATAGAACTTAACTATCAAGGCAGCTTCGCAGCTAGTTGGCAGAATGTTAAACAAAGGTAAAGACAATCAACAAGCAAACTACTCCGACTTAGACAGCTAATGAAATGATCGAGATGACGTTCGCTAGCTAGCTAATCTATCTTACTAGCGTTACGCTGCTAACTGTCCAAACTAACGTTAGAGCAAACTCCTCATTCAACGAGGTTGGCGAATATAAAACAAACTTAAATACTGACGTTATCGCAAATGAGGCATGCGAAGGAACGACGAAATCTGAATATTTTGTTTTCCCAACTTTCGACGGAGTTAAATAGACATACACTGACCCGCTAGCTATTTTCCTTGATTCGACTCCAAAAAACCGTTGTTGTTGACACCGAACATGTACGTTAGCTTGCTAGCTGGGGTTGTTAACCAAGCCTTTCCTGGTACAGCAGCTATGACGCATGACGGACGCCGTGGAGGGACACACCGTGTCGGTTCAACACAGCAGCTGTACGAGTAGCGCCCAAAGGATCGTTGCGAGCTGCCTCCCTCGAACACTGTTTGTAAAGCACACTTTTAAATCCGCCTTTAATGTCGTTCCTCTAAGAAGAATAATAAAAAATATAGTTAGCATACTGTTCAATCTGTCCAACTATATTATACTTTATTAACCTCCTTGTGGTCAACTTTAAAAAGAGCAAGAAGTGAAGCAAAGCTGTCAAGTGTGAAAATGGAAACCTTCCAGCAAATGACTGCAGGTGGAGGCACTCCAGTCATCTGTTTAAATCTTATTCCATACTGAACAAATTCAAACAAATACCTTACATGCGACGTGTAAATAAATAATTAGCACCGTACCACAACCTTTGCACATGATTTATAGCGACGTTAGTAAAATGACATCATTACTAGGCTTAGCGTCTAGATCGGGTATTATGAAGCTTGAGCGAGTTAAATCTAATATACATTATAACAGTATAACAGTATACCAGGAAAGTCCGAAACAAAATATGTATTTGCTCACGTTTTCAGGCGACTTGTCGGTCTTACCAAACGATGACGCGAGGACCGGGGGGCTGTGAAATGTTCAATGGCCAAGGAAGATTCCCATGATATACACCGTCTGTTCTGGGCTTGTTTTTTTGAAGACTTTGCGCTAATAACCGAATTTCACTCTCGCTTACAAAATAGTTGTAATCAAGGATGAACTGCAGCAGCTCGTAACATGTGGTAGGAGGTTTACTTAAGATTCTCAGCTGGTTAGAAGACATTCAGCCATCCTACATCGGAATGTTCAGTCATGCATGGTGATGGGTTTTCCCAGCTGGCTAACCACGCAGTTACCTGAGTTTGCGTACAGGAGGTGAATTGGGGAATATGGGATGTAGTTAGTTAAACTAGCTGCCCACGTAATGCAAACGGATAACATAAGATTCACTGAAATTTCAGATCAGCTCTACAGGAGAAGTTCAGGGAGGAACTCGCGCTGTAGCTAGCTAGCTGGCTAAATAACATAACTAGCTAGCTGTCAATGCGTAGTGTGCGAGTGTTTTATGTTAACAGTTGCATAAAATAACAGATTGTAATAGTACATTTGCAAATAACTGCATAACTGCAAGGATGAGGATTTTAAGGACTTTAATGAGCAATGCCTCTATCGGCAAGCTTGTCGACCACTATTCCAGATTCTCCCCGTCGCCCCTCTCAATGAAACAGTTCTTAGATTTTGGTAAGTTTCTGGATAACGAGCATGTCTGCTTAAAAAAACCCCAAAACGACAGTCTTTGATTTTTTTCTGTCTTCTTTCCCCAGGTGCAGAAAATGCATGTGAGAAAACATCGTTTATGTTTCTGAGAGAGGAGCTGCCAGTAAGGTTGGCAAACATTATGAAAGAGATCAACTTGTTGCCTGATAACTTGCTGAGGACTGCTTCAGTGCGACTAGTGCAAAGTTGGTGAGGGAATTTAATCAAATAACCTCAAATGAGTCACAGCAGAATTATGTTTTATTAGCATGTATGCGTCATGCTGCTTGTTCATTCCCTCTCAGGTACATGCAGAGTCTCCAAGATATCCTAGAGTTCAAGGACAAAGATGCCAGTGATGACAAAGTAAGATTCGAGTAAGTATATAACCATCTGGAAGCATATCTTGCTTATCACAACTTTTTTGCTTTATTTTTAGTCCTGTGCTTCTGTCTCCAACCTTCTGACTGAACATGTTGCTCTTAGTTTCACAGACACGGTGATAAAGGTCCGCAACAGGCATAACGATGTGGTGCCCACCATGGCTCAGGGAGTGGTTGAGTACAAGGAGGCCTATGGCACAGACCCAGTAACCAGCCAGAATATGCAGTACTTTCTGGACCGCTTCTACATGAGCCGGATCTCCATCAGAATGCTCCTTAACCAGCACAGTCAGACCCTGCACTAATATTAACATTCTGTTGACTTGACACAGCATTTTGTTTACTTCTTAATAATTTATTATTACTATTTCCATAAATCTATAGATGTATCTCCAGTTGTGTAAGCTGCCATTTAATAGCTGTAATTCCAGCAAAACGCCAAAATGTTCACCAGACTTTAAAATATTACTCATCTAATGCTTAACGTCATTGTGTGCTTTTGGGCCTGATTAGCCTGGTGTCAGCAAGTCCCAGTGAAATTTCTGCTTTCCTTACTGTACTCTAATTCATTTCAGCAGACTCTGTTAAGTCAATATGAAGTTTGTTCGTGCTTTTCGTTCTAGTTATTGAGTTATTACCAGCAGCAGTAGCAGTAGTAGTAGTCCTGCAGTGTCACACAGAGCCTGACTGCACAACTTTATACCTGACATGGTGTAGAATGGTGTGTGTTTAGTGAAGCGTTGTGCTGTAACATACATGATGGTGTCTCTGTTGCAGCTCTTCTGTTTGGAGGGAGAGTGCGGGTGAACCCAGCTCATCCTCAACAGATAGGCGGTATTGATCCTCACTGCAAGGTCACTGATGTGGTCAAAGGTAGGTGGCTTTTAGGCTGGAACACATGATTTGTGTGACTTAATGGAAAGGTTTGTAGATGTGCTGAACTCTATTTTGTTTCTTTATTCTCGGCAGATGCATATAAAAATGCTAGACATTTATGTGACCGGTACTACATGAATTCACCAGAATTAAAACTTGCAGAATTCAATGGTAATGGAACAATCCAGTTGTTTATATTCTGCATTATGAGAAATTGAATGAAATAATAAAATTATTTTCTGTCAAATTCTCTTCACAGCTAAAGACCTTAATAAACCCATAACAGTGGTATATGTGCCATCCCATTTGTATCACATGGTCTTTGAATTATTTAAGGTACTGTATAGTTTCTAGTCTTTTTAATATGGAGTGTACAGGGTTTCTACTGATCGTTTACTTTCTGGATTATTTGAGACATGGAAAGTCATTGAATTTGATCAATTTTGTTCTAATAATATTAGTGAATAATATAACAATATAATAACTATAGGGGCAGCCATTGTCTAATGGTAGGGGAGCCGATTTTGTGATCGGAGGTTCGATTCCAAGCTAGGCCATGACTGAAGTCATGGATGGGTCAAATGCAGAGGACAAGATTCTGGTCATCAAAATCAGGGATTTTGACATTTTTTGTCTCTGAGAAGCAACCCTGAGTTAATATTAAATTAATGTTAACCAACCAGTGTGAACTGAACAAATAATTTAAGGACTGATTGGTGTCCTTAGAAGTTTTAAAAGGGTGTTTATGTCTGGAGTTGACCTGCTGCATGGCAGGTCTGGATCTAATATGTTCATATTCCTGCAGAATGCCATGCGGGCCACCATGGAGCTGTATGGAGATGCTATAGACTATCCTCCGGTTCAGGTTCAGATTGCCCTGGGGGGTGAAGACCTGACTGTAAAGGTACAGTCACACTCGGTGTGACCTCTAACCTTGTACTGTTTTTGTCTTCATCATACTATGAGGATTTTTGTGTAGCATTTTTTAAAAACAAAGTTTATGAAGTGCCTTAGAGAAAGATACTGTAGGTTCTGTACATAAATTAGGCTAAAAGACAGAGAGCTCAAAGATGACGCTAGTGAGTCTGAGGACTTGGCTTTAATGTGGTTACTGTTGTCTTCCATTACAGGCCTTTGATTTTCAAAAATCTTACATATATATATATATATATATATATATATATATATATAAACATATATTTTTTTTCTCCAAAAAGAATACAACAGAATATTGTTTGCTTTCATAGGTCAGTGATCGTGGGGGCGGAGTCCCATTGAGGAAGATTGACAGGTTGTTCACATACACCTACTCGACAGCTCCTCGGCCTCCGATGGACTCGGCCCATGCTGCACCTCTGGTCAGTTTAACATGCAGGGACTTTGGGGCTGTGATGTCAGCTGTGTGTGAGTGGGGTAACCATCCACATAAACACAAATGCCACTCACAAAGTAACTCTCTGCTCTTAGGCTGGTTATGGCTACGGTTTACCCATCTCCAGACTGTATGCCAGGTACTTCCAGGGAGACCTAAAGCTCTACTCGATGGAGGGCTATGGTACTGATGCGGTTATATACATCAAGGCAAGTATTTCATATCCGTTTAAAGAATACGAACTGTCAACATGACCACATTTCTTCTGCGATTAAACCTTGCTGTTCTGTTAAAAGAAAGGTGTGCAATGTTTTGATTATAGTTAGTACACTGCAATCACAAGTCATACCTTTTTTCCGAAAGGCCCTTTCGACCGAGTCCATTGAAAGGCTCCCAGTTTATAACAAGTCGGCGTGGAAGCACTACAAGACCATCCATGAGGCGGACGACTGGTGCGTGCCAAGTAAGGAGCCCAAGGACATGACCACCTTCCGCAGCACGTAGAGCTCCGCCCACTCTGGCGTACAGCACCAGGGTGGAGGAGGAGTACCAGCAAATGGGAACATATTACAGATGAGTGGAGACGTGCATGATCTGTAGAAAGGACGAACAAAAACTGCACTACTGAAAGGGTGTTTGGTTTGCACCTGAATTTGAATTGCTGCATAGTAAATGAACTTGGGTGATTTATCATCGTACAGCTCCGATACATAGTATGTCTTAAGTTTAGTTTTCACTGTTTGGATGCCTTTTGACTGTATTGGTTGTACAGATGGTGCCAGTATTAATTAGACTGCACAAAGGATAAATCCAAATAATGGATTAAGACTGGATCATCTCTTCTGGGAACTGTTTACCAATATCATATGCTCATAAGTGTTTGAAGATTCACTGCCCCATATGAAATTAAGGTAATTTCAAAATAAGTTTTGTTAGTTTAGATGCTAATGCTTAAGTGATAAATTTTAATCCAATTTAATTCAGACAGTGAGATGTGGCTTGTCACTTAGATGTCACTGTTCTTCCACTTTAGGTGTCTTAAAGAACCTCGTCAAACCCAGTAGCTAATTCTGTTTTTACAGCATGTTGATTAAATAGGTCCTCGGTTAAACAGCCTATGGCTTCACTTGAAATGGAAGCATCTGTAGTGTCACGTTCCATTGGGGGCTGCAGGCTTTCATTTCTGGTGCACTTCTGTTGGCTTCCTTACAGAGCAGAAAGTGTTGTGTGGAGTTACAAGGGATATGCTTGGTCACTCCATAATGCATCATAGAGCCAGTGGGAAGAACTTTATTATCCTGCTGCTGCTTTTTGTGTGAAACTAATGACAAGCTGCATGAAAGCGTGTATTCTGCTTCCAATTTCCACTTTAAAGCTGTGGTTGTATTCGAATACTGAGTGGTATTGTACTGTGGCCTCATGCCCATTCTGATCTCCAAACAATAAAATTGAGGACTCCAATGCTATCCAAAAATGGTCAGTAGTTATGTTTTTGAATGCCTGTTGACAGTGATTATTAGTTCCAAAATGGCCATAAAATATTTACTGTAAGATTGATTGTAGAAAATGTTCTCTATAAAAGTTATTGCAATATACAAGTCCTGAAATCACACTGACAAAGAAAAAGCCATATTAAATTGAATTTATTGCTGCAGCTTATACACATGTACCAGAGAAATGATCAGACTCTCGTGTGATCGAAGAGGCCTGTAGCCAATCAATACAAGACAATCTACCAAGGATTAGCCAATGGCTCGGCCGACGTTCAGGATCAACTGGAAAAGGCCGAATAAGGTAAGATGCAAACGAAACTGAAAATAGGTAATGGCCACTCTTCATTCACACAGATTGTACTCTCCCTTCTAACAGAAGAAACAAACTAGAAGTCAGTAACCCGGAAGTAGATAAGCAACATACGAGATCTGTAGAACCTGGTAAAGGGGAACATCACCCACAACCCAACACAGTCAGAACAGCAGCTGCAGCTACGTCAACATTTTACTTCTTGCTTTTCAGAATTCGCAAAATTGTCTTAAACTATAAGCTATTCTACTCAGTAGAAAATGTATACAAAAGTTAAACCAGTAAATGTTTGCTTTCCTTTACTTAAAGCTATGCAGTTAATGGACGTATAAAACATTTGTACATTTAAGACCAGCCACCCTTTGCCTTTTAAAAGACAATATAGTGCTTCCACTAATTTAATATACAAAGTTCCATCAAAAATAGATCTATACAGAGCCAACGGAGATACTTGTAAATAAAAAATAAAGATATAAAACGTTTAAAGCATTATTCATCCACAGTATTAGTGGCATTTAAGTGTGACAACAACCGACTTTAAATGTTAAATCTTATTCCCTTAAAAGATTTTTTTTTGTGCTCATAAAATACAATAAAAATCAATTTGGTCTGCTGAAGTCAGCAAAATGACGTGACGTTTACCTAAATGTTCCACCAGTGGCTGTCTAGTAAAGTTCTCTGACCAATGCATCTGTCCCCAAAAAGGGTTTCAGTCTTGTCAGCACAGTATGACAGATAATAGCATATGACGAATATGGGAGTTCTTTTGTCCCTTAATAGGCAGGAGAGAGAGGACACGGGGGACACTGCTGGTCGTCCGCCCTCGAGTGGTAAGGCTGAAGGTGAAGGATGTGTCTGCTACACATCATAAATGCGCCACTCTTGTGTGACAGGTGCTCGTGTGCTTTCTTCCCATGTTGGAGTGGGCCAATCGGAAGAGAAGCTACAGAGGCATCCGACCCTGCCTGCGTGCGCCCTGCCGCCGCACTGCATGATGGGCCGTACCGCGAGTGTCACCAAGAGCATGCTGCACTCTGACCGAGGTCAAAGCAGAGTCATCACAGTCCTGTTTGACACTAGAGTGTGTATAGAGAGAGAGACACAGAGAGGCAGAGAGAGAGAGACACAGAGAGGGAGCAAGGAAGAGTAAGAGAGAGAGAGAGAGAGAGAGCGATCGGCAATAGCCTCAGCAGACGGAGTCGCTGTTGGGCGGCAGTCTCCCGCTTCGTCTCGCTTCTTTCTCACGTTTCTCGCGCTGCTTCTCCAGTTTTTCTTGGGCTTTTTTCATGTCCTTCAACTTCTTTTTAATCATGGCACGGTCACTTTGGCTGGAAACGCCAAGTGCCTGAAACCGAAATGTGTAAAAAGAGAATTATCCAATAATTGTCGGTAAGAAGCCATGAACATGGAGCTGCACGCGCTTCACTCCACCAGATGACCTACAGGAGCTAAAGACACAATCTGCTAAAGACTGCACATGATGTGAAGCCCAAAGAAGAATACAGTACAGTACAGCACATTACTTGCAAAGGTGAACCTTAACAAATCTGACAAATAGTAGTTTATAGATTTATTTTTGATAAGTCCACCCACTCTAAGTCTGTCGCTGTCCAGGTTCAGCAGCTGCAGTCCGTCAACACCCCTGGCTGTAAACTCGCGTGTGTATTGGTCCATGTTCATACCCATCAGCCAATGACAGACCTGCTGGGTGGTCCATTCAGACAGTGGGCGGTTCTGCCACTGGTAGTCTTTCCCCGCAGAGCAAGGCTCATCGTCCAGTGTCTACAGGATGAACACATGATAAGCAGGTACACAACCAAACGAGCACGTGCACAAAGACGTCACAACAACTGCTACTGCAATTGTGATGGCGATTAACGTAATGATACGAAGGGGAAGGGTGAACTTTCAATATCTCGTGTTTTTGTGACAAATGTTACAATATTTGAAAATCAAAATGTATGCAGATAAAATGTTCATCAGGTAATTATAGAAATGGAAACACTGATGTAAGGCTGCACAATATGGACAAATATACTATATTAATATTATAAAACTACATACTGCAGTACATTGAAATACAGCGGTCAAGTCTTGACGTAATGTGCTTAAAGACTAACCTGCATTACTTTGACCAAAATTATTATGCTTTGTTGAATTCATGTGAATACCATCCATTTGAACCACAGGCACACGGCACACAATAAAAAAAAATGCGATTTATTAGAGGGCTCATTTGCATATCGCAACCTTCTGCAATATCAATATTGCAAAGTCCAATACTGCGATAATGATCAACAAACGATACATCGGGCAGCCCTACTAGTGATTACGTAGGCTAGTGATCATTCCAAACGCTTCTGTGTAGCCGTGACAAAAGCAATAGCAAGACTCTAGAACAGAAACTTCCGGACAGCCACGTTGTGGAATGGCGGCCCACCTGTAGTGAGAATAGATTCTCTCAGCGCTACTTCCGATGCAAACTGCAGAACATTTCAAGCCATTCTTGCGCTCAAACAATGCAGCAGGGCCCGATTATAGCGCCTATACGACCGCATTGTTTTCTGCATTTGGACAAGCATGCAACCGTTGACAAGGATTTAAAAAGGACGCAGCATACAGATCATTAGGAAAACAAGTCGCTACGAAAACATTAGGGGATGAAAGAAAGCACAGAGGAACATATTTGAAGGACAGAAACGCAACAGCCAATAGGAGAAGGACTCTCGCAGCAGTCCGAGTTGGTTTACTCCATAACAACAGCCGGTGTCAGTTCATCCAGCCTCGCAAAGTGCACAAGCATCCTCACAGCCCATTTGGAGCTCAAACCAAAAATAGCCCCGGAGCAGGAACTACGGCCACACTCATAACGACAGGGGCGGGCGACTTCCCTTTCTTCAGACAATCCATTTGACCTTTGGCGTGAACTTTATTCCTCGGCCCGTCCCGAACAGGCGACGTGCGGCTGTGGGGTTGCTGAGAGCCACTCACCTCGCTAGAAGAGAAGGTTAGAGTGTGGGCGTGGCCAGACATTCTGGGCTCTGCCACTAGGCCTGCTAATTCTGACCTGGGACTGGTGGGACTTACATCATCTAGCATTGACCAGCTCTGGAACGAGTGGAAGAACACACACGCACGCACACACACGAGCACACACACACACTCATGTAATGGCTAGGTGCGGTGTTTTAAACACAAGGTGTTTTTTCCATGCAGTGTAGGGCTGCCTGCAGTGAACAACACCCAAAATGTCAAAGCATGCCGGCCCTGACACGGTGATAATGACAACTAAATCATTTTTTTAAAAAGATCAAAACATTCCCAATCATTAGAATCGCAAACATTACGCTGGTGTGTTTTTGGAACTTGTTTGGGAAGTACATTCAAGCAGAAAGACCTTGGGTTCACACAGACCACTGTTTCTTGCGCAGAGAGCAATGGGATTATATTAGCGTGTGAATGTTCTCAGATTAGGATCGGTCTTTCTGCCGACGCAGGTTTCAAGAATCTGACACAGCGAGCGTTTTTTAAAAGCGCGACAGGGCCGGCACACACTTCGAAGAGGTCACATTCAGGATCCAGCGGCATGCGGAACTAGGAGCGGGTCACATGACAGCTAATCTACATCTACTCGAAAACTACAGGCATGACAGTGCAAAAAAACACAAACACTGGCATCGAGGCGTGGCACGGGGACACAGCACGATGAAACGATGCACTGAAACCTGTGGCAAAGGTCCAGTCGTAGTCTAATCGCTGTAATAGCATAAACACTGCACATTTGAGTGGAAAGTGCACATGCAGGAAATCACGTTTCACTAGGCACACAAGTTCAGGCAGGAACACAAAACGTATTCGCTACATGAGAAGACGCCCTCTAGTGGCATGCACCGATTAACACCCAACACATCCGTGACACTAATCGTATTGGTACGAAATACCGAACGCTCCTCTACCATGAGTTTTTGTTAGCTTTGACCTAGAGGCTGGACTCATCTAGGAGTTGGGAGAAATATACTGTACCAAATCTAAGGATCGACTGAACACAGAGGACCAGGAGAGGTTTGTCTGTTTGGAGAAAAGGGGAGAGGAGTCGGTAAGGGCATCAGGGTAAATACGGGTACAGGTCGTCCCGCACATTTTTGAAAACCCAAGAAGACGAGGCTCAGCGTTGGCAGGTTCCGCGTCGCGGTGCGGATGCCGTTCCGGAGGCTTTCGCTCTGGCTGGTCCCTCCGCCTCCCTGCAAGGTTGCTTGGCCGCTGCAGGAATTAGTCAAAGCTACCTGAGCAGACAAGTTTTGCCGGGCTCGGTCTGTGAGGGCAGGGCCCAGGAAATCCTCCTTCCTTCTCTCTCCCGCTCACTCCATTTTCTTCCCTTCTCCCCCTCCTTTTCTCTCTCCCTCCCTGCTGTTTCTGTCTGGGCTCCGTTCGGTCTTTATCACATCTCTCGTTCTCCCCATGCCGCCTTCTCTGTTCTTCTAATCTCCTTCACAGCATCTGTCTCTTGCTTTCACTGTCTGTCTCACTCACTGAATGTCTCTCTCCCTTTCTCTCTCTCTCTAGCCCACTTCCTTATCTCCTTGATTACCAGTGAGTACCAGAGAAGCATGAACGCAACACATTTGAACTTCCAGATTCCCCCCCCCCCCCCCCCCAAGTACATCCTCCCCAAGCTCTCTGAGGCGTACCATAACTGATCAGACTTGCTCCCATACACTGCGAGAAACTTCTACACACAAGCATAAGGGAGCTCTTTAGTACCGGCCAGTGAAGACTGAGGAGAACAAGTCAAAAATCTCCAACCCACCTCCCCCTCACACTGTATTTGGAAAAGCTCCAAACACAGGAGATATGTGGCCACCGTTTCACGACTTGTGCTTTCGTACGTTTGCCAGTGGAGCGGCGCCGTTAGACCCGCCCTAACGGCCCATTCTGCATCCGAGATCCTTATTTCGGAACAAACGGCGCCCCCCCCCCCAGGCCCCAGTTTCAGCCTGTTTAGGCAGTAAGTTCCTCCCTCATACTCCTTAATCACAACAGGGAGTGTAGGAGAAGTGAAAGCTAACAGATTCAGGCAAACAGTAGGGTGTGATCTAGCAATCCGTGACATTCCTTCAGAACTGACCGGCTGACAGAAATAACTGTGGAAGGGCACTGAATGTCATTTGAATGACCATTCAAAATCGCACTCAAGTCATATGTACTTACAATTTTGACACTTTGGTATTTTCGAATTGTAATATCTTTACTTCGCTGTTCACATTTAGTAGCAAATTTCACTTCTGTGTTTAATGTCATCATGTTCTATAGGTGAAGGCGCTTAAGGGGCAGTTGCTGTACCTTTTCTGCCAAGCAGACACAGTGCAGTTCCACAGCCAAGTGCGTATTCCTGTTTTAAACCTCCTCAGCTTAGTTTTCTGGTACAGTACATTTGTAGCCATTATTTAACAAGTGCAGCCAGGGAAATGGAGCCTGGGTCACGTTCCGTTTTACCCAGAATCACCCAGGAAGGAGGCGGCTCTCCCGCAAGCTCGAGCTGCTCCTGCCCACCCGCCATGCCGTGCTAAGCGCGAGCCCGCCGAACCGCGATAGGCCGGCTGCGTGTGGGCGGAGCCCGCTAGGCGTCGGCGACGACCTTGCCCGCACCTTGTTCTTGCGGTCGCGCTGGTCGCCGGGCTCGGCGGCAACGTTGCCCAGGCTGCTGGAGGAGGCGGAGGGCTCCCGTTCCTTGTCCTTGTCTCCGAACCAGGAGAAAGGCATGCAGGTGGGGATGGAGGCCAGGGACTCCGCTGGCGAGACGTCGCCCCCGGGCTCGTCCAGCAGCTCCGCCGAGCCCCTGCTCAAAAAAAAAAAGAAAAAAAAAAAAAGATTTGACTGAATTTCAGCCTTTAAGCGTGCAGTAGTGTCACTGCACAGCCAGGGGGCGGTAAAGAGCAGCCCGAGAGGCTATGTGTGCGCGGGTTCTGCCCACCTGCTGTCCAGAGAGGACCGCTTGGACTCTTTCTCTTGTTTCTTCCCTTTGCCGCCAGACTTCCTGAGGCCACTATGGGAGAGGAGACTCCGGGGTAAAGGGGAGGCCATTATACTCCACCGCCTACATCACACGCCGCAGGGCATTTTTACGGCACCTACCCGAAATCTGGGAAGCGTCTTTTGGATTTCCCGGCTCCGTCGGCGGACTCATCTAAAGCAAAGGAGACAAACTCTGAAGGGAAAGGGCATGATGTGATGAGGGACGTTTTGCTGTTTGAAAACGCGGCTAATAAATGAGCAGACAAGCATGAGAGCTTTGATCTTGCTTGCATACTGGCTGTAAAAATACTGATAATCAGTATTTAAATAGTAATCAAAATCCCTTTAAATATGCAGTTACCTTTAAGCTCTTTGCTTTTTCCTTTGGACTCTCTCTTCTTGACATTTCTGAGAAAGCCAGAGGGGGAGGAGTCTTTGAGTGGGGAGAGGGCGGGGCTCTCTGTGCTGTCTGCATTGGGTGTGGGCGTGGCAGAGAGCTCCACAATGCTTTTGGAGCCACCCACGGCCCGGGCTGGGCTGGGCTCCTCCTTCTGTCCGTTCGCTGGGTAGGACACGGGCAGGGACAGACTCTCCTGGATGGACCTCCTACAATGAGGAGGAACCTCTAGACTAGAAGAGGACTCCTCTTCTAACTAGAAAGTAAGGTACAAAGCCGCAATGTAAACAATAATCATCTATCGAAAGTAATAAATCGCTTATTCCCATCAGTAATAAATCACGAATGTTTAGGGTGCAGACATTTCTCATAAATGTATCACACGGTTCTACAGTTCGGGTGGCGAGTACCGCAGACCTGTGGAGGGGATGATGGGGAGCCGACGCCCTCTCGGAGTTTGTTTCGGGATGGCCGCTGGCGCCGGGCCTTCTGGGCCAGCTGACCTTTGGCCCGGTGGGCACTGCTGTCCAACAGCTCAGTCTCTGGGACCACGTCCGTCAAGTCGGGTGCTGAGTCAAAGTCAAAGTCAAATTTATTTATATAGCGCTTTTTACAACACATGTCACAAAGCAGCTTTACAAATTGGTCCCTAAGGATGCTGAGGATGACATCACGAATGACACCGTCACCTGCACTATTGCATGCACATCTTTTAGCAAAGCAATAATTCAGTCAAAATATCTCAAACATAAAAGTATAACCATGAATAAGTAGCAGCTTTAATTATAATACCACCAGTATGATAATGACGTCTAGACAAACTTATGAGCAGAGTGTACATGCACATATCAATGTAAATGTTATGGAAAGAATTTAAATATTTTAGGCTATCATTAGCACAGTTCCACCCAAATTATAACCCCTAACTGTTACTGGGGAAAAGCAAGAGTTGAGCTGGTTTCATTGTGACCTGGTAATTTCAAACTGGGAATCAATCTTGTTTCAGAAGAGACGTTACGCTTTCTGTTCTGTCTGCGAGACAAGACCGACTGTGAGGTGGTGAGCTGATGTCATCCTGATCTGCACACTGAAACCAACAGCTGGCGCAAACGCAGGCCTGTTTACCCGGGAGGTCTGGGGACGGGCGGTCTGGGGACGGGCGGTCTGGGGACGGGCTGTCCAACGTCCCAGCTGCATCAGGCCTGCTCTCTGCCGCGGAGACCAGAGACTTGCCACAGGACTCAAGGGCTGCTACCTACAAACGGGAGGGAGTGATGGAGAGAAGAAAGAGGAGCGATAAACTGAAGCGAAGAACGAGTCTGCACTCACCCTCAGCTGGAGGTTCTCTAGTTGTGCTTTGTACCAGGCCTCCTTCTCCTCCAGAGCTTTGTTTAGCTCCTCCTCCTTCCTCGTAAACTCCGCCTCTCTGCAGGATCAAGGGGCGACAGGTCAGAGCAACGGCAAAAACGCTGCTGTGCTCCCTGCGTGCAGTGCGGGCCACGCTCACCTCTGCTGGTAGTCCTTCAGTAGCTTCTTGGCTTTGATGTACTTCTTGTCCACGGCCTCGTGCTGGCCCTGCGTGTCAGCCAGCTCCTCGTTGAGGGCTTTGCAGAGGGCCTGAGCATCCAGCCAGTTCTTCTCCATGTACGCGATGCGCTCAGAGTTCTCCTCCACGCTCCTCTCCAGCTGCGCCTCCCTCTCCATCCACGCGTCATGCTGCTTCTCCGCCTCCTTCAGCTAAAGACGCAGCCGGTCAGAGCTCGCGAGCGAGGATCAAAGCGCCTGTCCTGCAATTCCAAACTCTTCTTCTCTTATGAGCTACGCTCTTGGACTTGCACACGCTAAGGAGCTCCAAACCCTGGAAAGCAGACCTGCACTGCTGAACGCCAGGCTAATGTCTACTGTGGGACGGCATGCGCGTTCACATCAGTAATACGAAGGGTTCAAGGTGAAGCAGACAGCAGGACAGACAGTTCAGGTGGTACCTTCTCTCGGAGCTGCTCCACTTCAGCCTCAGCCATGCTGTGTTTGATCTGGAGCTGGGTGGTGGAGAACGTTAAAGTCAAATCAAACCCACCTTGTGCTGTCAGAACATTCTAAACTTCATGCATCGCCACATCAAATACGCAGACAAGCACGGCGCGTAACCTTCTCGCATTACCAGTTACTTGTCGGCGCATTGTCGGCGGTGCTAGGCTGCCCTTTGGATGACATTCTCCTTAATACCTCTTTGAACCTGAAGCCGAGCTGAGCCGCGTCCATGTTGGAAGGCAGGAACATGCCCTCGCTCTCGGGCAAATCGTACAACTCCCTGGCCCTCTTGCCAAAGCTCGAGCTCACAATGCCCTCTTCCTCTCCCTCCTCCTCCTCCTCGTAATGCTCATCCTGAAACAGACACACACACGGATGATGCCAGCGGCTGATTGGCTGGGCGAGGCTTCTGGCGTTTCCTACGGGGAAGCCTGTGGCAGGAAATGAATCCCAGTCCCAGAGGTGACCATTCAGCACTTTAAAACCCTACAGATTCAATTAGCACCATACAGATAATTCATTCTTATTATGCACGGGAGAAGTTCTCATACTTCTTCATACCTTTTTCCATCAGGCTACATAGGCTAATACAGTATTTTCAATATTAAGATTTAAAAAAAAAAAAACTCGACAAACAGTAAACGACTTGACAAAGAGTAAACAAATGTAACGTGTCAGTAGCTCGTAGCCTGTAGTTCACCAAACAGTTTTAGAGGAAAAAGACGTTTATGGATTCCAGCTTCGGTGCTTTGCATAATCTGCATGACTACACTGGAAAGTCCAAGCCACGTCACACAATGCCAGTCCTGTCTTCCCAAACCTGTCCCTCCCCATTCAAATTTATAGCAACATGCAAAATATTTACTCTTCAATCCACCTAGGAAGCAGCCATCTGAAATCGTCTCGAACCAAAGCCTTTTATATACCCCCCAACTGCACAGCGTTCACACAGGTAAAGATCGGCAGCTAACAGCGGAGGGTCGACCCCACGTGATGACTAATCTGAACCTCGCCCTGGGGGAAACCCCCCCCCCCCCGTCTCCGTGTCTGGGTAGCTTGAGACAAGTTTCCAAAACTTGGGTCTTCCGGACTACAGCTCCAGACTGAAACAGGGGTGGGAGTTTTTTTGCGGGATTTGCGGGGTTTTGCGGGGCTGCGTGCCCTGCTCGCTCACCTCCTCTGTGGACTGGTCGTACGGATCCTCGCTGCCCTGCTGCCGCTGGTGTCTCTCCTGCTCCAGCGTCTCGCTGATCAGCCGCGCCACCTCGCTCTGCGTCCCCGGCTTCTCCCGGCCAATCAGGAACCTGCAAGTGCCGCCGCTCACAGGTAAGCAGAAGGGGGGGGGAACGGGGCGGGGCTAAACCTCACCCGTCGGCTGTATTCTCCTGCCTACGCACCGCTACAAGGGCCGGTGGTGTAAACGTGGGAGAGTGTGCGTGTAACAAGGGGTAATGCTGTCCATGCAAATGCGAGAGTCTACGCGTACGTAAGGCAAAAATGAGCATGTGGAAATCGGCGAAAGTGGGTGTCCACGTCCATAATTCTGTGACTCAACCTGCTGGGCAACTGTAACCTTTACGTGGCAAACAACGTTTGCCATAGCAACCTATGCGACCTTGCTACAGTGGCCCGTGTATTCGTGTTCATTTGCCTGTGGTCAGGCATTACCATAGCGATCCAGAGCTCTGGCGTCACCATGGCGGCACGGAGCATGGCTGGAACGCCGCGGTAATTCCACGAAGGCAGACCATAATCGCGTGGGTTCGGTCGCCCCGGCGACGTTGGCCGGGTTCCAGTCTATATCCCGGGTAACGGACTGGCACGGCCCCTCCCCCGCAGGGCACACTGCTCCCAGGCCTCACCTGACCGTGCCCTTTGTGTTCTTGAGGACGGTGGCAGCGAACATCTGCGTCACGCCCACCAGGCTGATGCCGTCGACCTCCACGATCTGGTCGTTCACCTGGATCCTGGACGGGATTGGGAATGAGAACATTCAGCAAGTAATATTTTACAATATTTACTGGAAAGATTGGTAAAAGCAATGTTTAATCCAAAACTGATACACAAACCTTTTAAGTCAGAAAAGGTAAAGTCACAATCACTGTTGCATTATTGTGTTCAGATGCATGCCATGTCATTTTTATTGAGGTTAGGTGCCTGTAGGTGGTTTTTCCTGCAGTGTTGAGTGGTTAAAAAAATGCTTCAAACCTGTTTTGTACTTCAAACCTGTTATTTCCCCTCAAAAAAAAAAATGATGAGATCTGACCTGAGCTCCCTTATTACGGATGTGATTTCCTGTGCGTGTAATATATATTTTTTTGGTTCTGGCGGCCACATAAACACCTATACAAGTCTCCACCCCACAGGGTATTAAACACGGGGCAGGTCTGAAGTCCTTTCAGAGGGAAGAAAGATTCCTTCGATCAGTTTGATAAAAAGAAACCCTTGTGGCTTTGTTGAAGTTTGCCAAAAAGAAGTGTGCTTGCCTGAAATACAGGTTGTAGTAGTTTTTTAGGGCATGGAGGTTTATACAGTAAGCTGCATTACAACCAGGGAAGGATCCCCCGTGTGACCCTGTGTCAAAACACACCGTCATCAATCGGGAAAAAAACACTGGAGGGGCAGGTCATCACCTCTGGAGATGGCAACTCCCCAACCCCCCCCCCCCCCACGTTCTAGCCCCGCCCCCAGCACGCCTTACCTTCCATCTCGCTCTGCCGCACCTCCCTCTGTAATGGTTTTGACAAAGATGCCGAGCTTCTCCAGGCCCTGGTCTGCTCCAACTCCCATCCCTATGATGCTGATGCCCAGGCCATTGTCACCTACAGGGGGCAGCAGAGAGTCCCAAATTGAGCTCCCATGAGTCACTAGCTCTCTCGGAGCGGATGCGGCGGTCACCGTGCTACCTTTCGCCATCTCCACCGGGAAGACGTCCATCTTCTCCACACGCTTCTCCAGCTCGTACTCTGCAGAGGCCGCCACGGGGTCGACCTCGTCGTTGTGCCGGTCGTAGTCCTCGTTTGAGTAGGTGCTGAACACCTGGAAGACGTTAAGAACACCACCATCTAGTCAGTGAAAGCTATACTCATCATTTCTCCAGTTTTTTTAGGGATATTCACTCAGAAACCTAAAACTAACTTCAGGTCATCAATTAACCTGGGAGAACAACTACTACAATTAATTAATGTACGTTATTAATTATAGGATATTACAAACATGAGGCACATGCTAAAAATGATTCTTACGTGGTCTCAGTGAAATCCAAAACCAGCCTCCCTCTAATCATTTGCCTCAAAACCCTCGTACGGTAATGAGATAGCCCTCGTAAGCTAATGGGACAAGTAAACTGGGGCGGTTTAGCTCAGTCAAAAGTGTGGGTGTCCACTCCCTGCCCATGAGTGGGTGAAGACAAAGAGAGATTCCCCTGGGCATGTACAGCACACAGGGCCGCGGAGGCACGGAGATGCAGTCACGGCCTCACTTTAAAGCTGACAGATTTGTTTAGCAGACACGGTTCACGTATTTATTTAGCAGTGTTTGAACCAGTGTGATGCTGAGGATATCTCTACACTGAATGGCTGTAAGGTTGTAAAGGTGTTCGATAGAGAGCAAAAGAAATAATGAGAGAGAGAGAGAGAGAGAGAGAGAGAGAGACTCACACAGCCTGTACAGAACCACTATCATAGCTGTATTAATTGGGATGTGATTCAAGAATCAATCTAATGAAGCCAATGACATGGTACAACTGTAATGCATTTCATCCAGATGACTGCATGTGTGCTTGTGTGTTTTTGCCGTTCTCTAGGCCTTTATGGGCTAAGTTTACGGGCTACGTTTCGCTCTGAAATGACGACGCCGTTATAAAACGTTGTGCCGCAAGAGGGGCGGGGGTGGGGGTGGCATTGTCTCATTCAAGTGTATCGTGACCAGTCATGTTCTCAACACTCACACTACCTGAAAGTGTGTGGAATAAGAACACAGCGAACCAGCGAGGTTAGATCTGTAAAAACATCGCGGGTTCATCAGACTACAGTAAAGGCTCAAAATCACTGCCAGACCTCACCATCGGACCTCCAGCTCAGAGACAGAGTCTCTCACTTACTCACTCAGTCTCAGTCTCACAGTCTCACTCAGTCTCTGTCTTACAGTCTCACTCAGTCTCTGTCTTACAGTCTCACTCAGTCTCTGTCTTACAGTCTCACTCAGTGTCTCTTTACTGCCCCTTTACTGCCCCTTTAATCCCCTGCTTTCACCAATACTGCAAGTGTTCTCCAGCTGTTGAGCAACGTGTGCTACAACAGAACCCATCCCAAAAATGACCTACAGGCAGCAGAGAGAGAGAGAGAGAGAAAGCGAAAGAGAGAGAGAGGAACTGGCAGGAAAGAAAAGCAAGAATTAGGATTAGTGCGTTTATTTGGAATCTTAACAGAAGAATGATGTAATGCAGTAAAACATTTCCACTCAGAGTTGGCGGCAGAGTTCCACAAACATGTCAGGGCTTGAGCAGTCCCCCCCACCTCACACACACTCACCTAACCCCCCCCGCCCACACCCACCCACACACACACACACACACACACACCCCTTTGTGTGGTGCTCACCCGCAGAACTGAAACCTGTCTGACGTTTGAGCGGTTATAGTGCTCGCAAGCGCTCGCATTAATGGTGGCTGGGGGGGTGGGGGGTGGAATCAGTGTGCGTGAGGCCTCTTCTCACAGAGGGCAGGTCAGCTGGCCTTGGACAAAACCTCCACCCGCTGACAGCAGCGGTGTTGCTCTTCCAGACGCACACACCCTTGAAAAGCCTACATTCGTTGTCTTCTCTCGTTAAGCTGCCGGCTTGGGCACGCAAAGCCGTTTCAGACGATCGTCCGGCAGGATACACAAGCGCCGTTGCGACATGGAAAAGCCAGGCTCACGTGTCAGCAAACACACCAGGCAAGAACACGCGTGACTGTCGTGAGCTGAACTTGTGTGTGAAGCTCTACTGGGCGCCATGACTGTGGCCTTCTGGTTCCTGAGGTACGGCGGCAGCACTAAAGCAGAGTTCAGTCTCCAATGAAAGTGAAACGAGCTAAGGACAGAGAGTCAGAGAGAGTGTGAGAGAACGAGAATGATGGAGAGAGAGAGAGAGAGAGAGGGAAAGGGAAGGAGGGATGAAATGAGGGGGAAAAGGGAATCTTGTTATTTAAGTGGATAAAAGGTAATAGCAGAGCATGTGATGGTTCCCAGGCTTTGGCTGGGCTCAGAGTGCCACGGTGGTTATGCTTGGCCTCTCTCTCCACACCACCCCTCTTTCTCTTTCTTTTCTTTCCTATCCGACTTTCCTGTTGCCACTGACTACTTCAGTTAACTGGAACAATGTTCTTTTTCTTTTCGGTAACCTAATCGTTGAGACTGTCTTCACGGAAAGAAATGTGTCTCCTTACAGGAGACAGGGAAGGGGAGAGGAAAAACAGAGAGGGAGTGAGGCAAAGAGGACGAGAGAGAGAGAGAGAGAGAGAGAGAGAGGGAGAAGCTCCGGTTACCTTCAAACGGAACTCACACACCCCTTTCTGATTGTGAACACCAACCTCCCTCCACCTGTAAGCCCCGCCTCTCCATATATGCAGGTGAATGACATCACTAGCACAGCCCGCCCCACACCAGCTAGCTACCCATTGCTCTCTCACACAAGCCATGCACAGGTCCTTCATTTGTTTTATAACAGCACCCTGATGACGCACCACTGCGACACACAGCTGCATAGCCATAGCGGCCGACATATTCAAGAATTTGGGTCAAGCTTCTCGGGGATGTTGTCACCTAGACAGACAGAAACCCTCCAAAAGAACCTCAGGTAAGGGGGAGGGCTATCCCATTTTATCAGTCAGACATGTTCTCCCAATCGGACGACTGCATGCGCGTGACGAACAGACGTCGTCCCTTTCACAGCCAACCAGACTCATACGTTTGTGATGCCACAGAGCAGAAGTGGTCTGGGAGTCCCCTGCAGCAGAGCCACACCGCTTGGACGTCCTGAGCAAAAGGTTTGCGCTGTGGCAAATCACAGCCCGCGGCGCCATCTGCTTCAGATCTGCAGCCACCGTATGACAGCAGAGAGCCGCTCCCCCTCTCCATCCCTCCCTCCATCCCGCCGTCCGCCTGCAGATCCATGTTACTCTTCATTTTCAACCACAAAGGGCTCCTCCTACACACTCACACACCGACCGGAATCAATCCAACCAAAACAAATCGGACTCGCGCACTTCCACGCCCAGAGAGAGAGAGAGAGAGAGAGAGAGAGAGAGAGAGAGAGAGAGTGAGTGTGAGTGTGAGTGTGAGTGTGAGAGAGAGAGAGAGAGAGAGAGAGAGAGAGAAACAGCAAACGCCTGGTCACGGTGCAGGACTGCGTTATCTGGCGGTGCGAATGCAGCCACAGGCGTAACCGCGCGGAACCAAGCATGAGAGCGTGGAACCCTACCATGTCGCTCATGCTCACTTTTACCCGCGCACAGTCTGGAGTGGTACGGTCCAACCGCCCTGTCATCTCTGTGGAGACGAGGGCTCTCTTATCCAAAGCCAACACTGACCTCATACACATCTTCACAGACCAACTCACAATTGGGTGCTGCATAAGACTTTGTGCAGGATGAATAAATGAAGCCTGAAAGGCTTTCAGGTGTCGTTGGATTAGAAAGCGCGCACGTGTGTGTGTGTGTGTGTGTGTGTGTGTGTGTGTGAGTCTCCAATCAATGCTGAGTGACATACTTTTTGACTCGTATTACAATCCTAGTGTATTGAGATATGCAAATACAGAGCGGAGTGATCCGAGCCTCACCTCTCAGATCCTCTCCCCCCTCAGGCCTTACCACACCTCGGCTTCCACACACATTCCACGCTAATGTTGCCTGGGGGTTTGCTGTAAGTAGCCCGGCCATTCGACTGGACCTAATTATTAATTATTATTATTTATAGGTGTTTTATGCTTACAGACCCTGAACAATCCATCGCACACAGAGGAGATATTACAGATATTAGAATCAGGCAGACTCAGTGGATCACCCTCAGTGGGTCTGCAAGGCGGAAAAGACAGAAGAAGAGAGAAAGGAGGCTTTTGTTCATGAACTCATGCCGTCGGAAGGCTGGATAACACCTCCTTCCAGCAGACGTACCCTGACTATGGGCCGGACAGAACTCCCCGCAGGACGTAGCAAGTTTGCTTCTGGGATGCTCAGAAAGGCAGGAATCCAAAATGATGGCCACTTTAAGCATTTCATTCTTGCTTGGACCAAATCAGAGAAAACAAACCCAAGTACTAGTCTGTGAACTTTCTGGAAATTGCCGCTTGTGAGCAACGACACTGAAATGGCAGAGCGGGAGGGAGTTAAAAAGGAGGAGGGTGACAATTCACAGAGAGATGAAAAGGAGGGAGTTAGTATTCATGTGGACACCTCTCACTTGTCCAGGTGTTTGGATGTGGGTCAGAGGGGAGGGGGCTACGCAGGAAATGAGGGAGAGAAGGCAGGCAGAAGGCTCACAGGCCACAGGATAAATAAGTGATAAGGAAATGGAAAAGTCAACAGACACAGGGGCACAGACACAATGTCAGTGTCCCACTTCTGTGTCCTCCTCTCACCGGAATGGAGGAGTGAAAGGAAGGAGAGAGGGAGGTGCCAGAGGGGAAGAGTGAAAACAGTGCAGATGAAAGCAGAGAGAAGCGGACGTGGGTGTGAGAAGTGACTGGGATGTCCTGCAGGCTCCACCAGCCAAAGATGAGCTGGTGCAGCTGGGCTACAGTGTAAGGGATGCGCACTGGAAATGGGGGCATGGGGACCCATACAGGAGGGAAACATGCACCCACACACACACACACAAACACAGGAGGGAAACATGCACCCGCACACAAACACACACACCCTCACAGGAGGGAAACATGCACCCGCACACAAACACACACACCCTCACAGGAGGGAAACATGCACCCGCACACAAACACACACACCCTCACAGGAGGGAAAACATGCACCCGCACACAAACACACACACCCTCACAGGAGGGAAAACATGCACCCGCACACAAACACACACACCCTCACAGGAGGGAAAACATGCACCCGCACACAAACACACACCCTCACAGGAGGGAAACATGCACCCGCACACAAACACACACACCCTCACAGGAGGGAAAACATGCACCCGCACACAAACACACACACCCTCACAGGAGGGAAAACATGCACCCGCACACAAACACACACACCCTCACAGGAGGGAAACATGCACCTGCACACAAACACACACACCCTCACAGGAGGGAAAACATGCACCTGCACACAAACACACACACCCTCACAGGAGGGAAAACATGCACCTGCACACAAACACACCCACCCCAAACACACACAACTCAACACCTCTTTACTGCAGTCCACCTTCACCCAGCAGAGTGAGCAAGACCTGCTTTACACACACACAGAGTCAGACAGACACACAGACAGACAGAGTAGGATAAGCAGGACCTGCATTACAGACACACACACACACACCTGCATTTGACTCTGCCAGAGAGTGGTCCTGCATCACTAACACCCAAGTGCAAATTGATGATTATGATCAGCAGTGTCGGCAGGACCTGCTTCGGTCCCCCCCCCGCCAGATCAGGGCTTCCGCCTCACAGGTCCCCGTGCGGGGCTGCGGACAGGGGCAGGACTGGGCGTGTACCACACACGCCCCACCGTCCGGATGCAGCCGCCCGCTTCCTGAGAGACAAGCTGTTGTGCGCCTCGCACTAGGCCCGAGTAAACACACGGTGACATTACACATCGCTAAAACTCCGCCTGAGGGTGTCCAGCGTGACGCCGCCTTATATTGTTCGTCCGTGTGTGTTTAAGTGTGTGTGAGTGAGAGGGCAAGCTTTATGTGGCTTTTGGGAGAGGCTAGCAAACTTCCTGGAGTGGATGGAGTAGGCGGAGCTATGAATAGCAGCAGGTGCAGTTCTGCCATTTTGAGTTACACTATGATAAAAGGCGACTAGTATGCGGAGAACGGCGAGGCAGGCACATGCAGGCACACAGACACGCACCCAACAATGACCCACAGGTCAGCCAAACGAAAAGCACACGCAGTGTTGGGCTCTCTTAACAGGAGGAACACACCCAACACGGCCTGTGTCTACCAAACACACACGGCCCCATTCCAGACCAGGGAAGTACATACAGGAGTGGCCCTGTGTCTTTCTACACATATTCTAAACTGTGTATTTATATATAATATTATACTATAATTGTATTTAAGTAAAGAACAGTATGCATACAACACGTTTGAACCATAATAAGGAATGTGTATAGCTGTTCGTGGGCCATATAGGAGGCTGTTGAGTAACATTGACACAGGACTGACTGACTCTCAGTTCCTCTCTTTCACCCCCCCCCTCTCTCTCTCTCTCCCTCACCCCCCTCTCTCTCTTCTCTCTCTCTCAACCCCTCTCTTTCTTTCTCTCTCTCATCCCCTTCTTTCTTTCTCCCTCCCTCTCTCTGCTCTTTCTTTCTCTCTCTCATCCCCTTCTTTCTTTCTCCCTCCCTCCCTCCCTCTCTCTCTCTCTCTGCACATAAACGTTTGCTTGTTGTGTATAAATGAGATATGGAGGTAATTACTAACACATTAACCCAAACTACTAGCGCTCAGCTAGCGCCAAATTTACATGTGTTCATGATTAACAGTCAACACACGCAAAATCAGTAGTAAGCGTTAGTCGTACACATAGTTCGTGTTAAATGTAACATCCCATCACATCGCACACCACGACTAACTCTTGCTCATACTTCGGAAATAACGTTTTCATATTCACCATATTTACATGGTGGCAAATATCCGCTATATTTTTTTAACTTATGCTTATTTTCCATAAAGAAAGCATCCTGTTTAAGACTTTTATTTTAAAAGCAGGAAGCACATATTCTCAAATGTCTAGACTAAGCAGTACTTTAGCAAGGTTTTTCCTTTCAGTGACACCATGTGAAAATACAAAAAGTGTGACTTGCACTTATACTCAACAATCAGAAATGAGATGTGCTGCTCACATCTACTTAAACCTGCCTTCCGCTGGGCTAGTTCCCCAGGGCCACTAGAAGCGTCACCCTAGACATCAAATCAAACGAATGTGTAATGAGGCTTCACTGCTGCCCTGCAGTTATGGGAGAGGGTTCCCCATTATCTTCATAGTTGCACCGAGGGGTAGCACAGCCATGAAATCTATGGGCATGTTGAGGGCAGTAATTATTCTAAGCTCTACTACCCAATGATTAACAAAGAGAGCTTTTCTATGTGAGCTTCTCACACACACACACACACACACACACACACATCTCAGGTTGCTCTGAGAGCCTCTATCAAAGGTACCGGAGGCCATGGTGAACTGGACCTTCAGTTCCACATCTGAGATCAAAATGATAAAGCGGTAATCTAAGATTTAACACAACTAAGACAATTACATAGTGGTTCACAAAAATGTAAAAATGTACATCCAAGCTCCAATCACTAATCTGAGCTGAGTGGCATAAGGATTTAAAGGTGCCATTGATCTCTGGTTATCTTATTATTAGTATTTCACTGAGCTGTGATCAGATAGCCTGACAGCAAATGGTCCAATCAGTCAACACAAAACATAATTTAACATGTCAGTTGTGTTTGATGCCTGTGACAGCCGACAACTTATGACCATCAGCATAAAGCAAGTGGTTTTACAAAACAGTGCGCTCACTCGGACTCCGTGCTTCAACGTCCTTTTCAAAGCCCTTAATGTAGGATGCACCAAGGAGTGCACAATACATCGGGTGCTTACTGTTATCGCGATAATGGCAGGATCAAAACTGATACTGCAGAAACTTGCCCTACACAAATGAGCTCCAACAGGAATAATGCCTTTCTCTGTCTGTAGCTCTCTCTCCCTCCTTTAGGAATCTCAGCCTTACCACTGGAGGGTTCTTTGATAAATCGTAGCATTCACACAACACAATAACCAAAATGTATTTTGACCACAATAATCCAGGCCAGGGTTTAACCACATTTCATCATGGGTTCATCAGTTCTTCGTCTATGTATTTCAAGGCGTCATCGTTCCCAACGTCTAGCAGGATTATGGCATTATATTCTGGTTGGTATTGAGCAGCTCTAGGGTGCGGGTGGCACTGGTGCTTTCGTTCCTGGGGCACGACTTTAACTTCCCTTCTTACTCCTTCCCATCACTGTGTTCTTAGGAATCCTTAGTTAGTCAGGAGCAAACCCTTCTCTCAGATGTGGACCAAGGTCAGAGTTGCTGAGATCTTGAAGACCATGTTAAATATTGTTTGAGCCTGTTAGACCCCCCAGACTCTGAACTTCCTCAGTAAAGAATTCAAAACTAAACATTAATGAAATTCATTCGCATCCGAACCAGCCAATCAACACTCCCTGGATTTTTTTTTTCTGTTAAATTGTGCAACTGCTACTCTGCCACTGCTGAATCTGCTCAGGGCAAACACCTAGCGATAAAAACACTGTTTACCTTCAGAGGGCTGAAATGCGGACATTCTGCAACTCTATCATGCTGGGACATGCCGGGGCTTCCAAAACAGTCCATCTCCCCATTTCACAATGAGAGAGTTTGAATGAGTGTGGGAGAGGGGCAGCATGGAGGGGGGAGGGGGGGTTAAAAGAGGTGAGGAGAGAATGTAACACACATATTTCATCAGCATGAGGAGAGAGATGCCCATTAAAGGGAGTTGAGCAGAGCGCTCCTGAAACCTCTGCCTATTACCACACACTGCGATTCAAAGACGAGGAGTCCCTACAGAGCCGTGGTCAGTGTGAGCTGACCCCAGATCAGCCTCCAACTGTGCACACGCATGCAGCCGTACACGCAGGATATACAAGCACGCGCACACACACAACACAGGCGCGCGTGCGCACACACGCACAGACGTGCGCATGCACACAAACACCTTTACCACACCTGGAATGCCCGCCCCAGATTCAGGTACCTGCTTGCAGTTTGGCACTGCACGTCTGCCGTTGCCTTTGCCTCGACTAATTCTCACAACAGCCGAGAACAAACAGAAACCCGAGTTGATCATTAACGGCCCGAGAAGTGAAAGGAATGCCAGGCCGGTGGAATGCGAGTGCGGACAGAACTCCCCGCTCGTGACAGAAGAACAGGCGGGAAATGCGCTCAGTGCAGGGGATGATGGGACAGACAGAGTCTGCCTGTGGAAGAAGTGCCGAGCAGCGAATCAGGGCCATAAGCTTCGCCCTGCTGGTGCTGGCACACGCAACCACACCGGCCTGTGTGTCCCGAACCCACACGGCTCCCACAGCTGAAACCGGGACAGAGATCCTAACAATATGCTGATATATACTGATATATACTTCATGATGAAATATACAGCTCAATGATCTACACCATAGCCAAACAAATTCAGCATTCCATGGGAACAGTGACCTTTCTGGATTATATCACACGTCACGTCAGAAGCCACAATCCAACCCATGCATTAATATTACATTTGCAATTAGGTAGTCTTAGTCTGAAGCAGACGAGGTGCCAATCTGAGGGCCGTAGCCAGAAGCAGCCTGGGCCCCGAGGCCCATGAGGTCCCATTCTGTGTGCAGCCCAGCTTAACACACCACCACACAAGCGGCTTCCAATTGGCTGGCTCCATGGTGAACATGGTAAACATAAAACCATGAAGCATCCAGACCGGTGCAACTAGCCTTGAAAGAGAGAAAGAGAATGAAAACCTTCCCCCGAGTTTTTGATTTCCAAGTGTAAAACAGAATGTTTTCAATAACCAGTTTCTAAATGATCAGGAGGCTGCCACAACCTGGCAACAAACCGAGTGCTTTGCTTTCACGACCGAACGCGTCATGCACGGCAGTATAAACACCTAGTCGTTCTTACCCGTATTGGTGCAGTGGAGAATCGGATCTTCCGAGTCCTCCTGGGAGACAGGTCATCATCCTCTGAGAGGCCAGGAATTTCATCATACTCATCGTCCTCTTCGTCATCATATTCCTCTTCGTCATCTTCATCATAGACATCGTCTTCCCCCTCGTTCTTGCACCGAGTGTTTTCGTTGTCCTTGTCGTCCACGAACGCTGCATTCTCAAAGCTATAAAACGTTGGAGATGATCTGCCACATTTGTCCTCGTCCTCGCTCTCCGCCTCTTCTTCCTCCTCTTCATCACACTGCCTAGCGCTCTCCTCCTCTGTCGGCTCTGCTCTCTCTCCTTCCACGTACTCCTCGGGTTCGTGCCTTGCGTCTTCCCCGTGCCTGGCATCAGCGTTCTTCTCCATCGTGTCCCGAGGCGTCGGGATAGACGGAACTCTGCTCCCACCTCTCTGAGGAGCATCATTGTTGGCCTCTTTATCCAGGATCGCTTCCTCAAAAACATCGCTGTCCCCATCTGCGTCGCTCTCTGAGGACTCGTTCTGGACCACCACCAGCTCCGCCCGGACCACCCCTGCCCGTGCAGGATCCGGGCTGCCTGCGGACTCCAGAAGCCGGGGAGTCCTGTCCATGGAGGGTGGCCGCCCCACCCCTGACTCGCTCTTGTCTACGTCAGGGTCCTTGACCTTGTTGTAAAAACTGCCAACGAAAGCTGAAGCTTTTTGGTCCCTGGGAGGAGGACTGGCGGACTCATTTTTCTCACCACGCGCACATGGTTTGGCACCAGAACTACTCGAGGACGAGGAGGAACTTCTGAAGGGGTCGCAGGGAGAGAGGGGCTCGCCACAGCCTTTGGCCGTGGGGGAGATGGATTTGTAGGACACTGGCGAGACCGGTGAGCCTGATTTGAACAAAACATCACTGGCAAGCGAGGCGGACTTATTTGGGGAGTCAAATGATTTAGAATCATTTCTAGGGGAAGTTGGTGTTTGCAAGCAGTCACTAAAAGGTGAGGTTGGTTTGGGACTGCTGCCACGACCAGAAGTTGGCGGAGCTGATCTTTCTACAGGGCTGCACACCTTCTCCAGTGTTTGAGACGAAGCCTTTACCGACTCTTCTGCATCACTGTCCACCATGAAGTTCTCCAACCTGCGGGATATGGGGCCTGCGTTTAGTAATGATTTACTGACCGGTTTCGAGTCTTCACCCTCCTTCTCCTCCAGCAGGCCTTGGTCCAGTGAGGTAGAATGCCCATCTGCTTTACTAACGCTGTGGTTGCTATTTTCGGGAGGTGCAGCGTATCTCCTGCCTCTCTTTTCCTCACTCAGACTCCCCTGGGGCAGACGGCCGGAGGCCCTGCCAAGGGGCAGCCGCTCTGCTGCGGGCTTGTCCTTTATCCCTCTCTCAAAGAGCTTTCTAGTCACTGAGAACTTCTCAGCCAAAGCTGCTTTGTCTATCTCGGCATCGTCCCCCTTCAGGGTTCGCTCCAAGATCGGCGGCTCTGGGCTGGTAGGGCTGCTCACGCTACTTTTGTGCGTGCTGACTGAGAGTTTTGGCAGTGAGGAGACCTGAGACGCATCCGTTTTTAGTGCGGGTTTCGCCTCTAGACTCTCCTGCTGTTGTTGGCCGTCCAACTGCAGGAAAATGTTTTTTATCTTGTTCACCCGGTTGCCAAACGGTCGCCCCCTCGTGTCTTCCCGGGGGTCACTCGATCCATTAGCATATGACTTGGAGGCGCTGTCGGGTTTAGTCCCATCAAAGGAACACTTAATGGCGTGGAAGTCTGACTTGTATGCATTTCTATGAGGAGACGCACTCCTCAGTGTTCTCTCGCCTTTGCTCTCGGCATTGATCATTTTCACACACTTTCAGATGAGATCTTAAAAACACGGCGAGGCGGACCGGACTCCAAATCCAGATTTTGAGATCCGCACTGTAGCTATCTGTAGCCGTCCTTAATCGTAGTCGCACGATGCCACAAGCGCTGGAGATCTGCTTTGATACATTATTTCAGACCAAGCAGACGGCGGGCATCTGCAAAACAAACATGTTCGTTCGTTCGTTGATGGGTGCCACAAAATTTGCGTGTTTGCTGCCCATTTTGTGCCAAGACCACATTAGTTACTCTATCGTACTTTACCGACACATTACATTTTGGCTATGCTAGCTAAGTACCTAGCTAGCCAAGTTACCTTATCTGTAAGGAGGGCTGGACTAGTTTAGGCAGGCATAAAATGAAGTTCGATACTCTTAATATTTCGAGAAAAAAACTCCCATTAATTCTCTCTCATTACAGTTACCAAGCAGTATGTTATTGTTTAAGAATGAACTAACTCCACTATCTATGAATAAAGTGTGTTTGACAAGATTAGGCGGGTTGTTCCACATCAAAACCTAGAGAAATCAGCGATAAAACTAAACGCCGAAAGCCCACAGGCTACCACTGTCAGACAGCCAATAATATACTTTTTCCTGAAAATTAAGTCACAGTGGGAATTATTTGATGAGCCGGTGTAAACAACCAAAGTAAGCTAGCTAACCTAAGTTTCTAAAACCGAGTCGCATATGAAAGGCGAAATCTCCAACAAGCACACGGGCCTATGCCCTTACCTTTACCAAAGGTCCATTATTACCGAGTGGCAGTCTACTTCTTCCCGGTGTTCTCGAAATAACACAAACAAACTTGTCATTTCTTCACCGCCATCATTCTTCCCTGTCCTGCGTTTCTCTCTCCTTGAAAACTCACAAACCTGTCGCACCGCCGCTCGTCCCCGTGTGGCGCGCAACACGATCAGACAAGAGCAAGCGCGCTCACACGGCCGCATTCCAGGGCTGCTAGCCCCAACCCCCTTCCTGACTGCATGGATACGCAGACGGAGAGGAGACCGGGAATGGCGTGGGAAAAGACCCCCGTCCCACAGAGCAGTTCTCACCTACCGCATCACCAGTGCAGTTTCTTCAAGTACGAGAAGTGTCTTATGATAATATTCGTTGTTCAAGGGACGTTCACTCGTAACAAACTAAAATGGTTAAAGTGAGGAAGCAGAAGTTAACTCTGCAAATGAAAAAGTTATACTGTGTTTGCAATTTGCTTTTAATTGAATTTTTAAAAAATGCCAGAGAATAACGCTATTAACGTTCTCTAATATTCTTTCAAATTCACCTACTGGAGTTCAGTTTGGCTCATAATTCTCGCAGCAGTATAAAAATGAAAGAAGAAATTGTTATATTTGCCAATTACTCCTGCCTCTGGGGGAGAAAGAAAAAGAAAAAAAAGATAAATAAGTGTTTGATGGAAAATTAATGTCACGTTTTCTGTTTGTTTTTCTTTGCAAACATATGCTTGGTTATGCAAAGAACCACTGACAGCAAATAACAGGCATAGTGTTTTCATACCGCGACAGATGCGAAATCTGCAAAACTTAAAACGTAGCAATTAATGCATCAGCCCGTATTGTGCCCCGCTGGCAGAGTCATCGCTTGGCAAAATAGCGGTACAAAATGCATTTTGCTAAATGATGTCTTTTAGCCTAGCGTCTGCGTCTGTATTAATGCAGGTTATTTGCAGAACACCAAGGTGCACGGGCCATTTATTGTTCCAAATACAGCGTCTCACTATGGGTGTGCCTCAACGTCTCCGGAGGACAAAGTAAGTGGGTCACAGTCGCGGGGTGATGTGGCAGTTGGAGCCGGTTGCAGTAACTTCCAGCCCTGGGCTGACACATGCCTGCCTTTTATTCCTAACAGACGTCTGCTCTTGGAAGTTAGTGGGGCCTCGTTCTGTGAGTGCAATTAAATGTTTATGTAACTGCTTCACTATTGGGGCACTGCGTTCTAAGAAACGAAAATTGTATAATGCAGGTATATACGTTAGGCCATTGCCCCTTCATCAAAAACACATCGTACACACACATCCAGCTCTTTATTTGGCCAGTTAACTATAGTTTACAGAGTAGAGGCTAGACAGCAACGCTTGATGTGTTTAGATTATGAGTTCCGTTGGCTACATGTTGTGTCTTCCTATCTGACTTGCACAGCTGAAGATCCTCCAAAGTACATACAAATGAATGAGTAATGAGAACGTTACATTTATTCCCCATTTGAAAAATATTTTAAATGGCCTTAGGTCTGAATTAGAGGCATGAAAATAAGATAATAAAACATCATGAGACGGACATAGGTTAAAAAATGGATATAACAGTGACAGCGTCATTTGGTATCTCATCACCACCACTCACCAGTCAGTATATGTTATAATGTACTTTGCTTCAATTCTTGTTGTCTATTTATATATCTGTTATCTATATTTCCTTAAAAGCTTGACTTGGTAAACAAACTAGCCCAACTAACCACAAATGTTAATGATTAAATGAAAACCATTATGCTATGCACATCAGTAGGTACAGCATAGCTGTGTGAGTCTTGATGTCCAAAGCTGTGTGGCACGGTGGTTCTTTGTAATAAAGATGTCTTTGCAGACTGAGGTTTGGCACACAATGCTGGGGCAGATGGTGAAATGTTTAACGTAAGCGTGTTTTCTTGGCTTTTCTGTGTTACAGAGCAAGTTCAAGGAGAATCCAGTGTACGACCTTAAGCATATGCACTGTGATAAATGAACCGCAAATAATGCTAACATGGAGAAAGCATGAAGAACAACTTTGAATAACAAATCTATAGGATACACTCAGCTGTGGGTCAGACATCCATTTAAAAAGCTTCAAAACATAGTAAGGTCTCTTCCTCTAGTGGGACTCTTGCAATAACCACATTGTATATTCTGCAGTTACGGTTTCAAAGACATGAATAACATTATGTACTGTATGTCCAGTGGCATCAGATTTCTTTGCCGTTTCCTTGTGGTATTTCCTGCTTTCTGATTGGAGCTCGACTGAGGATCCGGGTTATCTGATGAACACAGCTTAAAATGCCCATTCACTTCTCCTTAAGTTCACAACTGATGTAATCATGCCCCCACTATAGGCCTCGAGCTGGAAGGAGATTGCATCAGCTGTGAATGTGATTTTATTTATGAATGGAATGACACACCTAGAGTATGGACCATGAGCACTGCCTACAGTGACATTTATGGATGACCATTCATTCATTCAACACAAATTACTCCAAATTACTGCAATAATTTTTGACCAAGGATGTATCAGATATAAATTCTCAGTTGTGAATGAAAATCACATTAGATGTAATTATCAAGATGTGGGGTGTCCACTGTGAAAATAAACAGCACATCTTCTATAACTCCAAAGCAGATAGCAGTAAAACCCTTACTAATACTTGTAATAACACTTGTACATAAATGTTGGTGAGCAAGAGGGAATAGTGAGTCCTCTGCCTGTCCATGTGAGCACATGTTTAATTGGCTCGGGTGCTGTAGCCCACTCATGCGTGGCCAGCCTGGGGGCACGGACCACCGCGTGCCTCCTGCCCGATCTCCTAGTAACCAGGAGGCCTGAAATGCATGAAATTCAGACAGGCGATCACTAAGGGCAGCTCTTCCCTCTTTCTTCATTTCCCTGGTGCAGAGCTGCTTTGTTAAGCACAACCGTTGTCAGGCCAACCCTAGGCCCCCCCCTCCTGCTACGGTGTACTGTATCTGCGACTCCAAAGCTCACCAAAATTCCTGCTAGGATCCTAGCCTGCTGAAGGCAGTAGATTAGCATGGCATGCGTCACAGCTCCACGGTCACTGTGTTCATGTGGTAACGAAATACAACTCTGGACATTTTCCCCCACATACCTCATATGGGAGCCAGATCTATGGCACTAGAGTGAAGCCTTTTTTTAACCACATCATGAATATGTAGAGTGCTTTTGTACGAAATGTACTGAAGTCACTCAAAGAGCATGTCTTTATTATTTTAACTGACTGCATAACCACTTAAAATCTGTTATTAACTAACAAAACATTACAAGCAGTTGCTTTGACTCCGTGACCTCAAGGGCACATCGAAGAAACTAAGATAAAATCCTAGATTTCCTCTGCACACAGTTGTCCTCCCTTCACCAGATTAAAATGTAAATCGTGTTAAAAATAGCAACCCTCACCCTCACAACCCCAATCCTCGCACTAGCCCACAAGCCTCTCAGATGGACTTAAACTTCATTGTTATGTTTAGTGCTCAGCATAACCACATGATAAGATCCTGTCTTCACAGTTGGACAAATAGGGATTCTTTTGTGAATCTGATCATTTGTGTTTAGAACAATTTTTGCTCACATGGACATACACACACACACACACACACACACACACACACACACACACACACACACACACACACACACACACCAGTGATGGCTGGTTACCAGAGTTATCGAATAATTATAATTTCTAGTATTAATAAATGAATTCTGCCCTTCTTTCCTTGTCTAGGAAGTGATGGATTGTAGCAGCAGGAGCTCTTTCCCAGAGACCTGACCAGTGTCCTCTCAATGGCAACAGGTTGCTCAGACACTTCTGGCCAAGTCCTGCAGCTTCATGACTTTGCTTGTTTTAAGAAGGCAAAGCTCCTCTCTACGCCTGCTGATGTAGCTCAAATAGTTGCAGCTATAGGCATCGAATTGTTGCAGCTAAAGACGCACACACACAGAAATAACAAGGACCCCAGAATAGTGAACCTGGCATCATCACACACACAAGGACCACAGAATAGTGAACCTGGCATCATCACACACACAAAAGGACCACAGAATAGTGAACCTGACATCATCACACACACAAAAGGACCACAGAATAGTGAACCTGGCATCATCACACACACAGAAGGACCACAGAATAGAGAACCTGGCATCATCACACACACAGAAGGACCACAGAATAGTGAACCTGGCATCATCACACACACAGAAAGACCCCAGAATAGTGAACCTGGCATCATCACACACACAGAAGGACCCCAGAATAGTGAACCTGGCATCATCACACACACAAAAGGACCACAGAATAGTGAACCTGGCATCATCACACACACACAAGGACCACAGAATAGTGAACCTGGCATCATCACACACACAAGGACCACAAAATAGTGAACCTGGCATCATCACACACACAAGGACCACAGAATAGTGAACCTGGCATCATCACACACACACAAGGACCACAGAATAGTGAACCTGGCATCATCACACACACAAAAGGACCACAGAATAGTGAACCTGGCATCATCACACACATACAAGGACCACAGAATAGTGAACCTGGCATCATCACACACACAGAAGTACCACAGAATAGTGAACCTGGCATCATCACACACACAGAAGGGCCACAGAATAGTGAACCTGGCACCATCACACACACACAAGGACCACAGAATAGTGAACCCAGTGTCCACAACCCTCCCCCCTCTCCCCCACACAAAGACCACACAATACTGAACCTGGTATCCTCACACACACACACACATGCACACTCTATTCTATAAAAATATTATTATGGAAACCTGACAGACCTCATCTGGCACTGTGCTCAACAAAACATTTATGAACAAAGAAATTCAGATATACACTGTCCACGCTAGGAATAATAAATAATGGAAAGTTTTACACCCATTAGGTTTACCCAGTCCTGGAGAGTAATTACCTTCTCTGTAGTTAATGGTTTTCACTCTCCTCATTCTACATAGTTTGGTATCTGAGGTGACTCAACTCAAGGGTTGGATTTGACTGCTTAAGGGAACTTACTCTGTCATGTAATTGCTGACCAAACTACATTTACATTTACATTTACGGCATTTCGCAGACGCTCTTATCCAGAGCGACTTACAAAAGTACTATGTGTTCAGTCAGAATATGCATCTCTATCTAGTATAAACAGGTTTAAGTCCAAACTACTTGAGGTCAAGCACTGCCATAAACCGTTGCTAGTGCTGATGCCTAGAAAGAAGACAACAAAATATAAGATTAGACACAGTGCAATACCTATCAAGACTGAAATACCTACAAGGCTACATGCAGTATAGTGCAATACTATAGTGTTCCTAAAGATAAAGTGCAATTACGCTTTATACCAATGCTTCAGTTGATTTGTGCTTATAAGTGCTTTACAAAGAGATGGGTCTTCAGGCTGCGTTTGAAAACCGAGAGAGAGTTCGCTGTTCGGACAGCCAGTGGAAGTTCGTTCCACCATCTGGGTGCCAGGACAGAGAAGCATCTTGTCGCGTGTCTTCCTTGAATCTTGAGGGATGGCGGGTCAAGTCGAGCCGTACTTGAAGCGCGAAGGGCTTCTACTACTGCTTCTACTACTGCTGATGCTCCATTCTGTTATGTGTATGTTGTGCTTACATGTACCAACAATAAGCCTGAATGAATTCCAAGTACACAACACTTTTGTAAGTCGCTGAGGATAACAAAATGTAAATGTAAACATTATCATCCTTGCCCATACATTAATATTTTGGTATTTTTTCTGTTTAAGTGGTTCATTATTTAGCTGTGTTTTTGTTATCATGCAGATATGTTAATCTCAGTCCTCCCTGCAGGTAGGTCATATAGATAATTTTCATACATTTTCTAGATTTACATGTTCCAAAATCACTATCATTGGTGTTGTGATTCTGAATAGTCACGTCCCACTAAGGTAAAACATATTACATTTATTATCAATTTAGAAACTCCATAAAGGTCCAGCCTAATAAGCTCTTTATTTATTTATTAATTTCTTGAGGAGATAAATGTTGATTCTCCAGTTGCCACGAGGCACAGTTTGTGGTGACCTGTGTAGATCACTTGAAAATTTAGGTTAACATATTAACCTAAATTAAAACAATCTTCAATTAAAACTAAACTAGGTGGGATTTGGGTAGCAATTTCACACTGTGCTTATTCCTCGAATATGTTCTATCCTGGTCACTAAGTTTATTGTTCTGCCTTTTTGAGAGTGCATGTATCAAAGGTAAAGTATTTTAAAGTCATTTGTCTGGTCCACACTACTATCTGAATAGCCCCCACATTAAATATATTACTTCAGTGTTGCTTCCCTTCCAGCCATGTTTCACTCTATTGAAACTTTAAGAATGCTTAACTACTTCCACTGTAGAGTAACTGGTATACTAATGGAACATATTTTTGGCTATTTCTGCAGTCTTAATCAGTTCACATAAAGGTAGGTACAGGCAGGCAGGCAGACAGTCAGAGTTAGTCAGGTCCCTTGCATTGCTAAGGATGCTGGCAATGCACATTAAGAATACAAAGATGTCGCCCCCTGCTGGTGAAATTCTGCTTGGCGCAACGGTTTACTTTTCTCTGTATGTGAAACCATCATGAGACCTATATGCAATAGGGTTTGGGTTTTTTTTATGAGATTGGGGGGTGGAATGATTGCATTCAAATTCAGTATACTGGCTTGTAAGTAGATCATGTGAAGTTATGCAGAGAAATGTATGTCAACACCGCTAAGCATGTATTTTGTAACAGACTTTGACAGAAACTGGTTTGACAAAGCCTTTCATTCTTTATCTGTTACCTTGGAAACAGTGGGAAAAATTCTGAAACCTCTGCTTATATCATTAGAGTCACGATGCTTCGGCGATCCGCTGCTGCTGACGCTGTAGCTTCTCACGGGTGTCTGTGTTCGCTCAGCACTGAGGGTTACGGTCAAATGACCAAAACTTACCGTATATACCATCCATCCATCCATTCATTTTTGAATATATCTCTCCATGTCTCTCAATACCATTATAGTTTATGTACAATGAATGAAAGCTGAATAGTCATTAGAAGGTGTATTAATATTTGTGTGTATTACCTTTGCTTCTGTTCACATATCTTTTTTATGGGAGGTAGGAAAATCAAAGTTATCTCACAACACGGATCATTTGGCTTCTTGCAAAAAATGCCTCTTTTATTGAATTTTCTGCATGTACGTTTTCAGAATTTCTCTATTACTCATATTTTTTAGTTCCAGTATACTCAGACGCCATTCAGTATGGAAAGGCCAAGAAAAGTGGACCCCTTCTATGTTAGAGGGGCTGGAGACTGAAGAGAGATGTATGGCTCCTGAGGCCAAATATAAGCAGAAATCATAGATTTTAGCTTACGTTTGTAGGTATTTTAAGTGTTGTGACAGCATTATAATTCATTTATATGTAATATAAAACGTTATTACCTGCATACGTGACAGGGAAATTCTAAACACAGATAGGGTTCGAATTCAGTGTAAAAAAAGAACTATAGGGTCAATCTTAGTTTGTGAAACAACAAAAAGATCAAATTTTGTTACTCAGTGAGATCACCTTACCCCTCCACAACCCCCCCGGCCTTTTTCTGTCTGTAAAACTGAATTCGTCTGTGTTGCTGAGTGCGCACTTTAATAACGACACTTGGTGGCTCCTGCAATACCGTGGCTCGCCACATTGTTTCACATAAATTCAGAATGACCCATATCATACTCAGTTACAATGTTATTGTTTTCTGTTTGTTTTGGTTATAGGCTATTATTACCAGCTATTGTCAGAGATTAATTCTTCAGTGACTAAAAGGTTAAGAAACTAATGTTTCTTAACTAATTTCTACTTTACATTACTTTTCCTTTAATCATTTGCGACTACATGAAACTTAGAATAGTGCATTTCAGCAATTCTATAGACTGCAATACATTTGCTTAATTTGCATAAATATATAGTACCTCGTTGGTGTCTAGTGGCGGTGTCAAGTTTAAACAGTAAAAGCGCAAAGGGAAACTTCCACATATTGGCAGAATTCGGAGCAAAACTGATTACCGATGCTTTATTTGAGCGGCTGACTTCCACTGCCAAGTATCAAAAGGAGTTCCAAGTATCACCAAAAGCGCTACATCAACCATCCGGAGGCATTCGTTGTCATTCGGCCGACAGCGCTCGAGCCTCGCTTGAGTATGAAAGGAATATGATAATCTGCAATAGAAATATGGGTTTTAATAATTAGCATGATTATTTGTCTAAGGACTGTGTCGCAGCAGGTCTGCACCGTGGGCTGCGGTTGTCCTCCAAGGGCTTGCGACGCCAGTATCGGACAAGCAGAGGAATTTGAATATGCTTTGATGTGGTGGCTGTGTGTGTGTATGTGTGTCTGTGTGAGCGCGCGTGTGTGTGTGAAGTATATAGCAGTATAAAATGGAGTGCAGCAGACCGTTTATTTTCTAACTCCCACGCAATACGTAACGAGGCTTTCACCCAAGCCATAACTCCGGGGGCAGCAGGGTTGTAGTGCAGCTCGTGGGGTAACTGAGGTGCTGATCAAGAGAGAGGTACCCCCCCCCCCCCCCCAGCCCATTAACTGAGTTTTAATTTGATTCTGCTGTTTGCACACAAACCAAAAAAGTTATTGACCAGGACAGGTACATTTAATCTTAAAATATATTTATATATTTGTTGTTTTGCATGACTATTTAATTCATTGTATTATGTATACAGAAAACGGACAAACAAAAGCTGTTAAATTAACTGGAAAAGTGAAATAAAGAGTTGAGATAACACCAGGGTTTTCTTATTTTGTTTATTTATTTATTTTTAGTTACATTTCCTCGTGACCAGATCCCAGGTCTGAGAAAGCAGGAGAGTGGCGCATTGCATTAACCACAGCCAGCTGGGATGTCTCAAAGTAAACTCGCCCGTTAACAAGTGCGGACGACGCGAATTGTCTTTCCGAGTCCATGATCTCGTCAAAGATGGTAGCAGCTCACACTTCTGCCCATTCCTCGCCGTCCACAGAATGGATAGTTTGTCTCGATAAACGGTAAGTTATTTTTTAATAAGTCATATTCGTTATATTTGATCTTTTTTCCCTCATATTTGACTCAGTTGAGCTGTGTCTGAAATGTCTGTGAAATAGCCCTTATGTTACCAGCGTTAGCACTCGTGTCCTGACAAAAAGGTATCCGAATAAACGAGTCAATTCTGCGATATGTTATTTGTTAGAAACAGACCACTAATATTTGCATATGGGCTATGCCAGATGAACACGTTCTTGTAAAACAGTGTGTCAGTTTTATACTATATCATCGGAAATCTCACGTATCTGTTATGATTTACCTTAAGCTTGGGGGTAACCTTCGCACGTGTTCTCAATCTTTAATTATGTGTTGTTAATCAAGGTCAGAAAATGACCATTTGTAAAGAGTCGCGTATCACGCGTATCACCCAACAGCGGCACCGCAGTAGCTGTTACTGCAGACTCATTCAGAAGGTTTTTTTCTCTCCTGTGTGGCGCCTAAGGCGGGCATGCATACTTACTGAGGAGGACTGTTCAGCCAGGTTTCTGGATTCTGTCTATTCTCCCCCAGCGATCAGTACTACTGGCTAGACATTGCAAATAATGCACCCAGCACGGATCCGTGGGTCGTTTTCTGTCTCATCAATCTGAGCCGACTCTCTTCTATCTTTAGACTTTTCATCTATATGTGGCTTCTGTCATGTATTCCTGGTACACCAGCTGGATACAGAGCTACAAAGACCTTTTTTATTATGTGATCATCAACTCCAGTCCCTTTCATAATGTGTTTATGATACCACAGTTCCAGTTTAATGAGTTCCGACCTGTCCCTATCCAAGATTAATGGCCTTGTCATCCGCGAACAAATCAATATGTGCACAGTTTACAGCTGTCCTCAGTTGGAGAAAGATGTGGAGACAGGCCTTCAACACTTGTCTTGCCAAATTGGCGTGCATGGTGCTGATTGAAATACAGTCTGTAAAAATCTACCTGGCTCCACCTTCCGCAAACTTCGAACGCAGTCTCTGAATATAAATGAACACAAATGAGTCTATCCACCATCATGTTCTTAATGTAAAATGCTGACTGTATTGTGTAAATCACATTCTAATGCTCTGCGTTGAAGGCACAAGGACGTCTTCACTGATACAAGCTTTAGGCATATATTGTGAGAAAGATGTATGTTGCATCATAGATGAGTTGTTTTGAGTACATGTAGATATAACATACATGTAGATGTAACACACAGTTCAGTCACGCATGCTAATGAATACTCCTGGATGCTCACATTGTATGTATAGTACATGGAAGGATATGTTTGTGTCTTCTGCATTCACTATGTGGCTTTTAAATGTCACTCCTACGCTAGAAACAAGACTCAAAACAGCTTTAGAAAATAACTTCTCCAGGATAGAACGTTGCAGTAGACTGTATTCATCAAGCATTTGAAACAAATGTTCACTGGTTGATTTTGGTACAGATTTGAAAACAGTTGCAGGCGTGTGTTTGTCTGAACATTAAGCTTTGTTGGCTCTGGGCCTAATATGTGCCTCTCTGGTTTAAATACGGTTACACCCACTCTCTGTCTAAAGCCACATTTTCCAGCTATTCAAATAAACCTCAGTGTCTGCTTTACATTGAAGCAACTGTACATCTGTACTGGATGAGACTTGGATGAGAGAATAAAATAAATGGATTGTTTATTTTTACATACATATATAGAAAAAACAGGATATAGAAAGAATTGTAAAGAATTTGTAATCTAAAAGTACATTTATTCTACCTTAACTGTGTGCAAGTGCAACATGCAGCAACGAGACCTTTGAATGGACAATACAACCAATCCAGTCTCTTTTACATTTCCCAAAGAAGACTTTCCTAGAGAATTAAAAGAATCGAGCTTCAACTTTCAGTAATGAGGTTATAATGATGGTTTGAGGTTCCTCTGTCTGACGCCTGTATAGTGTTCCTGGTGTGTTCATCTTTTCTTAGTGATTGAATGTATTCTTTGGTTACCTCCATCTAAGGATTTGTTAATTTCATTACAACCATTTCCCCTGGTTTGTCAGGCTTTTTGCTACTGCTAAGCTCACCAGTGCATAATTAATATTGAACAATGACGCAGACAGCTGGATTTCTATTTACTTATACTGATTTTCAGCCTTGCGACAGTCTCTTTACTGGCGCTTAACCGGCATCACCTTCGTGTTGAGCAAAAAGCAGCACTGACACACATGCCAGAACCTCATTTACACGCAATCAAGGACCTTTTGTGTGCTCACTAGTGCCTGAACTAATGAAGCAGAGACACACAGCTACAACTGAGCAGCCAACAGCACGAGTACTTTTGGAATCCTGAATGTGAAGGCTGTGTATAAACGGGACTACACAGTCTACCTGATTAGGACCTGCACATGCACTAACCCTGTATTCATTTTTTTCATTTATTATGCAGTTTGTAAGAGTACAGACTCAGAACAATAAAAAGATGGGTCACTGACCAGTTATTTGGGCCATCCCCTTATCTCTCTGCTTAACCAATACTGTATGTGTCTGAAACGGAGATTGTGATGAAGATTTGATTCTGAAGTTCACTGGTCTTAAACAAATTCTCACTGACTGACGTGAATGAAGCAATTGTAGCAAGATTTCTTGCTCTCACGTCTTCATCTTCAGTGATCTGCAGGTGTGAAAATGCTCCAACAGTAGTGTTTGAAAGACAAGCTGTTTTGAGATCAGGGTTAAAATGTGTCCTCGTGGTGGCACAAGGCAGTGTACCAGATGTGTTTGCATAGTAAATGGGCTCTTGGTTCCTCTTTAACAAACACATTCTCTCTCTCTCTCTCTCTCTCTCTCTCTCTCATACACACACACACACACTCACACATACGGCACATTGTGATTTATTCAGGTGTGGCTCACCTGTAAGTCCCCACTGGAATACACAAGGTTTACATGTAACCAGACTCGGGATATTTTCCACCTGTTCGTAAAAACAAGAACTGTTTAAATTGTCCAGTATCCAGGAGTTGTCCAGTGTCCCGAACTTATCCAGCTCACCTATCTCAACACTCTAAGATGTATCGATGAGTCCAGTTTCAACTAAACGTCTAGTTAACAGAAGACAAAACGAACCTTAGAATACTACTTCAACATGTGCTTGATCATCGTACCCTCTCACTGGCACTGTGCTGCCTTGCACTCTTTTGTTTTGGGATATATCTGTACTATTTTCTTCAAATGGTGCTCTGTGGTCCCTGAGATGGTAGCAATCGGTCATTATTGTCTCCACCTCACGTTAAGTGTGTTTGTCTCTACTGAAGCCCCCCTCCACCAGACAACCATCCAGCACCATTATGTCTAACAATTATCACCTCACACATGCACACACACACACACACACACACACACCAGTGATGGCTGGTTACCAAAGTTATCGAATGATTATAATTTTTAGTATTTATACATGAATTCTGCCCTTCTTTCCTTGTCTAGGAAGTGATGGATTGTAGCAGCAGGAGCTCTTTCCCAGAGACCTGACCAGTGTCCTCTCAATGGCAGCAGGTTGCTCAGACACTTCTGGCCAAGTCCTGCAGCTTCATGACTTTGCTTGTTTTAAGAAGGCGAAGCTCCTCTCTACGCCTGCTGATGTAGCTCAAATAGTTGCAGCTATAGGCATCGGCTTGTCTAGCTCACACATTGCTTTATCTGGCTGCAGGTCTTTAAGAACTGCTAAGAAGTCACCCAGCTCCCCCTGTTGCCCTGAAGGTCATGACCTCGGAGCTCAGATTTCAGTCTCCCTGCATCAAAGAAATGGCCATAAGTTTTAAAGCAAATGTTAGATTGCCTCCTCGGGGCAACAGGCGACTCATTTAATCAAATGTGCTTGGATTGAGTAGTTCAATGAAGCACATGCTTGCCAATTTATTTCTGATAAATCTGCTCACTGACATTGCCTGAGACAGCCATGTGAAGGTTTCCGTAACACTCTGGGGAGTCCTGAAAACGTGTCAGCTGCCAGTGCTTTCTTCTCGGTTCATTTGGAGGATCTCATGTGAGATTTGCTACTTCTGCATCTGCAGTAGGAGCAGAGCACTAGCATTTCTGGGTGCCTGAACATCCTACGGACTCTGGGAAAAACGTCTTAGTGCCTGTGGCAGAAAAAGTGAAGTGTTACAGGAAACACTCTGGATTCAGGAAAGCATTTTGCCCCCTTGGAACACACAAGGTTTTAATCAGTGTGCATAGCAGTGCTCAAACATTGTATTTTGGGGCAATTTCTCTAACTCTGGCATGGCGTTCATTCAGAGAGGGAAGCCACAACAGCAGCCTCTTCATTTGTCTGAGACGCACGTTAATTTGTAATTGTAGCCCTGTATGTGTTTATTTAAAACATTAAAGACTGACTGGGCCTCTTGCCCTCCTAAAACGTCAAAAAGTCAATTCAAACATACTGAGCTATCACAGACAGCGACGAAATGTCAGCTGTCTCATCTGTTTGCCATGCAAGAAGTCTTTGATTTAATCATGGACAGTGGCTGTAATGGCAGAAATTAAATCATTCTGAATGGAAGGAGACAAGCCAGAAAACACAGAGGACGTCTGGAAGGGAGTTGCTAAGACATCATCGTACTTGGCTGTTTTACTGAATTCTCTGTAGTTCCCCTTGCTAGCTGATTCACTCCCCTCATCATGGCCACTAAAAGATGGCTCTCGACAGCCAAGCAGTGAAGTGACATCAGTTAGGCAGCAGCGTTGCCAACTTAGCTAGATTTAGACTTTTCAGACCCTTTTAGCGACTTTTTTTTCTCAAAGAATCAACTAGCAACAATTATTGCAACTTCTTGGACAAATTAGCCGATTGAGAGGTTCAGCTTTGTCCGTGTCTGCTCTGCTTAGTGAGTGTTAGAGAGGTTGGAGCAGTATGTTCAGTGAGGGCTAGAGAGGTTGGAGCAGTTAGTCTACAGTATATTTTATAGATTTTATAGGAAAGCATATTATATAAAGTACACTGTAATAAAGATATTCTGTCATTTTCTCTCTTGATTATCATTTAACTTGCAAATATAGCTGAAATCACAGCTGACACAAACTGACACTGTGCAGTATGCAAATACAGCACAGTGATGTCACAAACATGCGACATCAGCACGCGACAGAGACATTTATCTAGAGAAATTCTAGAGAAATTTAGCGACTGTTTGAGTAGGCTTTAGCTACTTTCCATGTTGACTATGGAGAGGGATTGAAATGCAGAGGAGAAACGAAGCTGCAAAGCACACCACATTACTTTTCAATGGCAACTATAAGTAAACAAGATACACTTTAACCATATGTGCATTGAAATGTAGTCATTACAGCGTGAAATTAAAAGCTTGGATTGAATCGGTGTGGAAAGTGATGCATTTTGATTTGACGTCACGACCTCGGAAAAACAATACATGTGAATTTATATTTAATGAATGAAATACTGAATTTGTGTCAAAAAGTGAATGTGAAACATTCAGTCAGCTACGTTGTGCAGTCAGCTACGTTGTGCAGTCAGCTACGTTGCATTCTTCTGTGTGCTATTGTGAATGTACCAAAAACGTTTTTGACTACATTTCAGTCAAGAACAGCATGGTATTGAGTCAAGAATAGCGTGTTATTCATGCCACAATGAAATGTAATCACCGTCCACTCATAGCCTGCTCTTGATTTTGAGACTTGGTCCATCTTGCTGGAAGATTTGTTGCAAGAGATGAAGTACATGAGGTCTTAGACAGATTACATGACGTGCTAGGGTGATTACATGATGTGCTATGTTGATTACATGATGTGCTAGGGTGATTACATGATGTGCTATGTTGATTACATGACGTGCTATGGTGATTACATGATGTGCTAGGTTGATTACATGACGTGCTATGGTGATTACATAGATAAGGTGCTCTTGCTGCTTATCTGCGTTAGCTGGTGTGAGCAACATTAGTTGGTGTCCCCTCTGTTTCTTCAATGCCGTTGAGGGTCTGTCACGACAAATCAGTCAGTTTAATTTTTACTTTCTTGCAATGCAAAAAGGTAGTTAGAGATGGGTCACATCCCTGCATATTGAGTGTACCAAGAGCTATGCTTCAGTAATCTGTGGTTGATTCAGAGTCTGTTGTGGTCTGTACATTAAAGAAGTCACCCCTGGCATGCACGCACATACACACACACACACACACACACACACACACGCTAGTCTACTGCTCTAGCTAATCTATTTGTTTGAACTGCATGAGTGAGCACTTCCTGGTCTGTAAACCTGCAGAATGGCTTTTCTCATTGGGATATGAGTGGGAAAGGTTTTGCCCTTGTTAAATCTGTACTTCACTGTTTCTAAGTGTGTGTTATTCTCCAAGGAAAGGAGAATAGCAAGTATACATGCTTTGACTGTTATACATTCAGTTCTCAGCAGTGGTGTTTTCACCATTCCACACTAATCGTATTGTATTGGGAATACAATACCTTTACTCTGCCTTCATTTGGCATTTGGAATAAAAATGTATGGTCTCCTGACATGTTTACTGTTGTTTATCAAGCTTTCCCCTTTCTTTGTTTCGAAAAATATATGCATAAGGTGAAAGGAACATTCAGAGGTCGCTTAAATATTTATTCTCTCACTTCCCTCCTTCAGTGCTAGCAGGCACATGCCTTACAGAGGCGTGTACAAATCCTGCACAAAGAACTGATTCCAAACTGTGCATGTAAACACGACAGGGACAGCTCAGGAAACAGAATCTAAATGTAATGTGCAACTGACTTATACTGTATCACTCTGTAATCGAACACATAATGCATCGTTTCGGGAATTCATTTTTAGCTCATAGCAGTTATATTTTTTTGAAACTGCAGATACAGGAGACGTGTGGCACAGGTGACAGGTGACAGGTCCCTGGTGAGGCCATGCATGAATGATCAAGCTGTGGACATCCTGTGCGTGCCCTCACATTAATGATGGCTTCTCCTGCTCTGACTCCATCGCCATGGCAAAATTAGTTCTTGGTTCACTGTTCTTGGTTTTGTCTTGGTCCACGGTGACAGAGGGCACGTCCTACCATGCACCTTCTCTTTGTGGTCATTTATTCTGATTGATCCTGCACCATCACTACAGCATCTGTGTGTATGTGTGTGTGTGTGTGTGTGTGTGTGTAGACCAGCAGAGCGCTCTGGAGAAGATGTGGACATAATCATGGCCAGACTGAAGAGCGTGAAAGCGTTTGAGAAGTTCCACCCCAGCCTGCTACAGCAGATCTGCCTGTGTGGCTTCTATGAGTGTCTGGAGAAAGGCATAACATGTAAGTTACACCACACACACACACAAGCCCCCACACACACACATACACTCAGAAAGCACACAAAAATATCTGCCAGACATGCACACAAACCCCAGCACACACCCACACATTGACAAAATGGTACCTTCCAATAGATGTTCTCCCCTTCTGTGATATGCACTGAATGCGAAGCTAATCTACACTATTTATTTACTCTAGTGTACTTTGTCTTAGCTTTTGTTCTTTTTGGTTGCGTAACACAGTGTACAGACAAGGCGATATTGGCACCAGCTGGTATGCTGTCCTGTCTGGCTCACTTGATGTTAAAGTCTCTGAAACTGCAAACCATCAGGTAAAACATTACACATATCTTTTTTTTTACACATTTGGTTTATCCATCAGTTATTGGCTAGTTTTTACCAATCAGTTATTGGATGCTTTTACCCATCAGTTATTGGGTAGTTATTCCAGCACTTTAAGCAGATTTCTTTCAGTTACATTGACAGATCATTTTAAATGCACCCTTATCAAAGTTCAGGTAGTTTCAGTAGCACATTATACATAGCTGTGATTTGAAATTGTCTGTAATAACTGAAGCAAAATGATTTTTTAATGTCATGAATTGAAAAGGATTCAGAGTGGAAGAGCACACATACCCTCAGCCATAAATAATTAATAATAGATTTATACTGGTGCCAAATATGCCTCCCACTCCACTCTGGAAAATATCATTTAACTCATAAAGCTTATTTTGGACTTTACATTATTTGAGAAGTCCCCCAAAACCTTAAAAGCTCTTCTGAAGATTTATACTTGTGGTCTTTGAACATGAGGTTTTAAGCCAGAGTTTCTCTGTCTCTCTCTCTCTTTCTCTCTCTCTCTCTCTCTCTCTCTCTCTCTATCTATCTATCTATCTATCTATCTCTCTCCCATCTCTCTCTTCCCCCCTCTCTCTCTGTGTATCTCATTCTCTCTCTCTCTCTCTCTCTCTCTCCCACACACCCCTCCCTCTCTCTCCCTCTCTCTCTCTCTCTCTCTCTCTCTCTCACACCCTCCCCATCCTTCTCTCTCTCTCTCTCTCTCTCTCTCTCTCTTCACCTTCTCCAAATTTCCCAGGTAGTTGAATGTCACGTTAACTCTTCATTCTCATCGTTTCAGAAATATAAAACTCTGGAATATATGATATGAGGTATCCGGTCTCTGTCTCCCTCTGCTCTGAACTCCATGGCTGACTTGCAGGATGCAGTCACCATTTGCACCCTGGGCATTGGCACAGCGTTTGGGGAGTCTATTCTGGACAACACTCCACGTCATGCCACCATCGTAACGCGAGAGTTCAGTGAACTGCTACGTATCGAGCAGAAGGAGTTTAGGACACTGTGGGAGGTATGGGAATAGTCGCTAAAGTTACAGTACTGTAGAATAGACTCTAGCTCATTTTAATGCTATATGTGATATTTTTATAGGCATTTATATTGTGCATATTTATTGCATGTACAGATGTTGGTTTCAATATAATTTTCTATAACAAAAGGTTTCAATTAAATATAGCTTAAGCAGGGTACTATTTTGTGCTTGGGGTTATCGTTGCTAGTAGCTGTTTTAATGTGTTGCTTTTACTGTTATAACCACCAGGGGGAGCTGTTACATAAATAAGTCTGTCAATTACACGAGTCTTTGTGCTCATTGAAGCCAGTAATAAAACTGCATTACAGAACAGCAGTAGCTCAGATTTTGTTTACGAGTTCAGCAAAGCATATACTCTTGTCTGGATTTAATACTCTTGTTTCTTACCTACTTGTTTCTTACTACTTATACTCTTGTGATTACCGTCACTGGTTTGCCCAGCTACACTGACACAGAAGCATTTATGCTTCTCGTATATCAGGGACAGAAGGTTAGTCAATCTTGCTGTGTCAGGCAGTGGCTCTTGGTCAGTGGCTCTTGCCATGTGGTATCTCAGAGCGCCTGAACAGGCTGGACTATGGAGGTGGAAGCTTGCCCTGCCGACAGTACTGTGACTGAGATTACACAGAGAGAGAGAGGGAGAGAGAGAGAGAGAGAGAGAGAGAGAGAGAGAGGGAGAGAGAGAGAGGGAGAGAGCGAGAGTCTGTCCCCCTGCTTCCTCTGGGATGGTGGGCTGTCTCTCTAAGCAGACACTGTCCATAATGTGGTGAGTGTATTGTTCATCTTGGGTCTATGTGTAGGTGTGCACGTATGTGTGTGTGTGTGTGTGCTATTGTGTGTGTGTGTGTGTGTGTGTTTTACTGGGTCTTCCCTCTCTGTTGGGTATCAGATCCTCTGAGGCCATGTATGTGAGCTCCTCATAACAACTCTCAGAAGCATTTAACTAATGATTGCCATCTACCCGTACAGCCAATCCCTCTCATCTGCATCTGTGTACCTCTTTTCTCTTTCTCTCTCTCTCTCTCTCTCTCACACACACACACACACACACACACACACACACACACACACACACACACACATACACACACACACATACACACACACACAGAGCATCTAATCATCTACAGTTTGTACAGTCAGAAATCTGGCTCAGTGGCTTCCTCAGTGGCATGGTTATTGTGTGTGTGTGTGTGTGTGTGTACGGGTGTGTGTCATCTGAACTGAAGCTGCACTCTTTCTGCCTGTATAGGCTTTGTGTCAAAGCTGTCTCCAGTGCAGTTTACTTAAGGAACAATGGATGTGCCACTGACAAGGTGTACATTTCTTGCACATAGCATGCCTGTTACACACATATGTACACATAGTTAACGTGTGCTGGTTAGGTGGAGTAATAAAAGGCATTTTGCAGGAAACCTGACTAATAGGAAATGAAAGAGATGCTCGTATCTGAGCGCTGAAACTCTGCCATTGTGACAGTGGTCACACACACACATACACACAAACACATTTTTTATAACAACTCACAGGCTCTTGTAACCACGGCGCACTGATCATAACTTATCTCCGCTAGTGATAACACAGCACTAGACGCAGACTCACTGGCTTCTTTCATAAGAGAGCAACTAAATGTGGTTGCTTCCTGTCTGCTCGCTGACGGGATTTTATACGGGACTGTTATCAGATCCTGAAAAGGCTTGTGGGGAGCCAGCGGGTGCATGAGTCACACCAAACACGACGGAGATGAGAACACGTGGTGGGATTAGCATGCGTGTGTGCTTTATTCACACTAAAAAGGTCTGGAGGGGGTTGAAGGAGAACAGAGGGGAAGTGAAGGAGTCAAGGGTTCTTTACCTGATCAAGGGTTCTTCACCTGGTCAAGGGATCTTTACCTGATCAAGGGTTCTTCACCTGGTCAAGGTTCTTCACCTGGTCAAGGGTTCTTCACCTGGTCAAGGTTCTTCACCTGGCCAAGGGTTTTTGGAGTGGTCAAGGGTTCTTCACCTTGTCAAGGGTTCATTCGTCACTCCCTCAGTTCCTGGGAAGCAAAACAATCACACAGAGGATGAACACGGTAAAGTGGTCAAGGGTGAAGTTGCGGCAATCGCTGGAATTGTAACGAAATGGCTGTTTTATGGCGCTTGCAGACAGCCTGGTGTGTGTGTGCCGGTGGACACTAGCCAGCTGCATGTTGTTTCCCTGTCCAGTCCACCACCATGTGTCTCCTGCTGTCCCAAACAAGGCAGCTGAAGCTCTGTTGTCCTCCAGCCAGCACCTTGGACAGCAGCCTGCTGCTGTGAGTTGCATGGTGATTAGTTTGGGGGTGGGGGGGGGGGGGGGTTGTCTGATGGTAACCCTCCACTCCAGTAACCCTCCACAGTGACCGGCCCCATTAGAGTCCGTCCAGGCAGCAGGGAACGCGAAGGACAAAGGTCCAGGAGTCGGGAGACAGCGTCCACGTTGCTGTTCAGCGCCCTTGTCTGTGCTGGAATGAAAAGACTTGGAGGGAGAGGAACCACCCAGTGACTCCAGAATGTGTGTTGTTGGCTTTGCCCATCCTTTGGCATGGGGCTTGATGATTAACGTGAAAGGAAGAGGAACCTGAATCCCTCGACAGCCCAATGTGATGGTCAGTGCTTGGGGCTGCAGACTTGCGTGGCATCTGCAGAGTTGAGCTAGCAGCTGATTTTGAAGGCTGGATGCAGCATTGGAGACCTGGGTTAGGCTCTCTCCCAGTCCTGTGTCAGAGGCGTCGGTCTTTACAACAGATGGCCATGTGTCTGGGTTTCTGGTTTCTGGGGTTGCAGCCAGATGGGGTCGCTGCCGTACAAGAGAAACGGACAATGTGCCGTATGTGTGTGTGTGTGTGTGTGTAAGAGAGAGAGAGCGAGAGAGAAAGAGAGAGAGAGAGAAATATCACACACAGTCATAGGTGGGTTTGTGGCACTCGCCAGATTCATCATGACAGTTGGCAGCAGCCCCGTGAGCATGTGCAGGTGCAGTGTGAAACAGCGTCATTATGGGCGAGTCATGTGTTTCCTGGCCCCGCCCACCTCTGTGCTGCTTCTGCTCCCTGAAACAAGGGCTCAGGAGCTCATGGGTCCTCCACTGTGTACCTTGCACAGCTGCCTGCTGCCATGGAGACTGACACAACAATTGATTTGGGTGGCCAGGGGTCGGCGCCGCACCACGAGATTCCCGTGGTGTGATCCGGTAGTGCATCGCTCCACCGGATCCTTGGAATCCCCTGCAGTTTCATCTGGCTGAATAAAAAGTTATGTTTATGTGAATATGGAATATGTGTAATCTATCCCCAGCACGCTTGTCACAAACACACGCACACACGTGCGCGCACACAAAATATTTTTTTGATTCATAATGAGAGAGACACCAGTAGCACACAGCTCAGGCCCACCAGAATGGAACTAATTCCCGTGTCATGGATTTGCTTTTCACTTTTATTAAATTAAATTATTATTCTTAATGCTTCTTTTGTGGCATGGGAATGAAATGAATACATTTTCGACTACAATGTAATCACATCGGATTTCCTGTGCTTGTCCTATGAAGAAACCTGTGGCTCAGAGGTTAAATAATCATTTTGAGTCTTGTTTCAAAGAAAGATATTAGACTTTGAAGGTCTAAACCCAAGCGACCTGAACATGTTTTTTTACTCTGCTCTTCAGATGAAACAATATTGCAAGCAGTTCTGAGGAGCTCTGTGCAATTAGCACTTCTGTTTCCACTTGAAAGATTAAATTTACAGTGTTCGCATACGTGTAAAATCAGTTCCAATGTAATTGAATACTCTGTCATGCCCTTCAGTGCAATTCAAAAGAGAAACATTATTCACAAGTCTTTGTATTAAAGGATGGCTGTCAGGCAGGGGCTAATGGAGAATTTTAGGGAGGATATGAATTCTTCTGTTGCTTCATGCTTATGGTATGGTGGTGTTAGTCGACTGAAACATTACTGGTGATACAGGACAAATAGTGTCAGACACACAAAAACAGGCACAAGAGAAATGGCGGACATGTAGCAACCATGGATGACCACCGCACCTGTTTGTGTGTGGAACGACTCATTTCTATTTCAAAGCTGGCAGTGCTGGACTGGTGATTATGCTGGCGGCTTTGAAAAGGAACTGTCCCTTTTGAAGCCAGGCGATTCTGTGGTCCAGGAAGCTTTTGTAGAGGCGGAGTGGGGCTTTAATGCGAGCTTGTGGTGTGTGGACCTACTGGGTGTGAGGAATTAGTAGGGGCTAGTAGGCATGTGGAACTAGTGAACGTGTGGGTCTAGTGAACGTGTGGATCTAGTGGGCATGTTGATTTAATGAATGTGTGGAGCCAGTGGGAGTGTGAATGTGTGGAGCTAGTGGGCTTGTGGATCTAGTGAACGTGTGGATCTAGAGGGCGTGTGGACCTAGTGAACGTGTGTGCTTGGTGGGTATGTGGATCTAGTGAACTTGTGTGCCTAGTGGGCGTGTGGATCTCGTGAACGTGTGGGCCTAGTGGGCATGTGGATCTAGTGGGTGTGTGGATCTAGTGGGTGTGTGGATTTAGTGAACACGTGGATCTAGTGGGTGTGTGAATCTAGTGGGTGTGTGGATCTAGTGAACGTGTGGGCCTAGTGGGTGTGTGGATCTAGTGAACGTGTGGGCCTAGTGGGTGTGTGGAGTCCAGTTGCTCTGAGCTGTATAACTGCCAGCAGGAGCAGCTGTCTGGCTGGAGAAGCAGCTCACAGATCTCTCAGTTGCAGCTCTCCACTCTGGGCCGTCTGGGCTTCCACGCTGCTCTGGTCACCCTCGCCAGTGCAACTCACAGAAGAGAGTTGCTAGACTCGTTAGATGCTCAGTGGTCACTCCCATAGCATGTGGAGCTAGTGGCACGCAGAATGGATGAGAAGAACTACAGTGGCTCCCAAAACGATGGGAGAGATCTTTCAAAGCATTTATTTGACATAGCAAAATGACAACTGCTAGTCAGTACTGTTTGTTGATGATTTATTAGCCATTGTATATTTCGTGCACACATGCAAGATTTTAAATAGTTCATTGTAGTTTAGTCATTTAAAATGCAATTGGGAATTCTCTGTGAGGTATTTATGATGCTCTTTTTTCATATATCCCAGAATGCTTGTGCTCTGCTGAAACAGGAGACAAGCAACTGAACCATATGGACTCCACATTTAAATTACATTTGCTAAATGCTTTTATTCAGAGCAACTTAGATATATTTACCAGCATGGCAGCATTACTTCCTAGTAATCAGGCTCATGACCTTAGCACTACCAATGCTTTCCTTAGTTTGTTCTATCAGAGGAGCTACAGGAGTTTCAGGCTTGAGCCAGCACTGATATGGCAGGTATAAGCCATAGTCAATTATAAAACTGATTAACAGAAGGTGTAGTATCTTACATATTCTAAATGTTTTAACATACCAGCCTATATAGTGGGATGCTATTAGACAGTTGAGCACCGGATAGGTAATATTCTAAACTAATCCTGACTGAGGAGTCAGTGGTAAGAGTGGTAAAGGGCAGTTTCCCTCTTGAGTATCTGGGGTGGTTGCTAGGCGATTGGAATACTCCAATCACCATCATGCTCTGATGAGTCCTTGCTCTGTGCAGCGCTGAGCTAGACCACTCCACACACGTGCGCGCACGCACACACACACACTCGCAGGCGTGCAGTGCGCTCAGGACTCCGCGGGACCTCGGAGCAGAGAACGGGACCCGCGTGGCACTTCGCTCGCATGCACAGGGCAGCGCGCCGCAATCCGTCCTGCAGCCAGGCTAGAGAGATCGGCAGACAGCCACGCGCTGCTTGGAGGAGCAGGGAGGAGCAGGGAGGAGCAGTGGAGTGCGATGTTCACTCCGTGGTAGGGACAGAGAGCACAGGAGGTGTGCAGAAAGGGAGAGCACCAGTACCGCCTGCCGCATGCACCTGCCAGGCATGGGACACACTTTACTGTAGGTAAGTTTCTGCTCTCTCTCCTCTCTCTCTCTTGCTCTCTCTCTCTCTCTCTCTCTCACTCTTTCTCTCTCTCCTTCTCTCTCTTCTCTCTCTTTCTGTCATGCTAGCTTTTGGATTTCAGTGTATGTCTACATACAGGGTAATGTATTTCTCAAGTGACAGTGCTTAGTCACTGTAGCTTTCTCAGCCAATTCAGTTGAGTATGATCTGAGCCTGTTTCTCTCAGTGTAGCAAAGTGCTTATCTTAACTGCTCATATACATGCAGTCTGTGTGTGGTGATGACCGAGCAGTAGATTGGGGAAGGGAGTCTCTCTCTCTCTACCTCTCTCCCTCTCTCTCTTTTTCTCTCTCTCTCTCTCTCTCTCTTTCTCTCTCTCTCTCTTTCTCTCTCTCCCTTTGTGGTTTATTTCTGCTTGAATGCAAATAGGAGTTTGTTCTCTTGACTGTATTTTTTATTTCTATTTGCTAGATGAGATAGCAGGATTTTACCTATGGGATTATATATAGATTGGTGAGAGAATGAGAGATGACAGAAAGAGAGAGAGAGAGGGAAAGAGAGAGAGAGTCAATATGTTAAAAAATATTCATTTTATGAAACTGAACTTCCTGTGCTTTGGCAATATTGTACTTTGCAAAGTCATGCCAATATAGGCATCTTGAGTGTATGAGTGAGTGAGTGAGTGAGTGAATGTGTGTGTGAGTGTGTGTGTGAGTGAGTGTGTGTTAGTGTGTGAGTGAGTGAGTGAATGTGTGAGTGAGTGAGTGACAGAAAGATATATATAGAGAAGCTTATGTGTGCATGTGTGTTAGTGTGTGAGTGAGTGGGTGAGTGTGTGAGTGAGTGAGTGTGTGTTAGTGTGTGAGTGAGTGAGTGAGTGAGTGTGTGAGTGAGTGTGTGAGTGAGTGTTAGTGTTTGAGTGATTGAGTGAGTGTGTGTTAGTGTGTGAGTGAGTGAGTGTGTGTTAGTGTGTGAGTGAGTGAGTGTGTGAGTGAGTGTGTGTTAGTGTGTGAGTGAATGTGTGTTAGAGTGTAAGTGAGTGAGTGAGTGAGTGAGTGAGTGAGTGAGTGACAGAAAGATATATATAGAGAAGCTTGGGCTAGGTGTATTGTGTAATTTGGCTGAATAATTCAACCTAAAGTACTGATGTGTATGTATCTGTGTGTATGTGTTGAGATTGTTTTGAAGGGAGAACTTTTGAAGGAAGAACAATACACAGTAATTCAAATCATTCAACTATTGTTCCAATAGTGTGTTAGCTCATCTGAAAATGTAATTATAAAAAACGTCCTAAATGAAATCATGCAGTAATGATGTATTGTTCTAGAAATAGTAAACCTCTATAGTTCAGATGTTTTGAAAAGAAATGAGCTAGCAGTTAGTTCCCATTTAGACAGATTTCTTGCTCCTGTTTTGCATTGCCCGTGCTTGTGTTGAGTGAGTGAGCTATCCCTACAGGACTCATCCCTGGCAAAACCATTTCTTGCTGTCTTGATGGCAACATGTGGGACCTGAAAGATGTTAGTTTACAGTTCCATGATTGTTTGAACTCTGAGAGGGCTCTGGTTGTCATGGAGATATGGAGATATGGAGCTATGGAACTATTCTTAATTTATGTTTCTTAGTCTGGTGTTCCTCCACAGATGGTTTTTAGTCAGTGTAGCCTTAAGGGTGTGTATGTGTGTGTGTGTGTGTGTGTCAGTGTCATTCCTCTTTACAGACTCTGATAATTGCAGTAAATTAAATTTTTACCGAACCTAAAGAATTAAATTATTTCATTTGAGTGTGTGTATGTGTGTGTGTGTATTCCCCTGTCCTTTTTAGACTCTCTTAACATTTGGCATTCTTCTCCCCAGAGAGATCTAAAATCACTCTAAAATCAAGAAATGTCCAGACAACCTGTTTAAGTGCCATTGACTGGGGACCTGAGCCTCCATTAATGAAGGGATTACAACCCATTTACTTGCTGGGTAGGTACACAACTAGATGTAGCGGATACAGGTACACAACTAGATGTAGTAGATACAGGTACACAACTAGATGTAGCGGATACAGGTACACAACTAGATGTAGCAGATACAGCAGATACAGGTACACAACTAGATGTAGTGGATACAGGTACACAACTAGATGTAGCAGATACAGGTACACAACTAGATGTAGAGGATACAGGTACACAACTAGATGTAGTGGATACAGGTACACAACTAGATGTAGTAGATGCAGGTACACAACTAGATGTAGCGGATGCAGGTACACAACTAGATGTAGTGGATACAGGTACACAACTAGATGTAGTAGATACAGGTACACAACTAGATGTAGCGGATACAGGTACACAACTAGATGTAGCGGATACAGGTACACAACTAGATGTAGTGGATACAGGTACACAACTAGATGTAGTAGATACAGGTACACAACTAGATGTAGTAGATGCAGGTACACAACTAGATGTAGTGGATACAGGTACACAACTAGATGTAGTGGATACAGGTACACAACTAGATGTAGCGGATACAGGTACACAACTAGATGTAGCGGATACAGGTACACAACTAGATGTAGTGGATACAGGTACACAACTAGATGTAGTAGATGCAGGTACACAACTAGATGTAGTGGATACAGGTACACAACTAGATGTAGTGGATACAGATACACAACTAGATGTAGTAGATGCAGGTACACAACTAGATGTAGTGGATACAGGTACACAACTAGATGTAGCGGATACAGGTACACAACTAGATGTAGTGGATACAGGTACACAACTAGATGTAGTGGATACACGTACACAACTAGATGTAGTAGATGCAGGTACACAACTAAATGTAGTTGTGTAGGTAACAACTAAAAGTGTTTTCCAAAGGATCCACCCTATCAGATTTACCAGTGAACCCTTCAGACAGCTTGTGTAAAATCAATCAGAAGTCATGTAACCACACATACATAGTACAATATGATTACCGTGTGGTTAACATCAACAAAAGACAAACATGTCCACACTACACAGTATACTGACAAATTAATGAATATATGCATTATCTCTAATGCAGAAATTAACATGGTGAAATGGTGAATTGAAATTGTAAATACAATTCCTCTCTGAAGCTTGCATATATATATATATATATGTTATAAGCATCTTTAAACTGGTGTCTGTGATATCCTTTGAATGTGCGTCTGTTGGTGAGTCTGCTAGGTTATGTTGTGGTTTGGTGACACTGGGTATATCCTGATTGTAACTTCAGTGTAATTTATTATTGGTCTAAACAGTAGGATGCTAATTACTGTAATAAACAGTAGGATGCTCATTTCAGCTGACAGCAACACTTAGTCAGAGCGACATAATTATGAAGACTGAGTGAAACCGAGTGTGTGTGCATGTGTGCGTGTGTGGTAATAGTATTCAAACCCCCGCCAAGTTCCAATAGCTGACACATCTCATTCAATCAAAGGCCTTCCTCCACCTTTAGGGATTCTGAGCGATCTGTCAAGGTTTGGCTCATGTTTGGACATGAATTAACTCATTAGCATATGTGAGACTCCACCCCTCACTGCAACAGCCATATTTGTGCCAGGAACCAGTTGGGAAGACGCAGCAGTGAACAGAGCCTCAGAAATGCTGCCATAGAAATAGAAAATTAGAATTATGGAAGTATAATTGTGCAGCTCGTAGTGCAGGAGGACAAAAGCCTCAGGTGCTCCCCCTGTGCCTCCGCAGGGCTCTTGGGGAACTGGATAGGTTTATTAGACAAGCTGAGGAGTAATGGGTGCATACGTGCTGCAGTGAACATGCTAATGGGCTACGGGATTATCACCCTTACTCATTGTTGGAGGGGTTCATCTCCTCCATCGGAACACAGAGCAGCACGCTGAGTTAAAAATAGAGATAAATGGAGATGATTATGATGGAATGATATCAGACGAGAGGGTGGTTAGCGAAAGTGGGCCATTTTTCATTTAAGTGAAAAACCTCTTGACACCTAACCTCAACTCGTAAAAATTGCATGAATATTACTAAAGTATCTCATTCCTGTCATCATACATAGATTTTACATGTTTGATGACATACAGCTTTAATTTGAATTTCAAATGTTTAGTATTGCTAATATTTGACTCCCTCCCTCTCTCACACACACACAAACACACACACACATTGTATATTGTGACGTCATATCAGGGACAGCAGGAGTCAGGGGTTGTGGGCGAACGGATTTATTATCCATAGAAAACAGAGAGAACACTGGATGGCCAAAAGCAAAACAAAAAGCGGGCTTAAGAAAGGAGCAAAGTAAATGTGCACTCCAGTGCAAACACAGGTGCACTGGATGGCAGTACTGAAAGGGGTAATTGTGATACAGGTGCTAGTACTGTGGTTTGTGATAAGGGGGGTGGTTTGTGTGAGGGGGTGTGTGTGTAGCTATGACTACGCGTCCACACGCGCGCCCTCTGGTGGCTTCTCCTACCAGCCACCGTGACAGAGCCCCCCCCCCCAGGGACTTCTCCAGCCGTTCCTTCCTGGGACGTCCTGGCCTCGCGGAGCCGGTCGCTCGGGACGCTCCCGGTGGAAGGAGGCGATTAAGGAGGGGTCCAAGATTTGAGAAGCCGGCACCCACGACCGCTCCTCGGGTCCGTACCCCTCCCAGTCCACCAAGTACTGCAGTCGCTGTCCTCTGCGCCTAGAGTCCAGCAGCTTACGCACCTGGTAGGCCGGTCCATCATCTAAATGTATCGGGACGGCGGCGTAGCCTGTCCCTGCTGTTCCAGCGGTCCCTCACGGTACGGCTTCAAGGCGGAAGTGTGAAACGACCTGGAAACACGTCTATCTGCCGGAAGACTCACCCATACGTCACTGCATTTATGCGCCGAGTGATTACGTATGGGCCCACGTACCTATCGTCCAGCTTGCTTCGCCGACCGAGTCTCCCGTCGCTCGTGGAGACCCACACCTTTTGGCCCACAGCATAGTCCGGTGCCTCTGATCTCCTGCGGTCTGCTTTCGCCTTGAACCTCCTCACGGCGGCTTTAAGCCGTTGGTGCGTCTCTGCCCAGACTCTCTCGCTGCGCTTACACCATTGTTCTACCACCGGTTGATCCGATCCCGCTGCGTTCCAAGGATATAGTGGTGGTTGCCTCCCGAACACGCACTCAAACGGCGTTTTTCCGGTGCTTGATTGCACTAGCGAGTTCTGCGCATACTCCGCCCACGGGAGTAGCGAGCACCAAGTGTCTGCATGTGCGCTACAGTACGCGCGCAAGAATCTCCCCAGCTCCTGATTCGTCCGCTCCACCTGTCCATTCGCCTGCGGATGATAGCCAGAGGTAAGGCTTACCGTGATGTTGAGCTTGCTGAGGAATTCCCTCCAGACACCTTGAAGTGAACTGCGGACCCCTATCCGACACTATGTCCTCAGGCAGCCCGAATTGCCTGAAGACGTGCGAATAGGAGGTCCGCAGTCTCCCAAGCTGTAGGCAGTCCCGGTAGGGGAATGAAACGAACCATCTTCGAGAATCTGTCAATGACGACCATCATGGCGAGTTTCCCTCAGATTCAGGGAGATCCGTCCACGAAGTCCGTAGCGATGTGTGTCCATGGGTGCTCGGCACGGGCAATGGGCATAACTTACCCGCTGGAGGCGTCCTCGGCACCTTACTCCTGGCACACTCATGGCAGGAGCCTACGTGCTTCAGCACATCGCGGTGAAGTCCTGGCCACCAGTAACGAGCCCCTAGTAGTTGGGCGTTTTTGTGGTGCCCGGATGTCCCGTGCCCATCGATGAGTGGGCCCAGCTGATTAACGCCGTGCGCTGGGCCAGCGGTACATACTTGCGATGCGGCGGGCACCGCGGATGCGGATTAGCCGCCTCGATGGCTCGGTCTACCTGCCACTCTATGGTTCCTACAAAGAACTTCCCAGGTAGCACCGGCTCCTCGCTCGTGGACTCCTGACTGCCTGGAAAAGCCCTGGACAGCGCGTCCGCTCGCGTATTCTTCTCACCTGGCCGGTAGGTCACCTGAAATACAAAGCGAGAGAAAAACAAAGACCACCGCGCCTGCCGCGCGTTCATTCTCTTTGTGTTCTTTAGGTACTCCAGGTTTTTATGGTCGGTCAGGACCACGAAGGGATGCCGTGCACCCTCCAGCCAGTGCCTCCATTCCTCCAAGGCTAATTTAATAGCCAGCAACTCCCGGTCCCCAACTCCGTGGTTGCACTCCGCTGCACTGAGTTTACGGGAGAAGAATGCTATGGGTTGAAGCGGACTGCCGCGTTTAAATCGCTGCGAGAGTACAGCGCCTACTCCCACATCAGTCGCGTCCACTTCAACCACGAATGGTCTACTTGGGTCGGGCTGGTGAAGCACGGGCGCCTCCGCGAACGCTTGCTGCAGTCTCTTCAAAGCCTCGTCGGCCTCCGCTGTCCACGAGCCAAGTCGCCCCGCCGCGCAGCATGTCTGTCAGGGGCCTCGCTATCAGGCTAAATGCTCGGATGAACCGCCTGTAGAAATTAGCGAAGCCCAGAAATCTCTGCAGCTCGCGTCGTGTGTGAGGTCGCGTCCATCGCAACACAGCCTCCACCTTACCTGTTTGCATATGTACGGAGCCTGGCCTGATGGTGTAGCCAAGGAAATTCACTCCCGGAGATGAAACTCACACTTCTCAAGCTTGCAATACAGACGATTGCGCAAGAGAGTGTTCAACACGGCCCGTACATCCTGCACATGTTGGTCGGCGATTTTGAATAGATGAGGATGTCATCGATGTACGCGACGACGCATCTATCCAGATATTCCAGCAGGACCTCATTGATGAACGCCTGGAAAACGGACGGAGCCGAAGCCAAACCGTAAGGTAGGACCCGGTACTCGTAGTGCCCCTTTGAGGTACTAAATGCCGTTTTCCACTCATCACGTATGCGGATGAGATTGTAGGCGCTGCGAAGATCCAGTTTGGTGAAGTAGCTCGCTCCCCGTAGCTGCTCCAATGCCGATGGCACGGCGGCAGTGGGTACGAGTACCCCACCAAGAGGGAATTGAGCCCTCGATAATCAACGCATGGCCTCAAGCCCCGTCCCTCTTCTTGACGAAGAAGAGGCGCTCGCTGAGGCTGGCGAGGTGGAGGGAACAATATAACCCTGAGCTAACGCCTCACTGACATAACGCTGCATAGCGGACTCCTCGGCCTGGGACAGCGGGTAGATACGCCCCTTCGGTGGTACACTGCCGGTCTTCAGCTTAATCGCACAGTCCCAGGGACGATGAGGGGGAAGCTGAGCTGCTTTTCGGGGCTGAATACTTCTGCTAGGTCGCGGTACTGAGGAGGGGATGTCAGGTGGCTATGGGCAAGCGGACTCTCGACTGAAGTGGACAGGAGAGCCATCGCGTCTTCACTCTCGACATTATGCTTACCTGGGAATAATCTCTCTATACTGCCGTGAGCCCAGTCTATAGAGGGATTGTGCGTCTGTAACCAGGGGAGCCCTAATGTGATAGTGTGGGTTAATTTGGAAAGAACAAAAAGGAAATATGTGTAGTGAAGCCCTGAATGTTGACAACCAAAGGGGAGTGCGGTAACGTATCCATCCGCCACCCACAGGTCTACCATCCAGCGCGTACACTCTTCTGGGTCTTTTCAGCCGGATCAGGGGAGCTTTGAGACGGCGAGCCAGGTCCGGGTCTATGATGTTCCCCGCCGCTCCCGAGTCCACTAGGGCGGAAACGTCCACAACATTGTTCCTATGAGCGATTGTCACGGGGAAATTCAGTAAACCCCCCACCATGGAGCTACTCACCCTGGGTCTTCCTCCTTGCTTTCGGGGGTCGCCTTAGGACCTCCCGATTCACCCAACTGCATAGGTTCTACCGGGGCATCGCCTCCGTTGCAGTGGGGGTGGCAACCTCACAGGTTCGGTCGGGCGTAGCTTCCCCGTTCGTGTATTAATCGGTCGTAGGTTACGGCCAATCTCACTACACAATTAAAATCCTGTGAGTCTTGCCTGCACGCCAGCTCTGCCCTCAGTTCTGGTCTCAGACCAGCCAGGAAGACGATCCACCAATGCCGCGTCATTCCAGTTCGTACCGGCCGCCAGTGTTCTGAATTCTAGAGCGTAGTCGACTGCTGGGCGAGTTCCCTGCCGTAAGGACAGCAAACTCTGCCCACTGGCTCTCCCACGGCGCGGGTGGTGGAAAACCTCCCGGAGTTCAGCGGAGAAAGCAGCATAGTCCTTTATAAGAGGAGAGTCATTAGTTACCAGGGCAGCCGCCCAAGTTAAGGCCTTACCTGCCAGGCGCGAAATGACGTAAGAAACCTTTTCGTGTGGGCTCAGGTGCTGCTGGTAGGTAAAATAGAGTTCACACTGCACCATGAAGCCCTCACATGTTTCGGATCCCCTTCGTGCGGTTTGGGGGGCAATGGGCAGCCGTAGACTCTCCCGGTTAGTAGATTGAGTATTCGCCTGTGCGGTCATGTTCTGAAGGCACGCCGTCACGGTTTGCAGTAGGGTCTTTACCTCCTCGATTTCTCTCTGTTGGTTGCCCAACATTATGCCCTGGAGGTTGAGAGTCTCCCAGGCGTTTCGCTCACCGCTCCCGGCTGCCTGAGGCTGCACATTCTGTGACGTCATATCAGGGACAGCAGGAGTCAGGGGTTGTGGGCGAACGTGTATATTATCCATAGAAAACAGAGAGAACAAAAGGACTCAGGCCAAAAGGCAAAAGAAAAGACGATACTGTAAGAATGCGGACTAGCACCACAGACGTAGCACGACTTTAGTGTTTCTTATAGCACTCCAGTGCAAACACGTAGGCGAAGGCTGAGTAATGTGCAGCACTGGATGGCAGAACCTGCGGGCTTAAGAAAGGAGAAAGTAAATGTGACACAGGTGCTAGTACTGAGGGGATTGTGATAAGGGGAGTGGTTTGTGATGAGGGGTGTGTGTGTAGCGTTGCTATGACTACGCGTCCACACGCGCGCCCTCTGGTGGCTTCTCCTACCAGCCACCGTGACATATATATTAATTTATTTATACATGCGCTAGGTCCCTTTAGTTAGAGCTCTGCTCCCTGAGGGACAGGATCTTAAAGGCGGCCATAACGCTGTAATCACTGGTGACTGCAGTGGCTAATGGAGTCACTGGTGCAAACCATTCCTCACCATGCTGGATAACGCTTCCTTCTTAGGCTCTGCAGTACAGAACAGATTTTCAACCATATCTGCTTGATCCATCCATCTTGGAGAGCTTCTGACTGTTATTGCTTTGTGTGCAGAGAGCAGACTGGAGATTACATGGGTTCTCCCTGCTAACACTGGTGCCACCGCATCATCCAGGGTACATAATCCAGCAAGCATGGGCTAGAATGCATGGCCCAGGGTAAGAGATCCAGAGATCATGGGCCAGAGTCCATAATCCAGGGAACAAGGGCCAGGGTGCATAATCCAGGGAACAAGGGTCAGGGTGCATAAACCAGGGAACAAGGGCCAGGGTGCATAATCCAGGGTGCAGGGTATCTTATATTGCAACCAGAGCTTGCGCATGTGACCATTTTCTCTGCTCTGAACAAGCAAGCAAATCACCCTGATTTGGAATCAGGCCAGCCCCACTCTGACAACGACCTTTTCATCTACTGCGAAATTCAACCATAACCTTAGTGGATTGTGGTCGGGGTTGCTATTCTCCAGAGAACCAGAGTTTGTGTGAAGACCCTCCGAGGCTCATTCATTCTCCTCTCCTCCTTTCACTACATCAGACTAACATGGTGGACCCATGTGGTTGTGCAACTCCATGTCACTTTGGCTTCTATTGACACGCTTGTCTGGATTCCTTAACTCCCCTGACCTGGTTCTCGTGCACGTCTTCTACCCTTACATGAGTGCAAAGTGTATTACATCCACACACTGCTGCCACTGATTTAGCTGCATTGTTATTACAATATTCTTCTCCCTCTGCCTGGCCGGCTGTCTGAAAGGGTTTGACATGAAGCCATACCTAGATGGATGATACTCCACGTACAGATGTAGCTGACAGGCGCAGAGAAACCTTAGTGGGGGTACAAAATTCATTCATGGCAGCTGCGGTGTGGTGTGTGTGCAGCTCAGTCCAGATTAGAGGGATTGTAATCTCAATCTGCTTGTTTTATATGTTACCCATACAGTGGCTCCCAGGAGAGGGTTGCTGAGGATGACAGGAAGTCACAGACACAGGCCCTCAAAACGGGGCTGAAAGTAAAGACTCTTCTGAGGAGTCCTCACTCCAGATAGACCCGGAAACTAATGTCTTCCTAAATGTTCCTGCAAGACGAATGGGATCGTCTTCACTTGCAGAGAACGTTGGAGCATTACTGATATATGTTAGCTAGCAGGCTAGGACTGATGTGCTAGCATATCTTCTCCAACTGCTACGATGTGTGAAGAGGGTCAGAAAGACGCCAGGACTTCGCTTCACGTGGTTTTGTCAGGTGAAGAACGTATGTTAACACTCCTCCCAGAGGATCCTAGTGGCGGTGAGGGCTGACTAGAAATAGAACAAGCAGAAACAGAAGATATAAAAGCCCACTGAAGTGATGTGTAAATGGCCTTTTACTGCACAAAGTACCATAGAGGTTGTGATTACAGAAGGAGAAGCACTGGGTTTCATTGGTATATGAGTGCAGTTTGAGCTCACTCAGCTGGGCAAACACTGCATCTTATCTTGACTCCACTATTATATAACTGTATACTGTATGTGAATGTGTGTGTGTGAGTGCACGTGCTAAATGTGTGTCCTTGCCTGCCACGCGCTGTTCCAAGACCCAGGGGCATGTTCTGAAGCACAGGGAACAGCGCGCCGCGGGCTGGACGGGCTTGGACGGGCTTGGACGGGCACCATGGAGAGAGCCGAGCGGCCTGGTCCTGCTGCCGTCCCCGTTTGTCCCACGTGGGAGGCGTCGCTCAGTCTGTCTGAAGTGAACCGCTGTTTCTCACTCTCTCCTCAGAAGTATCGGCAGTGCATGGCTGGTCTCCTGGCCCCTCCCTATGGCGTTATGGAAAGCTGCTCCAGCTCTGACAGTGAGTGTCAGCCTTCAGATTATGGATCTACGTATTCATCAACATTCATCATTCATTCATTACTGCTGTCTATAATGTATGTGATTCTTAAGTACAGTGTTCTAAAAGAAATGATATGGCAAAATAGCATTAGCCAGTAGCTTTGCTAAAATGGTAAAAATTGCAAAGTGTCTGTGTGACATTTATTGTATGTCCAGTACATAGAAGTACGGTCATGCTCTGAGTGCTGAAAACAGAATAAAGGGGAAATGATAAAATCAGTAAAGAGCTCCGCTGTAGGAGAGTATTACAGGGCCGGCTGCTCTAAATGGCCTGTCTGTCCTGGAGGAAAAAGCTTAGCGCTGTAACCTTAAGTGATGAGCAAGACCCCCTTCCCGACCTCTCACGCTCCAGACAGCACACATCCTCTCCTTGCACACCCTTACTGCCCACAGTCAGGAGCTGTGTCTCTTCTGTCTCACCGCCTTCATGAGCTGTGTCTCCTCTGTCTCACCGCCTTCATGAGCCGTGTCTCCTCTGTCTCACCGCCTTCATGAGCTGTGTCTCCTCTGTCTCACCGCCTTCATGAGCCACGTCTCCTCTGTCTCTCCGCCTTCATGGGCCATGTCTCCTCTGTCTCACCGCCTTCATGAGCCGTGTCTCCTCTGTCTCACCGCCTTCATGAGCTGTGTCTCCTCTGTCTCACTATATTCATGAGCTGTGTCTCCTCTTTCTCACTGCCTTTATGAGCTATGTCTCCTCTGTCTCAGCACCTTTTTTATATCTAGAGTGTTGTGGTTGAATTTCTATAACAATGGAATGTGTGTGTGTGTGCTTCTTGAATTCCTCTCACTTTCAGAGAAAATAATGTTTGCCAATAACTTTTACAAATGCAGTTGTTTTTTTTCCCAGGAATGCCTGACAAAGAGAAACTGGGCACTTGTCTGGGATCAGTGTCCAAGCATGTGAATAAGGTATGAACACCCCCACGGCCTAATGCTTGCCAGCTCACAGCTTGTACCTCAAAATAATTCATTCATAAACAACTATTTCATGAATATTCGATGCAAGCTCTTGGCAGCCGTTTATTTGCTATTAGATTTATGCAGCCTGTACAGCTTGTTGTGTATATTGCAGTGCGTTTTTAATTCACTAGTAAGATGGGCTAAACGTCTTCTTATAAGAGATTGATGCACATCCAGCCTCCTGTGTGTGTGTGTGTGTGTGTGTGTGTGGTCACTGATGTAACATCCTTTCCATTCCCCAGTAGCCTCAAAATAATGCCAAAACATGGTGTGTTTGTTAAATGTTTCAGCTAAATATAAAGGTTACAGTGGTTGTGTGTCAATCGGATTTCCTGCCCCTCCTTGTTCAGTGGTCATTTCCTTGCTCTTCTCAGCCTGTCACACCCCAGTGGATTTTATCGTGTGTGTGTGTATGTGTGTGTTGTCACTTTTGTGTGATTGGACTTTGAATATCTCGACGGTTAGAGCTGTGGACAGTTCTGACAGTTTAAGGATTTTTGTGCACAGAAATCAGCCACAGTAACATCCACTCACATACAAACTCCACACACACACACACACACACACACACACAAATAGTCACATAGTGGGTAACATCACGTTGCTGGTAATGTCCCTCCTACAGTATCTACATCAGTGATGGGCAACAAACAAGCCCCTGAGAAAATACAGTCCCCTCTTTTTCTCACACATACACACACACACACACACACACACACAGATGGTGTCCAACCCCACTATGGCTGGCCTTCTTGGATGCTGCATTTCAAAATAAAACCTCTGTTCATGCAAGCAGGAGGGCTGTTGTGCCCGACTGACGTAAACTGTGCTACTGTCAAGCTGTGTAGCTGAGGCATATTAAATGTAGTGAATGAGTGCAGTGAATACCACATTGTGCCCTAAATGCCATCCTGGTTGTGCATGGAGAAGAGCACTGGGATGCATCCTCAGTCAAGGCCATGAAACAATGACACGTTAAGGAGTATTTCAAATGCCCAAAGAAGAGACCCAGTTTGTAATAGGCGTGTAGGACTGCAGTGTGTCATGCATTATTGAACATGCAGGTATGGGGGCTGGAAATGCAAGTCTTCTTGCTCTGTGGGTGGGGACAGGGGTCTGTCCAGGGATCTCAGGCAGACTGGGGAGGGCAGATGGGCTGTGTAGGGCTCCCAGAGAGACTGAGGGGGGAGAGATGATCTCTGCAGGGCTCACAGAGGGACTTTGAGAGGGAGGTGGGAGGGGGTGGTGTGTCCTAGGCTTCAGAAGGACTGGGTTAGGGACAGATGGTCATTTGCTCTAGAGGGACTGGGTTGGGGAGAGACAGTCTGTCCTTGGATCTAGAGGGACTGAGTTTGGGAGAGACATCTGTCCTTGGCTCTAGAGGGACTGAGTTTGGGAGAGACATCTGTCCTTGGCTCTAGAGGGACTGAGTTGGGGAGAGACGGTCTGTCCTTGGCTCTAGAGGGACTGAGTTGGGTAGAGACATCTGTCCTTGGCTCTAGAGGGACTGAGTTGGGGAGAGACGGTCTGTCCTTGGCTCTAGAGGGACTGGGTTGGGAGAGACGGTCTGTCCTTGGTTCTAGAGGGACTGGGTTGGGGAGAGCACTGTGAAAGACTGGGGGAGGTGTGAGTAGAGACATTGGGGAGGAATGGTGAGTCCAGGGTTCCCAGAGAGACTGTGGCACTTGTTTAGGGCTCCCAGAGGGACCAAGGAGGGGAGGGTGTTAGTTTAGTTAGTAGTGATAGTTCAGGTCATCCAAAGAGTGGGGGGTAGCAGTCCACATCATCAAGGGCTTCTGCATGTGTGTGTGTGTGTGTGTGTGTGTGTGTGTGTGGCCAAGGAGAAATGATCTGGCTATGGCTCTCAAATAAACCAGGATGAGCTAACAACAGTGTGACTCTGCCATTCAACAGTTAGCAAACTGCAAATAATTTAGTCTATAAACTGAATAAAAAATTATATCATATAATCCGTGACACCAAACATTTTAAAAATAAAAACATTCAAATGTTAAAAATGTTTGGAATGCTTATTTGTGGAGCAGACACAGACAGCCCGAGGACTCTCTCTCGTCCCTTTTAAAAGACACATTCCTGGACAGTAAACCAACCTCCTGAGAGGACATTTTGTGTAGGAGTCTAGACGAGTTTGCCGCTATGCAGCAGTGTCTGCTGAAGTGTTTGGGTGGTTGTGATGACTGGGCACTTTGTCAGGTTTCTAATGCAGCCCCTCAGACCTTCATTGATTATTGATGTGTTGCAGATGGCATTGTGTGAGTGCGGATTGGGGTAATGCGACATGAACACAGCTCTATCTGCAAACTGGCAGCAAAAAGACTGATGAAAAGTTTGTGGGCTCTGAACATGTCACTGTAGCAATCAGCAGACAAAGCAAATGATCCTTCTCTCTCTCTCTCTCTCTCGTTCTGTCCTTTCTTTTCATTTTATACTCAGTCTATCGTGCTCTGTAAATGCTTAGTAAGCCTCACCTCTCTACGTTTTCTTTCTTAGAATTCACTGGTTGAAAACAAAACACTGACAAACATCCCGCCCACTTCAGCTGTGTAAACCAATCCCAATCCCTCACTATGTGGGTGCCTGTTCTGAAACAGATTTGTGTGACCGCAGGTACCATCAGAGAAGATCTTGCGGGCTGGTAAGGTGCTAAGGAATGCCGTCCTCTCCCAGGCACCTCACATGATTCGAGATAGGAAGTACCACCTGAAGACCTACAGGTGAGCGTCTGGAGTGCAGGGTCATTCTGAGCCGCATAGTGTAGCTGTTCATTCTGCCATGCTCACTGTGTTTGTGTGTGTGTCTCTTTGTGGCTATAAATGTCTGTGGCTAAATATGTGTGTGTGTGTGTGTGTGTGTGTGACTGTGTGTGTGTGTGTGTACAGGCGGTGCTGTGTGGGCACGGAGCTGGTTGATTGGCAGATGCAGCATGGTTCCTGTGTTCACTCGCGAGTTCAGGCAGTGGGAATGTGGCAGGTGCTCCTGGAGGAGGGAGTGCTCAACCACGGTCAGTTACACCTCCATATCAACCACGGTCAGTTACACCTCCATATCAACCACGGTCAGTTACACCTCCATATCAACCACGGTCAGTTACACCTCCATATTAACCACGGTCAGTTACACCTCCATATCAACCACGGTCAGTTACACCTCCATATCAACCACGGTCAGTTACACCTCCATATCAATCCCTCCATATTTACGGCGGTCAGTTACACCTCCATATCAACCACATTCAGTTACACCTCCATATTTACGGCGGTCAGTTACACCTGCATGTCCTGTCCACCATGTTTAGTTACACCCTCATGTCCTGTCAGCTATAGTCAGTCTATATTCTTTCAGGACAGAGCTCGTCTTCTGATTTAGTCTTCTTTGCTATTAGTCAAGCGTAACAGGAGGTCACACTAAATTGTTGCCACTGTAGCTACTGTAGCCTGTAGAAGTGCTTGTTTCAGATTTCTCTTCTACATACAAATTTCCTGTATTTTCTGGTCGTATTCTAATAATGAGTAATGACTTTATATGGCCAATTCTACTATTCCAAATCAGCACCGTATGTTGTGACACACAGTCAAAGTCTGATGTGATCTGATCCCGCTTTGGTCTCCGAGCCGTGAGGCTGCCGTGTCTGATTACTGAGGCAGGCGTGATGTGAGGGCGATGTGGTGGGGCTGGCACGCCCAGCCGCCTGACTCCTCTCCAGATACACTCGCTCACTGCGTCTGATCAGGACTGACAGGACATCTACTCCCAATCAGCACCCACAACAGATGCCAGTTTGGCAAAAACACTCATGCCACTGCATATTTCTGTGCTGTTGTGTGTGTGTGTGTGTGTGTGTGTTCTAGTACGGCACAGTACTTACTGCGACTGCCCTGCCTAACTTTATGTTTGTTAAATAGTGTTAGCGCCATCATTTCTCAGAACATCTAGAGATCATACCACACCACAGCGTCTGATTGGTCAGGGGCTCGTTTGCACACTGCAGCCTTTCATGTATGTGTGTATACTTCCTGGACCGTCATGGAGCTGATTTTACGGTTTGATGCACGCAGTCGTACAGAGAATACAGTGTAGCCACAGTGAAGTACAGTGCATAGCAAAACCTAGACACATTCAACAGAATCGGCCAGGTGAGCTAGTCATTTACATTTACGCATTTGACAGATGCTCTGATCCAGAACAACTTAAAATTTCAGTCATGTTGCAGATGTAGGCAAAGGTAGTGTTAGGAGCCTTGCCCAAGGGTAGGCAGTATTGTGACTACACTAAACCAATCAACCAATCCCTGGAGCCAGACCAAAACAAAGCAACAACAACAACAAAATAGTCCAACTACTCATGCGTGTTTCTCAGCAGCATCTGCATGTGAAGGCAGACAGCACCAAATCCATTACCAAAGCACCTGGCGTCGCACTGGGTTGTCAAGCTCTATATGTTGAACCAAATAAGTGGAATACGTTTTTAAATAATTTGATTTCGATTTTTTTTTTTTTTTTTATAAGAGATGCATTTCAGTTTTGGAGCCGTTTGCCTTTTGGTTTTGTTTGTTTGAACTGAGCTGTGACTTCCATGTACTGTTACATCCCTAATTAGTACTGCCAGATATCCCAAGATTGTGATAGCAGTTCACCAGTATATATACTGGATTCTTCTGTAAATATTAACCAGCGCTTGCTCTGTGTTGTGCTGTAGTGGACCAGGAGCTGAATTTCCAGGATAAGTATCTGTTCTACCGCTTCGTGGATGACGAGCAGGACGACATGCCTCTCCCCAGCGATGAGGAGAAGAGGGAGTGTGAGGAAGAGCTTCAGGACACCCTCCTCCTCCTCTCTCAGATGGGCCCAGATGCGCACATGCGCATGATCCTCCGAAAACAGTACGCTCCCGTCTCTGAAAACAGTACGCTTACATCTCTGAAACAGGCATGACCTCTAGGTCGGGGCTGTCATTATATCACTCCCAAGGACAGAGCTATGAATAGGAGTGCTTATGGAATTTGACTGATTTATATCCATTAACACCCTGGCTGGCTTCCTTCACAGACTTTCCCTAAATAGAAGTAGCCAGACTAGTGAGAACTGGACGAAATACCATTTAGAGATGACCAGCGTGGAGGTCAGCTGCCAGGAACCAGCGTCTGAATGGTTATGTCCGTATAACTGAGTCTGTTGACCTGTTCTTGTCTGGAGATCTCACTGAAGGGTTCAGTGTGCTTTGCCGCATTTCCCATTCATCCATTTAGAGTTGGATGATCTCTGTCCCTGTCTCTGTCCCTGTCCCTGTCCTTGTCTCTGTCCCTGTCTCTCTCTAGGCCTGGCCAGAGGACAGTAGACGATTTAGAGATTATATATGAGGAACTGGTGCATATAAAGGCCTTGTCACACCTCTCCACTACAGTAAGTGCAGACGCTGCTCTTATGTTAAATGGCTTTGATGATGTCCTGCTCTGAGCCACCTGTACTGTACAGAATACTGTAACCTTCAGACGGCCATTTCAACTCCATCCACCCCCCAACCCTGAATCTACATATTCTTCACCCTCACTACTCCACACCTCTCATGTTAGTGCCTGGGTAGTTATTGAATTATTAACAGCACTTGCCTAATAATATGACTTAATAATAACAGGTTAAAATGCAGTAACCTGTAAAGTGAACTGATATTCAGATATGTCAGACTTTTGATTGGAATGAAAATGATCCAAAGAAGCCATATATACTGAAAATGATGAAAATAGTTGCATGAAAATAGATGATGAAAATGCAAGTAATGATACTGAAGGAAGACCAGCATGTAGTTGTTGTTTATGTGTGCGCATGTGTGTTTTTCTCAGGTGAAGAGGGAATTAGCAGGCGTCCTCATTTTTGAGTCCCATGCAAAAGCAGGAACAGTCTGTGAGTGTAGTGCTACATTCAACCTGCCTTACAACCTCAGAGACCGTGATCAGAGCAGTCTTTTCCCCGATGACTTAGATTAGCACATTAAACGAATTCAGAGCTATAATCCCAGCTAATCTGCCGTAACATGTCTCTCGGAGTAAGTTTTCCGCCTCTGATTTTTGCTTTGTGTTTGTCTTTGGGGTTTTCCTCATGGACAGTGTTCAATCAGGGTGAAGAAGGCACATCGTGGTACATCATTCTTAAGGGCTCAGTTAATGTGGTCATCTATGGGAAGGTGAGATCAGACAGTTTCACATGCCTGTCCTTTTCAAATGACGGGTCCAGCCCCTAATCCGTTTTAAAGCTAGACAAACAATCCTATTAGAGGTACTTATTATTATCGATCTGTGTGTTTGTGTGTGTGTGCGTGTGTGTGTGTCTGTGCTGCAGGGTGTGGTGTGCACTCTGCATGAGGGTGATGACTTTGGGAAGCTGGCCCTGGTTAACGATGCCCCGCGAGCTGCCTCCATTGTCCTGCGGGAGGACAACTGTCACTTCCTGAGGGTGGATAAAGAGGACTTCAACAGGATCCTCAGGGTGAGGGGCACAGACACTTTGAAGTATACTTTCCACCCATGTGGATCATCTATTTCAGTGTATTTCTGTGGCAGTGAAGACTCTGTGGCACTTTCTGATACTTTAATGAGTATCTGTTCATGGTCAAAAATGATTTTCTGGCCTATTTCTCTGTCTCTCTCTATCTTTGTCTCTTTCCTCTCTCTTTCTCTCTCTCTTTTGCTTTTCTCTCTCTCTCTCTCTCTTTGTCTATCTGTCTCCTTTGCTCTGCTGTTTTCTTTATCTCGGTGTGTAATCTGCCTACCATCTCTAAAACAGGAAAATCCCCCTAGTTGCTTACACAATAGGAGTATTTGCCATAGGAAAACCAAAGCAAAACCGGATGCCTTGTGAGTTAGTGATGGGAAGTGTGTGTGTATGTATTTATATATACTCTTCCAACCAAGGGCTGGAATTAACAGTAAGCTATTCCATAGGTAACATATTTGTAATTTGCAGATATATACATAATATTTTGCATAAATAATTTTCAATAGCCCTTAATTAATAAACTCAAAATTAAGTAACCTCATTTGCATCTACTGCAACTACAGGTAAATATTTTTAACAGTATAACTCAATAGTGTAGGACCAGAGCTGCTTTTTAACAAGGTTTGGTGGTATTGGTTAAAGTCTCCCTCTGCTGGTAAATTCACAACACTACAATACCCTACATCTATAATATACAGAGGACTACAATATTAGACTATACTTTGATTACTGTTTGAAAAGTGTTCAATATGAAAGTTACACAGTGCAGTGTGTGTACACTGATATCAGAATTAGCATCAGATAATCTGCTGTCTAAACATCCATCTCCCCTACCTGCTACAGTCACATCAGTTCTAATCCATCATGTTGACCTCACTATTCAGTAATTCAGCTACTGCGTCTGTCTGTGTGTGTTTATGTGTGTAGGACGTAGAGGCAAACACAGTGCGACTGAAGGAACACGAAGAGGATGTTTTAGTTCTTGAAAAGAGCATCAGAAATTCCAGCCATGCTAGCTCCTCCCCTCTCAAGTATGTTTCTCTCACTTTTTCTTTCTCTATCTCACTCTCTATCTCTCCATTTACTGTTCTACTTGAAGGCACAGAATAGATCATGCTAATGAAATCCTGCGTTCCAGGTACACTGTGATGTCAGGAACTCCAGAAAAGATTTTGGAACACTTCCTAGAGACCATGAAATTAGATTCCCAGTTCACAGAGTCAGGTATATTCAACACAACTAGCATACAGAACCTTTCTGAATTTTAACAGACTCAGACCCATGACCATGTTAAAGCAATGTGCATTGCTTTCATTTGTTAACTGCTTTCATTTGGCAAGGCAATTCTTCTTTGACCCATTTGAGTACAGTCGACGGCGCAGTTAATAGCTTCATTTTACAAGTGAACTTTGCACTTCATTGCTCATGTCTGAAGCCCGCAGCCAAGAGCGCATTCCCACAGATGGCCACAAGAGGGCGGTGGTGAGGTCAGGCCTCAGCTGTCGGCGGGGTTCTGCGATTAGAGCTGAACTCTGCCACTCATCTTATGTTGCTGCTTTTAATGAGCTGCAGATGCGATGTGTGCCCTGCATGCAAGGATCTGGCTCAGCCTGCGTCCCACAGCCAGAAAAGCCATATATTTACATCTCAGATTTATCTCTGCTTCGCCTTTTGTTTTCTATTCATCTCTCCCCTTTCTTCTCTATTTTCTCTGCAGATCCGGCGCTGGATGACTTTGTGCTCATGCACTGTGTATTTATCCCCAACACTCAACTCTGCCCCCTCCTCATGGACCAATATCCTTTACTTCTTTCTTTATGACTTCTCGCTCTCTCTCAAGTATTGCCACGAACAAACAGCTGGAAGCTCCAGTATTTTCTATGTGCAGGCTCATGAACAGCTGAGCACATGTGTTGTCCATATAAACACATCCTGTCCCCGGCAGGCCGGTATTACTGAGAAGGCCCTTGGCTGAAGAAAAGCCAGCCTCCACACTCCTGTCAAATTGGTACGCTCCAACAGTGTAAACATGCCAGAGAGTAGCGCAAAGCAAAGAAAGACATGAATCGCAGGAGAAAGATCTCACCACGTCTGACCCCAGTCATACATTACGTAATAGACATGCATTATGTAACATAGCTCAAGGGAGCATGATCCATATTTTAAATATTTACAATAACATGCCATATTCAATGCTGGTGCTATTGCAGTCATGGGGACCATTCATTAGAAATATGAAGTGACCCTCGTTAAATTATAATGTAATCCTGCTAGTTCTTAAAGTGGACCAGTAATCTAATTAGTGCCTTTTGATCTGTAAAGGTAACGGAATCTAGTTACCTTTTTTTGTATCCAGATTATGTAAAGTCATTACCCCACAGAAGTTCCTCTAGTATTACTGCCAGTGATTAGATTCCCTCCTCTTGTTCTTGGGTGATGGAATACGGTTACGCTGCAGACAACGCAAATGTTGTAACGGCGGAGGATCACGAACGCGAGATCCACCGCGATGTATTAACGGTAGGTGAACCCAAGTGCCAGCCCACGTAAATACTGAGAACAGAACCTCCGTAAGCGAACACAGGAATAAGGGCAGGTAACTCACTGCCGTCGTACACACAGTACAAGGTAGAAACGGGGAAAACCAAAACTCGCGGAAAACGCGATAAAGACAGGGGAGAACGAACTGAGGACGCCAGGGGAGCAACTGGCTCTCTAACTCGAGTTATAAGTAAAACAAAAAACCTCCCAAAATAACTCGAGCAAACCAACTGAGGACGCCAGTGGAAAGTAACAGGCTCACTGGCAGACAAGGTAAGCAACTGAAAAGTATTTCCCAGCGCAACTGAATAATCTCGACAGAGAAGGAGAAAGCATGGGAAAAGAAAGAGTGGCGCAGGAGTGAGAACACTCGAACAGACAAGAGTAAAGCGTAATAACCTCCAAACGGAGATAGAGACAGGGTGGCGAGACACCCAACGCAACACGTTACTGAGAGAGACAGACTGAACGTTAGCAGCAACGACTACAAACAACTCAGCGGCGAGACTCTGCCTCTGTCATCCTTAAGAAGGAAGGAAGACAGGTGCAGGTCATCACCGCTGACTGCGCCGAGTGGGCTCCCCCCGGTGGCGGCAGATGGAATGGCCCTGGAGCCAGCCTTGACAAACGTCACCCCTTTATTTTACCTGCATTCTGAACACTGGGATCCCCTTCTGGAATCGCCTCCTTCTGGAGCTGCTGGAGGCTCCTCAGTGAAATCAGCAGGCCTGGTTGTGCGGGAAGGCGGGTTCTAGTCCTTAACCCCAGCATACCTACCATGGGCAGGCGTCTCAGGGCAGCGAGCAGGAGAGGCTGGACTACGCTCTGAACAACAAGCGCAGGGTCGTCCGCCTGGTCCTGCAGTGGGCCGACATCAACACGGACCACCTGCAGGAGGAGGAGAGCTCGCTGGCCTTCTTGCAGGTCTCCATCCAAGGCTGTGGATATGCATACACATTTACATAAACAGCAGTAGCAAGCCCTTACTAATACTTAAGTAGCTATTGGTGTTAATGCCAGCTGTCTGCTTGAAATATATATATTCATATATATATATATATATATATATGAATTTAAATTTTGTTAAATTTTGTTTTCTCTTGTCAAAGTCGAAATGTGAATGAGTTGTGCCCCTAAGCGTATCTCTGTTGTTAATATGCAGGAGTTTTGTATGGCAGTGTCTGAAGATGCGAGACACATTCCTGCCCTCAAAGATCAGCTTCCTGAACTGGAGAAGGTCCTCAAACAGAAGTAAGACTACCTTCTGTCTTACACCTTTTCACTTAGCATTACTCAGATAATGTGTTTGCCCTGAATGGCAAATGGAAGCCAACACAGAACCTCAATGATCTCCGTTACTGAGTCACAGTTTGCCCTCATTTCCAGTTCTGAAGATGGGAAACCCTCTCAGAAAAAGGTGAGAGAGAACAGCGCGTCTGTGGAGTAATAGAGTGCTTTGTAGCGTGGGTGTCTCGTTGTACACTAATGCATTGTGGTCCTCAGCATAGAGTCCTGCTCCGCCAGTTCAGCATGGCAGACGAGAAGCTACAGACACGGCAGCCAATCAAGAGCACAGACGAGAGTGAGCAGTTCTTCTCCGAGTCTCCTGTCTTACATGCATGGGAGGACCGATCATTCTGAATAGGTCGATCAGATGATGTTACATAAGCTGATTTTAGGCAGTAAGAGCGTTGAAATTGAAATGAATTTTAATGAAACATTTTCAGGTTCTGTTTGATTTTAGACTCTGAATGTATGAGCTCTGATGTAAATGTAAAGAGTCTAAAGACCTCTAATTTTATATTACACACTGACTTACACTGTGCGGTCAGAATTCTGGGTCTTTTTTTCTCTCATTCTGCAGTTCAGATTATGTAGCATTTAATCTCTTGCATGTGTGTTTGTGTGTGTGTGTGTGTTTTGCCTTCAGTCCTGTTTAAGGTGCACTGCATTGACCACACCTACACCACCATCCGGGTTCCTGTCTCCGCCTCTGTCAAAGAGGTGGTAACTGCTGTTTCTGATAGGCTTGGTTCGAGGGATGACCTTCTTCTGGTCCACGTCAGCTCAGCGGGTGGTGAGAACACACGTACACACACACACACACACACACACTCACATACACCCATTCATGCACACAAAATTCACACACAAAATACACACAGACACACGCAGACACGAGAATGATTTGAACAAAAGATTTGGTACTTTGTTCATTGTTGCAATTCATCTTAATAACTGAAAGCTAATTTTGTCTAATCTGAAAAGAAAAAACAATATATTTCAAAGTGTTAAGTGCCCTGATATCACGCTCTAATTTACACGCGTGTCTGGTGTCTTGGCCGGGTTAGTGACCTCTGAACTCGTGACCTCCGGCCCCAGCCTGCAGAGTGGACGGATTTTTCTCAGCGGTGTATCAGTCTTGCTGTGGTGTCTAAAATTCTGCGCCCCGCTGTGACGGCTGGAATGTGCAGCAGGGTCGTTCGGCTGGCCTCGCCCGGACGTCCGTGAGCCTTCAGAAACACAACACACGCGTACGCGCAGTCGCCCACACAGGCACGACTACGACATCGTGTTGTTTCTGATGGTGAAGTCCCAGACCGCGGTGTGTGACCAGTGCCAGAATGCAGCTCATGTGCAGCGTCAGCGCTTGGCTGCTATGCAGATGTATTGCAGCCTAACTGTCACATTTACAGGATTGTGATGATGAAGAGGAGAGTGAAAGCTCGCCGTTATTACAGAGTGGCGCACACACACACACACACACACATACACTGTTATGACAACCAGATGCTGTAACACACACACACACACTCCTTGACCCTGTAAAGTTGAGGGATGAATTGTGTGTGAGTGTGTGGGTGTGTTTGTGTATGTATAATAATAATTATTTACTATATATAGCATCAAAAACACTACCAGGGAATTTTTGGCAAGTAACATCGATAACGATGTAACTAGTCACTGATTAGATTTAGAGCTACTGTGTGAAATATGGTGAGCATTGTTTTTACATCTGACTTTTCTTCCTTTTCTTACTTAATTAACATCTCAGATTTTAAATTGCCATATCTCAAGTGTCACATTGTTATGGCATGAAGTTGTATTGGACTAGACATACAGATAACTTTTATTATCCATATAAATCCCTTGAGATAACCATTTCCTTTATGGTTTTGTTTTACTGACAGGATGTGTTGTCTGCCATGATAAGCGATGTGTCAGTATCTCCTGAGAGGAGTCTGTGTTCTTTTTCAGACAAAATGGTGCTCAAGCCTAGTGAAGTGTCTATCTTCTCTTCTCTCAGCATTAATGGTCGTCTGTTCGTGTGCTCCAGGGAACAGCTGGACTCTTTGGTACTGGACAGCCACAAATACACACACACACTCACACACACACACACACACAGACACACTTAGACATGTGATCATACAGACGTGTACGCGCAGACACAGATCCGTGCAAAAATGCACACAAAAAGAATGCCTTAAACATTCAGATCCACACACACACACACACACATACAAATATATATTTTTGTCAGGACATGGATAACACATTTATTACATACATGTAACATAACGTTTCAGGACTAAGCCCAAACGTAAGGTAATAGTGCAGGTGTATGAGAGAGTTTTAGTGTTGATTGATGATTAGGATGGATTATGTGTGATTGAGTGATTGTACATGCTCATTGATTAAGATTGACTGTGTTCATAGACTCCACTGTCAGAGCAGGAGGGTCCATCAGCTGGTTCTTTACCAACATTCGAGTTAATGAGCTCTAGAGACCTGGCCTACCAGCTGACCCTGTACGACTGGGAACTCTTCAACTGTGTGCATGAGGTACACATACACACACACACATGCAATCATTCATCAGCACAAGAATGCACGCGATGTCACATCTGAAGCTCATCATGCTCCAGTAGAACTGTTGATGCTCATAAACTCTTTGGTAAAACTGATGACACTCACCGTGCTTCAGTCAAACTGATGACACTCAACATGCTTCAGTCAACCTGAAGACACCACGCTTCAGTCAAACTGATAAAACCCACCACGCTTCAGTGGAACTCATGAAGTTTCTTACGCCCCTGCTTCAGCACGAGCTCATCTACCACACATTTGGGCGGCAGCACTTCAAGAAGACCACTGCCAACCTGGATATCTTCCTGCGCCGCTTCAACCAGCTCCAGCTGTGGGTGGTGACGGAGGTGTGTCTCTGCAGCCCCCTCGGCAAGCGTGTACAGCTGCTCAAGAAGTTCATCAAGATTGCTGCACAGTGAGATTCACATTTTCAATTAGGGTCTTTTCTTTTTTTTTTAGATTGATACCCATTTTCTAACTGATTCCCATTTGTAAGATGCAGTGTATTGTGTAATAATGTGTGTTTGACCTGAAATGATGTTTTCTCTTGTCCAGCTTTAAAGACTTTAGGAATCTGAACTCGTTCTTTGCCGTTATTATGGGATTAGGCAATCCTGCTGTCAGCCGTCTTAGTCAGACATGGGAGGTGAGAGCGTGCTGCATGCATACTGATATGCTAATTAGTGCAATATCAGGCCAGATGTGAACTTACAGAGTCAGTTTTAGCAGAAAATAGCAATGTCTTATTTTAAACACACACGCACACACTCACATACACACACACACACACACACACACAATTCTGGGGTGAAATATTATTCCATTATTCAGATTCTAACCTGTGACCCTTGATTCCTTATAGAAACTTCCTAGCAAATTCAAAAAGTTTTATGGAGAGTTTGAGAACTTAATGGTGAGTTCATGTCTCATTTACCTTTGAAACAATCAACATGAGCATATCTACACATAGCAGTGTTGTCAGATGTAGTATCAGCAGCTGCAAATATCCTATCTGTCAGGACCCGTCGAGGAATCACCGAGCGTACCGGCTTACTGTGGCGAAGCTGGATCCTCCTATCATCCCCTTCATGCCTTTGCTCATTAAAGGTGGGTGGAGCTTTACTACACCACCTGTAACAGCCCCATACTGCCTCTAAAAGCCCCACACCCTCCCTGATAGCCCCACACCATCACTAACCACCCTATACCACCTCTAACAGCCCCACACCATCACTGACCACCCTATACCACCTCTAACAGCCCCACACCATCACTGACCACCCTACCCCACCTCTAACAGCCCCACACCATCACTGACCACCCTACCCCACCTCTAACAGCCCCACACCATCACTGACCACCCTACCCCACCTCCAACAGCCTCACAAAATCACTGACCACCCCATACCACCTCTAACAACCCCACACCATCACTGACCACCCTACCCCACCTCTAACAACCCCACACCATCACTGACCACCCTATACCACCTCTAACAACCCCACACCATCACTGACCACCTACTCCACCTCTAACAGCCCCACACCATCACTAACCACCCCAACCCCACACCATCACTGACCACCCTACTCCACCTCTAACAGCCCCACACCATCACTGACCACCCTATACCACCTCTAACAACCCCACACCATCACTGACCACCCTACCCCACCTCTAACAGCCTCAAACCATCACTCACCACCCTATTCTACCCTACTTATGTAGGGTTATACACATAAGGAGAATGGAACTCCATCATATCTAATATGTGATGCATTTGTCTTTCTGTCAGACATGACTTTTACTCATGAAGGCAACAAAACATTTATTGACAGTTTGGTGAACTTTGAGAAAATGGTGAGTGTGCAGGTTAATATTTCAGAGAACACTTTAACACCTGGTATTTGAATTATTGCAAGTTCACAGTGTTTTCATTGCATGCATTTTTCAGCGAATGATTGCCAACACAGTCCGAATAATGAGATACTGCAGAAGCCAGCCTTTCAGTAAGTCACAACGTTAGATTCCTGCTGTAATTGAACATTTGGTGTAAAAACTGAATATAATTCCATATTCGGTGTATAATGCTGAATAAGGAGGGGGCAGTGTGGGTGCTGTTGGTTATAATTAGGGTTAGTAGGTTGGGTTTGTAATTATACAGGTACAAAACATTATGTGGTAGCTAATCATTTTGAAATCCTCAGCCTGTTTTTTTTAAATGAGGTCATTATTTAATACTTGCATTTTCTATTGGGTGAGGATGTTCTTACTTATCTTTCATTCTTCTCTCTCTCTCTCTCTCTCTCTCTCTCTCTCTCTCTCTCTCTCTTTCTCTGTCCTCTCATGTGCAGACTTTGAAACCCCTCAGGCAACTAAGAACCACCAAGATGTTCGGAGCTATGTGCGTCAAATTAGTGTGATTGACAACCAGCGTACCCTGTCTCAGCTTTCTCACAAGCTAGAGCCCCGGAGGACCTAAGCCTTCACCCCACTAAAGAACTACAATACCCATGCTGCTTCATTACTGCCAATTAATAAGCTAGCTGCATATGTGACAAGTATACAGAGCTCTTCCTCCCATGTCCAGTGGGAATGCTGCATTTGCCATTTTCAGGATGTGCTCACCTTCTTATAGTTTAATTGCATTTTGAAAATTCAGAGGACTCACTACAGAAGACAATCTTTTTCAGGTTTTTTGTACCTGCTAACTGCAGCAAACAGTATCCATTTCTGACATGCTGAGATTATGCCCCAGATTGGAATTGACAGATTTTATATATTCTGTTAACATATTTAAGGAGCTTTAAACATGTTCATAATTTGCTTATGATTTCTACTTATCATTTGGAGAAACTGTCCAGAAGTCACAGGTGTTGTTGACTGATTTATGGAGATGTTTATCATGGCTTAATCCTATGTGCTTTTGTACATGAGTTTGTAGTTTTTAGAAAAATATGGTGTACACATGTTTTGCATTTGATGCGGGTTGTTAATTTATTCACATTTCAGCATAAAATGAATTAGACACTCAAGTGAGGGACTCCAAGCACATTTTAGTAGCAAGTCAGTCAGCAATGTGAAAACTTTTTACTTATGTGTGTACTGTCAATCTATATGGATATGGACAATGTTTGACACAGTTTTTTGTTTTCATCCGACTCTCTGTTATCCTGTACATTAGATTTGAAATGAAGTGACTATTTCAGCTTTTAATTCGAGCTCATCCAGACTGAGTGACGCGTGTATGTACGAGAGCCCTTTTTACCCATAATCCCTCCATTCAGGAGGCCAAAAGTAAGCAACCGGTTGGTGGCACAGCTGCTTCTTCACCCACTATATTCTATACAAGGGGTTGAAAATGTGGCCCAGAGTGGATTCAGCATGCGGTTTTTGCATCTGGAATCTGTTGTTTCACTGTTTCCAAAGTATTAGAGCAAAAAAACGAAAAAGAAGAAAATAAAATCAGAACAAGATGTTCATGAATACATTAATCTGGGACACCAACAAAGCATTAGGTGTGCCAGAATTAACTCTTTGCTGCGTAATCATCACCATACACAGGCAAATTACACCAGCATGACTTTACTATAGGTTTACTATAAGATAGAAACAACTCGTGAGCCTCCAGGACAGAAAGACATATATGTTTTACCTTAAAGTACCTTTAAAAGCCCATAGAGGTTTGGGGCAATGAAATGGATGAGATGAAGGTAACTGTTCACCAGAGTGACAGAATGACGAATGTATGGAGGGGAAATTCATGAACTGTGATGTCTTGAACATGGAGGGCAGCCAGTCGGGCTGCTCACTGATCTCTGATCAGATGAACTGTTCACTGATCTCTGATCAGATGAACTGTTCACTGATCTCTGATCAGATGAACTGATCACTGATCTCTGATCAGATGAACTGTTCACTGATCTCTGATCAGATGAACTGGCTGCGGATGGCAGCTGGATGAATTCTGCAGTGAACACGGACATTCTAACAGCTCAGATCCAACTCATTGCTCCTGTAGAGGCATGGGCCCCTGGCAGAGTGACAATACACTGAAACATGCTTACTATTTAAGCAGACGTGGAGTTTTTAAGGCACAAATAGTGGAGCATTTTTGACCAACCAATCCTATTATCTGTCCCAAACTATCCTGAGTATCTAGTCCACTTACAGATGGAAAACCAGGGAAAAAAGCTCTCCAAATGTGCAAGTGAAGTGTCACCATTACAGAACCGACTAGGGGAGATTTCCAGCATTTGGAGTTTGTCAGACAGGTGTTGAATATAGCATTTACAACCATTTAAAATGTATTTACAACCAATTCTAAAAACGTGAATTTATTCAAGGCTGTTATTTTGTTAATTTGTTAATGAATGTATAAAAAGAGCTGTGATTATTAAAAGTTCCTCTGAAAATGAATGAAAATAACAATAAAAACCTCAAAGACAATGTTTAAGATCTAGTGTGCTGAACAGAGTAAAAATAAAAATAAAAACTCATGACGCATCACGGAATGCACTGCGGTTGAGTTTCTGTAAATAGGTCAAGCCTATTAAATAGGTCAATTTACTGAAGCAGCCTCTGTCAGTTATTTAAATGTAACTTTGTGCGCTTATTTTTGTTAACCGAAATGCACACACCATTTGACTCCGTTTCGAAACTATCGAAATCTATCCACGGTGTGGCGCTGTTGTCACATACATGGTTATGTCTGAGGGCAGAATCGCTGCGTTTACTGGAGGTTTGGCAATCAAGACATGGAAGAACTTATTGGGCAACACCTGAATTCTCAACGGAAAGACGAGTCGAGTATTCCGCGAAGGCTTTACCTGACCGTGATTAGTCTGCCACTTGATACAACCCAAAGCACCACCAGATCAAGGGTGCGGAAAACAAGAACTGGTAATGCTGTTTATTATCCTCTTGTGGTTACTACGCTTAACTTTCTATACTTTCGTGTTTCAATAGCGCTTTACAAGTTCTCTGCTGAGGATCTCACGTGAGCCGGTCACTCGGCCTCGCTTCTGTGATCATGCCGGGCGTCTTCGTGCCGATCTGATCTCTAACGACTCAGCAATTCCTTGAATACGATATAGTATCGGTATTATTCTCTCTTGTTGAGGGCAACTTAAGCTCCGGCTCCGTTTTTGCAATAGGCTAAACCAAAAGTCGGAACCAATGCGTATGATTAAAAAAAATAAATATCTTATAGAAAAGTTTATTGAAATGCACATCAGATATTTCCATTTATATGGGATTTTTTACAGGAGGGTTCTATAAGCACATCATTATTAGACCAGCATTATTTATACTTAACATGCTACACACAGACTGACGTTGGGCTATTGGACAACTGAGGTCTCGTGTTGTCCCTCCTGTCTCATGATATATAACCTTCCATTTTAACCATGTTCCCGGAAATTAGTTTATAGGCCTATGAAGTTTACGTCATGTGTGAGGGTCCCTCTGTCACGAAGGCCAGTATACCCATTAGGTACCTATTACAGGTCTGAACCCCCCGAACCGGTTCGGTAACATTCTTCTGCACTTACTGTGCTTACGTCACAGCTCCGGTTTGTGTTCTTGATATTTAATTCATGTATATTAATTAGGTTTTGTCTATCACTTTAAACGTTATGTTTAACAGGCCATTTATAGGCTGATTCGGCAATATTTTCAAGAAATAAAGTGATCAAAAATGTTTTACTTCAAAACTGCTTTCTGATGTCGTGGAGAGGTACTTTAAATGTGGGTTCTTTAAATGTACGTTTTTTGTTGCATGTTCTTTTTAAAGGTTTGTCATGTGTCTGCGTTTCAAGAATCGACATTTCATTTCTTTTTTTTTAGCAATTATCTTATTGACTCTGAAATTTTTGTTGACATCTGATTAAGAGCAAATAGCGTAATCCGTGTAGCTGTCGCTCTGTTCCCGGTAACTAAAGGTGTCTAAAGTACCCGTGGCTAGGAAGCACGGGTGTGCTGAGCTGTCGGGTGCATCGCTAAATATAGAACCAATAGCCTCTAGTCGCCCGCGAGCACCGGCGCCCCTCTGTGACAATGGAGCAATGCCCCGCTGCGAGCGATAACAGTCCCAATCCTGCCACAGGTACCAGCCTCTTAAAAGCCGTAATTACTCCGCTGAAAATGCGCAACTCATGAACAGTCTGCGAACAACAATTTCCTGTAATGCGCGGATTAGTGCTCTGTCTCTTCCCCTCTATTTCTCTGGTTCTTTTAACAAGATGCGTTTAGATTTTGTAAGCCTCAAATACAAATGCAGGGTTTTTTTATAGTTTGGTCTGTAATTTGATGGCATACTTTTACATCCACGACTATCTCTATTATATGCTATATTGTGATATATCATTATCACGTTGAGACCACTAATTTTACCCAGCAAGAGAAATAGTTTATATTATCATTAAATAAGATTAGTTCTAGATTAGGCTCATTGAATTGCTTTCCAATGGTCTAACACCATATAAAACGGCACCTCTAAGCATTCTAGCTGTTTCATCTTAACGCTTATGAATTGTAGGGAATAGCAACAACTGAAAGGGCTTTTAGCTCTGGTCAGGAGTGCAGGTTATCTTTCACCCATGAGCAGTCTTTATTCAGAGTCACATTCAGCTTGGGTAAAGGGCAAGAAGCAAGTTCTAAACTACGAATCCTGATGAATAAACCAATCTGGAATAGTGGAGAATGTTCTAGAATGATGTTATGGTCTCAGTGGTCACTGGTGGTCCCTGCAGTTGGAGGTGAGCGGGGGCTGAATTCCAGGCATGCCTCGGGCCTGAAGCAGGGTTGCTCTGCATATGAGTCAGTCTGATTCACACACTCAGGTTAGGGGAGATATAAGGAATGTGCTGTATGACATTGGCATGGATGAGGAATATCATGTGTACGCTTGCAAGACAAACACAAACAAACACACACACAAATGCACACACACACGCACACATACGCCATGTTGCTGCAGTCTTACTCTCATTTACAGACACACACCCACCTACATATGCGTTCACTTATAGGGATGTTTGTATGCGCGAGTGTGTCGTCTTACACACTTAGGCTTACAAGCATCCCCCTCCCTCTGACACACACATCCCGCGGTGTCGGCCAGTGACACCGGAGACAAACCTGTTACTGTGAGTGCCCACTGAGCTCAGACTGTTGGTAACTTTAGCTCTGTGTGTGTGTGTGTGTGTGTGTGTGAGGGTGTGTACATATTTTTGTGTCTCACTCTGCCACACAGCCAAAGTACAAAGCAGTGACCACAGCAGCTCCGGACAGCACTCCTAACAGGGACTCCCTCGGCTCAGCCTGCATTTCTACCCCTCTCTCCTCTCTCCCTGTCTCCTCCTCGCCTTGGGCCTCCTCCAGGGGGTCGACGTTCTTCTGGAAGCGCTGCAGCACCATGGCGTCGCTGGGCGCCTCCTTCGTTCGAATCAGATTCGACGACATCCACTTCTACGAGAACTGTGGCGGCGGGAGCTTCGGCAGCGTGTACCGCGCCCGCTGGGTCTCCCAGGACAAAGAGGTGGCGGTGAAAAAGCTGCTGAAGATCGAGAAAGAGGTGGGGGGACGTAATTGCCCGAGCTTTTCACGCGCGTCTTTTAATTGTCAGTGTGATAATCATTTTAATTGCTTCTCCGCGTGGAGCGCCTGGCGCCGACTTTTGTACCAGCCAGCCTCGATTACGCTCCCCAACGCCCCCCCCCCCACCCCCCCTCCTGCTCTGAAGAGGCAGTGCGGGATGCTGAGGGCTTCACTCGTGATCGCAGAAAATGCATGCGCTGTCTCTTTAAGAGAAAATTATCACATAATTAAATCATATTAGTCTCAGGTGAGCACTATGTTTGGCTCTGAATTACTTTGAAGTGATGGATTTGTCATTTTGCGTTTCGTTTTTTTTTTTATGATGTAATTTTAGCTCAGAAATAAGACTACGGCACTTTCTCCTGTATATGTATTTTAAAATCACAAGAAGCATGGACTATATGGAGGGATGATGTCATTGCGATGCAAGTAAACTTTGCGGTTAGTTTTGCAGTTACTCAAAACACATTCACTAATATTGGAGCAAATTTTGGTATTGCAATAAATTGCAAAATAGTAGGTGTCTGATGTCTTGTCAGCACTGAAATCAACCAGAAAGCAACCCCTTTGAAAGTGCATCCTACGTGGTCTACATCTACCAAATGTAACGTGCGACTTAACGAAGACATAACGGAGACATAACGAAGACTTTGGTATCTTGTTTTGACACCAAAAGCTCTCAGGGTGACTTCACAGGGCTTCGATAATCGGCCTTGAAACAGTCACGTATGAAGGAGCCGTCTGATGCTGGGCTGAGACGCGTTATTGTCCATCACCACCTGTCTCTCCGTCCCCCACAGGCGGAGATCCTGAGTGTTCTCAGTCACCGAAACATCATCCAGTTTTACGGCGCAATCCTCGAGGCTCCCAACTATGGCATCGTCACAGGTTAGTGTCCACCGCTCTGCTGGCTTCATTTCTCTCGTCTGTTGAATGACTTGTTTACTATCCCGATGGCTCGTCTCTAATGCTTTATTTACTTCAGGTTAATAAACCCGTAACAGTGTATGAATGTCAATATTTGCTCGGCCATCTTAATCAATAGTTTATTACGGTCTTCCAGGTAATCAGCAGCTGTTCTGAAGGTGTATTTTGTCCTATCCAACATTAATTGACCCATGTGTTGGTGAATGTGTGCAGAAACCATCAGGGTGGTCGTCCGTTCCTTCTGTTCACTCGAACATTAGATGTCAGGCCCATTGTAACCTTCATTTGACTTTTTCAGTGACCTGCGCTGGATTTCGCCATGAAGAACATAAAAAAACATTGCAAACCTCCAGAGTAGAGATGGCTTAGCATGATCACACTGCTGCTCATTAATAAATCACTGCTTCTAAGCATCTAAGTGTTTCTGTTATGAAGCATTTGGTCTCCAGAATAACCCATGCTAAGTTCTAAGCTTTTGTGGTTAGTTCTGGGTTGTCACATTGAACCTCCATAACCTGGAGAGAACACATCTCCCACGTTCAGGTGTTCCACCAAGGGACTGTGACATATCTACCTGTTTACCCATCTCACGTTCTTGGTCTCGCCGTCCTCACCTAACCCAACCTTCACAGCCCTTAGGAGACATACAGAGCTTCACAAGAAGAGCTCTAAGTGAGCAATTCAACTGCCACTGTGTTAAAGTCACTCAGCTAGTGTTTCTCATTTCAAGTGGATGAAATTTGTGAAGTCACTGTCGCCCATTTCACACAGAGGTCATGGCTAAACACAGAATAGAGAGAACGAGATATATTGTCTATTAAACACACGTCCGCTGCTTCTCTGCTAATGAAATACGATGTGACGGGGGAGATTTATCGCCATGCTGATAGAGGTGGAAGCCCGAGGATTGAGCTGGCTGTAAACATCTCTCCTTTACCTGGTGCTAATTAAAACTGCCTTTGATAAATAGAGACCACAGCTGCTTGACAACACACACTCCATCTCCTCCTGCCTTCCTACTGCACCACTGTGTGTGTTGAATAGACAATATATCTCGTTCCCTCTGTTCTGTGTATAACCCATGACCTCTGTGTGAGATTGGTGACAGTAACAGCACTCAAAGGCTTCAGTAGTCTGAGGTCTGACAACACACCATGAGGAGTTTCCCAGAGAAAGCAGTGGGAAGTCCTATAGGAAGTTTGATGAAATGGAATGTTGCTTCATAATGCTGGGTGTGTCTCGCGAGTGAATACAAAGTCCAGAGCTGAGGGGAGCGGATTGGTCTGTTTATTTTACACTTTTCCCTATCATGCAAAACTGCTATATTGCATTATTTGAAATGGCCCATATTTATTATCAGAGTATGATTTTTTTTCAATACTTTTTAAAATACATTATCAGATAGAGCTTTGTTTTCTTTCCCTGTATACTTGTGTGTGGATATTATACTGGGATTTCCATGGACTGTTGTGATGGATGAGCATAACAGGTCAGGTATAGGGCAACAGATAAATACAGCAATGGTTGTCCTCATAGAGCAAGAGAGAGAGGGAGGAGAGAGAGGGAGAGAGAGAGAGAGAGAGATGCTGTCCCTTTATGGAGGGAGATGTGGGGAACATCTTTTGCATGTTTCATTTCATGGTTTTTTTTCATCTCATATGTCATATTGTTGTTTATGTCTGTGTTTGTGGCTGAGAGCCTTTGGAAAAAGCACTAACCACATTCCCACTAGGAGGCGAGTGGACAGTAGGGGTCAGTCTGTCTCCTCCATGCAGTGATACATTAAACTGAACAAGGCACCTGTTTAGGTGCGCGATGAAGCTGAGTGATTTGTGTTCTTCTCAGAGAGCACTGATGGGTTTAGTAGTACTGCCATTAGCAAGGGTACAAAAACACCCCCTAAACTGGATGGAACATGGATCACAGAAAGTATCGATAAGTTAGATATGTACGTTTACAAAACATTAGCCTGGGTGATGAAAATCACCTTTACATTTAATGTAATATTTACCTTTTTTATTGGCTGCCCTTGGTTAAAGACATAATCAAAGGGTTTATGACATCAATCTGGCAACCTCAGTACAAACTAGGAAGAGGGAAGAGGAGTAATAGGTGTGAGCTATATTTACAGAGATGAATCATCTTATGTTAACTGTGTGTGTGTGTGTGTATTTCAGAATATGCCTGTGGAGGATCATTATATGAATATCTGTCAAGTGATAAAAGTGAAGAAATCAGCATGAAACAGATCATGACCTGGGCAGCAGAAATAGCTAAAGGTATAGATGCATGCATGTGCACACACACACACACACACACACACACACACACACACACATACCAAGTTTTAACATACACACAGCTGCAACAAACAAAGTGAGATAGATTACAGATCCCACCTACCATTGCTGAATATCTTCCGTCAAATAAAGTCAAGATATTACCTAGTATGATTTTGATCTAATTACAAAAAAATACATAACTTATTAAACAAAATACATTATGTACAGCCAGCCACCACTGCCTTATCAGAATATTCCATGTAGATGGATGTTGACTGACAGAGCTCAGTGTTGTAAGAGTTGCTGGTGTACCTCTCTGTCTCTGTGCTGTATGCAGGAATGCACTATTTACATGCGGAGGCCCCAGTTAAGGTCATCCACAGGGATCTGAAGTCCAGAAACGGTACTGTTCCCACCACCCAGCTTGCGTGTTTATGAAGGAATGGCTCTCACTGACGTATGTCGTGTTTCTTTACAGTGGTCATGACAGCAGACAAAGTCCTGAAGGTAAACCATTTAGTTACTACCTATCAGTTACTATTCAGTTTAAAAGGTTTTCTTAGTTAAATTAATAATAAGAGAAAATGTTACTGGAACACTGTAATTACAACTGCATTTGTAATTAATTTGCTCCACTACTATATTGGTTTGAAATGTAAAGGCATTTGGCTCTCACACAAATGAAAATCTAAACCTTGCTATTTTATAAATGCTCACGGTTGATGCTCACAATGACTCCCATCCATATGGTTTCAGATCTGTGATTTTGGAGCATCTAAGTTCCACTCCCACACCACCCACATGTCTTTGGTGGGCACATTTCCCTGGATGGCACCGGAGGTCATCCAGAGCCTTCCCGTATCTGAAACATGTGATACATACTCTTATGGAGTGGTGAGTGGATTGTGTGTGTGTGTTACTGTGCATGTTTTGGGAAGCAGAGGTGCATGTCAGCAACACACGAAACGTGGGACCAAATTCCGAATATTCCTAGCATATTAAATATTATGTCTTTCATTATAATGGTTCGCAAATAAGTGACAAAACCCTAAAAAGTGAGTGTGAAAGTGTGTTACAACATGTGTATTATTTTATTGCTAGTGTGAAGTGTGGTGTGATCACTTACACCCTGTGTAATAGCACTTAAAATCATGGTAAAATATTTGTGAATTTTAAAACAGTATTTTTTCTGTGTGTTTGTGTGTGTGAGTTAGGTTCTGTGGGAGATGCTAACTCGTGAGATTCCATTCAAAGGGCTGGAGGGTCTGCAGGTGGCCTGGCTGGTGGTGGAGAAGAATGAGGTAATCAGTAGCTCCATAAAGCTCACAGTACAACCATTACGGTCCACAGTGGAAGTTCTGTGCTCTTTATGTCTGTGTAAGCCTGCTAGCAACTATCTGGGGCAGGCAGGAACATAGCACATGTATGCACTGACTGGTCAGAGAAACTGGGCTCCAGCTCATTGCTACACTGAACATGACATATAACATTTTATTTACATATAACATTTTATAAAGTAATGCAAGTGATATACCATTGTGAACATTACTGGCCGACAACAACAGTTGATATTTCGGTGGTTCTGCTTTCATAATTTTGGATACTTACGTAAGATTACACTTTGCTAACATTATGTTTTTCAAATTTGCAACGATGTCTTTTGTACATTTTTCATTTTTACGATATTGAACATTGTTCGATATATTGGTGCATCCCTAGTTTGGAAGTCTATGGCGTGTATGTGATAAGGTGAATGGGGTTGTAATGTGTGTGTGTGTTGCAGAGGTTAACCATCCCCAGCAGCTGTCCTGCCAGTTTTGCCGGTCTGATGACACAGTGCTGGGAGAGCGACGCAGCAGTAAGCGGCTGGGATTCATTCACTGCCACGTTTACATTCACTTTCCTTTCCCCTCCAGCTAATGCACAGTTGCTGCAAAACACACGTTTGTGTCAGCATGTAGTCAGAGTTCCCCCAGCAGCCTCGCGACACACACTGTACCTCCTATTAGGGGAGGAGTCAACAGTTTTAAGGCCAAAAAACCATATCCCTAAGATTTTTAATGGTGTATCGTTGAGATGCAGCGCTGTGTTGTGCTCTGGTCTTGTGTGGTTGCTGTGATGTGTTAGTCTTGTTTTTTCTCCTTTCCTCTCCGGTTTGTTTTGTCAGCTCACATAGCAGCTCGAACACTCCACACCCAGTGTAGTGATGATGATAAATAGATATTCTCTGGCTAAGCCTCCCTCATGCCAGTCATTAGGGGATTGAAGGCCAACTGTTTTATTTACCTCAAGACCCAGTTCACATCTTATCAACCACAACAACAAACCCCAGTTTAGCAGGGGGCAAGAACTATAATAATAATAACCTGCACACGTGAACATGTCTTGCTTAAAATGACATATTTCATCATAACTCTGCAATTTGAGGATTTGAGGATTTGAGTGGCATCTTATTTTTCGATTTTTAAAATCAGTTGTTAAAATACCTTGTGCTGTGTAAGTCGTCTAGTAGGTAATAATTACTATAAGGTTATAAACAAATACATTAACTCACCGTTTTGTATTTCTTCAGCACATGGTTCCAGACTGCTACATTGCTGACAAGGACACTAACAATAGCATTGTTTAATATTATCAACTAATATTAATCCAGAATGTATCTTCTATAATAAAACAATGTAAAAGAATCATTTCTATTGCTGAACATGTACATTAACTAACAATATTTTTTGCTGTGTTGTAGAAAAGGCCGTTTTTTAAAGAGATCCTGTCCATACTAGAGACGATGTGTAAAGACACTCAGCTCTCAGATCAGTGCAACTCCTTCCTTCAAAACAAGGCGGAATGGAGGTGATGAAAATAACATGCAACAACGTACAGGCACAGACACACCTGCTCATGCGCTGTAGAGAAATGATATAATCACAGTTAAAGCAGAACCACAGTGTCCAAACGTTGTTGGACCCAGACATGGGCCTTAACCAAATGAATCCTGATTGGGTAATGCTGCTGCCTCTATTCTGTTGCTGCTCGACCTTGGTCGTAATCTTGACAGTAACACTGAAGATCAACTTGTCCAATTACTTTTGTTTCCCCTGAGCAGAACTGCACATGAAAGGACACAGATTTCAATATGGCACACCAAATATAGTGGTGTACACCCTCCAAATACAACCACATGTCATTGCAGCATGCTTGGAGTAAACAACATTTTGTTTTATGGACAGCCAGTTATTTATGGACAGCCCTGTATGGAATGCTTACAGAATATTGTTAAATATGCTATGGTAGCTGAGAATCAAGACGTGTTTGCTTTGTGGCAAGAAAATATCTAGTCTGAGAAGTATGGGGCATTACTTAGTGAAGGCTGTGGGTTGGCACTGTGATCTAGAAGGTTCTGCATGTGAGACTAAATTAAGAGTAATTGGAGCAGGGCCAGGAGATTGAGAACAGGAAATTCTTGAACCTTAGATCCTTCCAAATTCTAACAGAGAGAGAGAGAGAGAGAGAGAGAGAGAGATTGTGTTAAGGGAAGAAGTACTTGCAAAAAAAAAAAAAAAAAAGATACGAAGGGAACACGTGAAATTCCATGTGCGTTTGTCAGGAATGCGACAAGCATGTAAATCAATTACACGGGAAGTATGGGAGGGAGTGGACGCCTGGCCGCCAGACGCTGCTTATGAGTGCAGGCTCACATGTCTGTGTATATAAATAATTGTCGCGGGAAAAACAAATTTACAGCCTGCACACTACCCCCTCTAGTGGCCACTGTAATAATCACAGAGTAAAAAAAAGAATATCGCAACAGACTGGGTCGGATATATCTGCATAAATTCAAGTTCAGAATTGCCGAATTCAAGTTGCCGTGGTTTTATATCACCCCTTTGATTTCACTAATGAATGCTAATGAACGTGTGTGTGTGTGTGTGTGTGTGTGTGTGATTCCTGTGTGGAGACGTGAGATCGAGGCAACTCTGGAGCGCTTGAAAAAGCTGGAGAGGGATCTGAGCACCAAAGAGCAGGAGCTGAAGGAGAGAGAGCGCCGCCTTAAGGTGTGGGAGAGGAAGCTCATCGAACAGTCCAACACGCCAGTGAGTCCACCTCTGTCTTTTTGTCCCTTTATTTCCCTCTCCTTCTCTTCCCCTTTCTCCTTCTCTCTCTCTCCCTTACTGCCTTCTGCCCCTAGATGCCCCACTCACCCAACGTGCATGTGTGTGTGCAGGCCTGGGAACGCTGTTCCCTGAGGTTGGTGTCGCAGCTAATCGCGCTGCGGTCATGATGTGCTGTATGGTCGCCATAGTTTCTGTATACAGTGTACTGTGCGTGTGTCCAATTGGCGCAGCATAGTGTGCTTTTAACATTACCAGCAGGACACTGAGGAACTTTTTAATGGTGGAAACTCTGCCTTTCTCCTCTACCTGCTCTACCGGGGGCGTAATCCTGCTTCTTTTTCTGTGAACTTGCCCTTTTTATGTTGGTGGGAAAAAGCAGTGACTTCCTGTGTTCTTCTGTCTAGGGTTTGTGACTTGGAGTTAATTTCTCCGTATTTGTATTCCCTTTCCTTCTTTTTCTCGTTTTGCTCCTCTTACACTCAACCAATCATCTCATTTCTCATTTTCTTCCCATTCTGTTCTTTTCTCCTGCCTTTGGCTCTCAGCTCTTTGCTCCTCTGGCCACTAAGATAAGTTCGGAGGCATTTTTTGAGTCTGAGGTGGAGGAGTCGAACAGCTCGGAGCTGTCGTGCCAGATAAGGGGCTGCTGTAATGGGGAGCTGGGGGCTCTGGAGGCCGTGATGAGGCACTTCGAGGACATGCTGGCCCTGGACCTGCCCTCCTGCCCGGTCCTTCACTCGGGAATGTGGGTCAGCATGCACGCCACACAGGACGCCTCCAAGACCTGCTCTGAGCGAGAGGGACACAAGATCAACATGGCCACGGGCCTGGCGGCCTTTGGCTGGTCCGATGACAGTGACAGCGATTAAGAGTAGGACCCGCTTGCAGCGTGTGCTTTAGGCGTCCGTCGACTTGCCTGCTTCAAAACTGTAGTCTATTGACAGGTTTTCCGCACAGATACAGCGAAGATGTTACACTGAATTTGGCATGTGGCAAAAACAAGCGGTTTACAGAGCTTTTAAATATAATAGGCCAATATGTAGTGCTGAGATGGTTGCAGTTCTTACATGTTTTTGTGGGCTTTCCAGTATTAACAAAAATGTATTCTCAACACATTTTACATGAAAGAATGAATCATATGGAAATCTCCTGTCAAGCTCCGAGGTCAGAGCAGTCCGCCTGCCTTCTCCTATGCATGGACTGAATTAGCCGTGGCAGTCGCTCGCCTGCGGACTTCTTATGGATGTCATTTATGGCAGATGAAATGGACGTATAGCAGCTGCCCGCTGGGGAGCGTCCGGGCGTCGCGGCCCCCGCCAAGGATGCGGCGCTTTTCTGACAAAGTGACATTTCCCTGACATTAAGATTGGCCAATTTGAGCAGCATGGAAAGCATTGAGAGAGAAAGAGAGAGAGAGAGAGAGAGTGAGTGAGAGAGAGAGAGAGAGAGAGAGAGAGAGAGAGAGAGAGAGAGAGAGAGACAGATTCCCTTCTGGAAAAGTCAGTGAAGCTCTACTAAGGACCAGACTCTATGGAACCTCTGCTGTGGTGGTCCAGCACGACCATCACTGTGCCAGCCTCTCCGCTCGCCCTGTAGCACAACGCCAGGCGTGCTTGAACACTGTTCATATACTAACAGCTGACCCACCAAGACGTTGTTATGCTAATAAAAATGGCACATGAAAATACACGTAGGATATATTTGACTTGAATGTGACTTTTTTTTTCCTGTGAGAAAGCATAGTGGTTTAACAGGGTAAATGTCTGGTGTAAAAACCATACACATGGTGTTCACTCTTTTGATTTGATGGCTTCGTAGGTTAAACGTGTAATGAAAGGTTCAAGTTGTAATATTTATTTTATTCAGGTTATGTTTATATGTCTCTTGAAATATACACTGAACTTGCTCTTAACCAGTCTCAATGAAAACATGGAATTTTTGCTTTTGAATTCAAAATAATTAAAAAATTCATCTATAGTACATTAGTGTATAAAACCCAGAAGCTTTAGCACATCACTGTGAGGACTGTCTCACATCCGGTGGTTTTCAGTGGAAAAACCTCATACTATCCAAATTTCTGCTTTCTGTTTTATGCTTCTATATCATTCTGCTTTGTTCTCTCTTGTGCAATAAAGTTAATCAGAAATCAGCCTCATGGCTCAATAAAAGACTTCCTCTTTTTCTGCGTCACTTAAATAGTGCTCTTGTTTTGCCAGTTTTATGGTGTCCCCTGGGATACCCTGTGCTTTGGTCTCTGCTGTCCAACATTAGGCCTTGAAGCCCCAGAAGGCTCACCTATTCATTTCCCATTTGGTGCATCTCATAGCTTTCTGGTCGATGACTAGGCCTCAAAGAAAGTGAGAGCTTCAAACCAGCCTTGGGAAGTGCTGCGTTGGGTTTTAGCGGGAACGGAGCCTAAATGGGACAGGCTGACACTGCAAGGCCAGAAGGCGGGTGGTACTCTGGTGAACCCGACTGAGCCGGTACTCAGATCCCCCCCCCCACCCCGCCCCCACCGCTGCCGCCTCGCCTCTCATCCCTGTCAACTGTCTGCTTCCCATTTTCATAAAACCGTGAGAGCCATTTGCGAAATACAAGATGGCAGCTCGAAAGGCACTTTTATGACAATCTAATTAGGCAAATATATGTAATGGAACTTTGGCATATTTTTTAAAATGTTTTTTTAATTTGTTTACTTGCTCTGATACGAGTCCTGTGCAGGGAGAGTTCATGGACCATCTGGCCAAATGGGGAACCCAACAGATCTCTCTCTCTCCCTCTTTCTCTCTCTTTCCCTCTCTCTCCCTCCTCTGCACCAACCCCCTGGCCCCCTCTCTTCTTGCTTCTTCCTCTCTTTTTCTCTCATCCCTTTCTCTCTCTCCTTCTCACAATGAACGACATCACCTGTTTGATATGCTCTTGTGTTTGGACTACATTTTCATTTTTTGCTTTCTTTGCCATATTTTTTCCACAGCCATATTCTTGGGCTATAATGTTATACGCTAATAATGCAGTTTATGCTTTGACTGACATTTGCCTGTTAACATAAATGTCCCCCTGGAGTTTGTTAGGACATTTCATACAAAAGTGCCGCATGTTTTTACACAGCACAGCAAAGGAGTCGGATTTCACAGGGTTTAATATGCATTGCACTTCTCTATAGGAGGTTTCCTTTATTACTGTATTATCTTACACATTACCGAAATGAAAGTGATTCATGAGCGAGATGATTCTGACATTAAGGAAGGAGCTGTAATGTGAGATGTCTGCATGTAATTCTCTCTCTCTCACTGTAGCTACTCCCTAACGTGGACATCTACGCTTGGACGGAGGAACACGTGGTCAGTATGTGTGTGGGCTCTGTCTGAACATCTCCTGAGGATGGCACTGATCTAGTTCTAACAATCGGAACCATTTCTTTTAGTCATATTTATTTACTCACAGTTCTCAATTTCACATTTCACAGCACTTCTGGATGTCACAGATTTTCGGTACGGGTGAGAAGTTCTCATATCTGTAGATGTTCGCTATATATTTTTACCTATATACATACACTTGTCTTTTTGTTTCATTGCAACTACTTCACCAGTATTCCTGTGTGGGAGTATGTTGGTGATACGTACACTCTGATATGTGTTGCTCCTGTGTGTGTTTGTGTAGGAGAATCTGAGAGTGAGATGCAGCCCTACGCTGGTATCTTCAAGCGGAACCACATCTCTGGGCGGAGGCTGCTCCTCCTCTCTGAGGTGGACATGAGAGACATGGGTATCACTTCCAAAGGGCACATCATGCACCTGAAGGTGGGCCAGTGAAGCTCGTGCTGACAGATGACACACATTCATAGTGGATTGCCTGTTTCTGAGAATGTTCAATCAGCATTGGGCCTGAAATATTAATACTGTACATAAATTTGCTTAAGCCAGCTCGATACAGTCCTAAAATACGTTTCATGTGTATTTGTCCAGTTACCTGTAAAACATTATTGGGTTGAAAGCTTATCGTCCGAATATTTGAGATAACATTACCTGATCTTAGTAACAACTAAATCTAATATTGCTCCTTTACGTTTAGGCTGAAATTGAAAAACTGAGGATCGATTACCTGGGACTGTTACATTTCCCGCCATTAACGAAGGTATTACCTCAAGACCTCCAGCTCTCCAGAGCTGCATTCATGAGAGTTAACTGGTTTGGTTTTGGTTCATGATTCAATTTAAAATAATAGTTTAGTGAAGAAATCAAACGTACACTTTTCTTCCCTTCATCCAAAATGAACTCGAAGACTAAGACATGTTTAGTGTCCAAATATCCCTCGTTTAATTTGGAACTGGAGCAGTGATGCTAAAGTAGCTAACAAGGAAGGGACGAATTTTTTGCCTACCAATTAGCATCTCAAAAATTCCAATATAAATCATCTCCCACTTGTTTCAAATCACATTCAGTTTGTGACACATATAAAACACATTTTACTCCAGAGTTTTGGAGGGATTTAGCCACACAAAGGTGGATATGGGGATATCTAACCTAACACGGTTATATCGTAAACGCTGGTCAATTAGCTGATCATATAGTGTCCGGATCTGATGTGTCCTTCTACATGTGGAGATGCGTGCACATACTTACCGATAAGAAACTTGCGTGCAGTTTGACCACGTGAAACGCTAAGGAGTCGTTTGCTAGAACGATGCTGGGGCTCTTACCAGATTTTCCGCATCGTCAGCCATGGGAACAAAAGTACGTTTTTGTGTCCCTTGTGGAATGTGATTAAAAAATGGCCTTTACCACGACAGACCACACCGACGCATTAGCCGGCTCGAAAAACATACGTGCCAAGCAGCGAGCGTCACCCTGCATATGAAGCTATGAATATGAATATGCATATGAAGCGTGCTCTCGCTCAGTTTCTCCATGACTGCCTGCTCTGGCTGTGATGGTGTACTATGCCGCCAGTGATGGAGGTGGTTTGACTGTAAACCTTGCAGCATGAAGTCATTTGTATGGTTACATATAGGAATGTCATAGTGAAGGAATACAAAACTTGATACATTGCTGTTGTTGAAATAATCAAATAATACAAATAATCGGTATGGGTATCATTAAATGTACATAGTTTACAAGGTAGGGGTCTTTTTTGACTATGGAAACTATGTAAACTAGATGTAAACTATGGGCCATGTATACTGTTATGTAGACTGACCTTATTTGACATCTTCATGTGGATTGAGTGATGTGAGGGTCTCTTCAGGTTGCAGGATGCTAATAGGTAGGCCTAGTTTTCCTTGAACTACATTAGCCGCTTTGGTCCAGTTCAAAACTAATGAAGCCAAATGTGGATGTCAGCTACATTTGGGGCAAGACCAAAATATGTTAATTGCGTTATTCCTTTAAGCCTCTTTCAGTGTGTGACATATTAAACTTCTCTTTATATGCAATTTCATGAAATCTAACCATACATATTGTGTCTGTCCCATTTCATGTTCCGTTTCAAAGACTGTTCTGTTCTCTTGGCTCAGTATGTTGAGTGTGGACTGTGTGTCGCTCCTGCTGTAACGTGCTCTGCCTCCTCTCTCAGGAGGAGTGGGCCCAGGAGGTGGAGCAGCAGGCTGGGTGGAGGAAGACCGTGAGTCTGGAGCTGGTGTTTGGCTACCATTGGAAAGCGGGAACAGGACCAAAGGTGCCGCACTTTCTTTAAAGGAGCGCCCAGACATGTTTCAGGGTAATCTCTGTCCACAGCTTCCGTTGAGTATGGGCCATTACCACAGATAGAAATTTCAATGTGTTTCCCTTAAACTTTAAAATTCCCCATAAAAACATGATGGCTGGAAACACATTTATATCAGAAGCTGAAGGGCATTTATAGTCTTTCTCCACATTGCATTATGAGTGTGTCTGGAGTCAACAAGTTTTCTTCTTCTTCTCATTATGCACTGTGCTAATCACCCGTACACTACAGAACTGTAGAGGTTAGAGAACACTACAATACTCCAAATGAAGTATCTAGCATTATCTTGCAAAATTGTTCTTTGGCCTTGGAACAACGTTTACACCCGTTTAGATTAGTCTCTTCTAATAATACACTTGTGTTCGTTTGCTGGACTTTAGATGGCACGACATTCATTACGTTTGGATATTTGGTGACATTAGCGCTATATGGGTATATTTTGTGAACTCATCGTCCAGGGTGAAAATAAGCGTTGTTCCTACTGAAGCAGAAAGCGTAGCAGCTTCAGGACAGGGGGTGGATTCTGCTTGTGAGCTGTCAAACCCCCCTCAGTTCTACTTTAGAGTTTTCAGATGGCTGACAGTTTTCTCAGGAAAATATTTTCCATGATTCATATTCATAATTAATTTATTTTTCACCTCATATGACAAATAGTTCATGGTGTTTTTTTTTCAGTCATTACTTTGTAAAGTTAGCTGTGCTGGCAGTGCCGAATGAAGGCTTTTGTTTGCTGGGTGATGACTTGTCATGAGTGTATAGAACTGTGACTCTTCAGGATGACAAGATGGCGATACTCTTTGACTTGGAGTCGCAATTTCCTTAAGTAAAGACGCCTGTTATTCTCCCCTCAGCTATTGACCACCATCTTCACTAAGCACATTTTCTGTTCACAAGATTGATTTTCCCCCTTCTCTCCTTTAAAAATAAACAGCAGAAGATAAATAAATCTTTCATCTAAAGCGATACGTGGCATCCACCCCCTCTTGCTCGTGAAGGCTTTGTTCGCGACTCAAAGAGAGGAGAAAGGCCGCTTCTCCACTTGGCGCTCGAATTTAATCAAAAATGGCCCATTTAGCCAGAAGTCATTTTCTTTTTAAAAGGCAAATGTTATTTAATCTTTCAGCTGTTCATTGTCCCATCATAAATAGTCCCCTTTCAGTGCGTGCGGCGGGGCTGAAGCGAGGCCGCTAATTGCCTCCCATTTCTCCTGACATGTGGTGGTTTAGTGGGGAGGAAACTCAGCAGGGAGAAGGAAACAGGAGGCTGAGAAAATGAGAGCTAATTATTTTCCCCTGCCTGGTGTCAGGCTCCGTGTCAGCCTTGTTTTTACAAACTGGAAGGTTTTTTTGCACTAAATAAAACAAACCCGCTCTGTGCACTTTTCCCTTGCTCACTCTTTCTTTCTCTCTCTCTCTCTCTCTCTCTCTCTCTCTCTCTCTCCCCCCTCCCACTTTTTCTCTCTCTCGCTTGCTTTCTCTCTTCCCTCATCTCCGTCTCTCTCTTTGCTCTCTCCCTCTCTCTCCCTCTCTCTCTCTCTCCCCTCTCCCTCTTTCCTGGCGGTGTCATGGTAGCAGCTGCACTCCTCAAAGCCTAAATAAGGGGCCTGCGATTGTGCACTGGCCATCTGACAGGCAGCGAGTGCTGCTGGTAATGAGGATATCAGCGCTGAGTCGAGGGAAAGGTGCTGAATTATGCATGAGGCGTCATTAGACGCTCGCTGTGCTGGCCGCCATCACAGCACATTGTTTCTGCCGCCGTGATTAGAGCGGGTCCAACAGCAGGCCAGCGTTGAGCCAACGCGCGGGCAGCCTGTTCCAACGAGGAGGAGTCTGGCACCTTTACAGGGAGACGGGGGGCTTCTGACATCGACGCTTTGAGGACCTCCGACACTGGAGCTTTGAGATCCATCCAGCAAACACACACATACACACACACACACACACACACAACCGCCTGCGCTCATACATACAAAACACATCCTCGGCATACCACACAGGCTCATCCGTCCGCACACCGCACACACTCATCCTTTAAACCCGCATTGCCCGCGATCCCGACCACGGCACGGATGAGTGTGTGTTTTTGTGTGGGTGTGTGTGTGTGTTTTAGTGGCACTCCTGTGATGTGTCCCTCTCTGATCTCCACCCACACTAGATTGGCTCGCCGAGGAAGCAGTGTGCTCTGAGTAACGACCTGTGACTGGCGCTCAGGGCCGGGGCAACGGAAGAATCATTACTGCCCCGTCAGCATGCCCGCCATGCCAACCCGCATCCCAGCGTGCCCTCTGATAAGGGCCTTTATTTCCATTGCTAATGCGGATGAGTGTAGCTGCCCGTGGCCTCGTGTGCGCACATTTACATTAGGGATTTCTTCTTTCTAATCTGTTTGTGTGTTTTGTCGTGCGTTTGTTTGATGTGAGATTTCGCTTACTTATTTAGTGCGCTTTCTGATGTTGCCTGTGTCTTATGCAAGTTGGGGTTAATGTGTAATTGGCTTGATGGAACTGACCTACATCCTGACCACTCCCCTTTATCTGTGCTGATGAGGTGTGTTCGGAGAACACAGAAAGGTGTGAGTTTTTTTTCCCTGTAACCATGATAAGAAGTGGGCGGGGGTTCACCAAGTGCTTTACTCGAGGGTACAGCAGAGCACAGAGTCTGATTCCTACAATGGCAGCGCAAGCTGGCGGCCAAACACGGGCCCTCTCTTTCAGCCACAAAGCTGACACTGCCACACAGAGCTGACATTGCTCCCTGTAGAGACCTCAGAGTATGAAACGCCATTGCAACTGTTCATCTATTGAATTTCGTTTTTCTCAAATGTCCGCAGCAAATCTACACTCAACTCTAAATGCAAATGCTCTATTCGTTTAGAAAGGTAAAAGGATCAGCCTCAGCAGAACTGCTGTGTCTGGTTCTGTGTGTGCTGTGTGTCCCATGATGGCCATGTTGGTGTTATTTGTTGTTATTTAAGTCCACTGACCTCCGGCATTCTTTCTGCCCCTTTTCTGCCCTCCCTGATGTGCCCTCGTGTAGGACTGCAAATGGAAAATGTACCTGGAGCTCGACGGTGATGAGGTTGCCATAACCTATATCAAGGACATAACGTTCAATGCAAACAGACAAGATGTAGAAGTCCTAAAGATGACCAAGGTTTTTTTTTATCACTTCAGTTATATAACAGAACACTGTACAGGAATAAGCAGATCTAAAAGGTTCTAAAAAAGTATTATCATTTCGTTTCTCAGCCGCCCTTTGTGATGGACAAGTGGATCGTTGGCATATCTGACAAACAGACTGTTGAATGCATTATAAATTATGAGGTGACTGAAATTCACACAAACTCAATGATACAGCATTTTGGCAAGATAACTCAGCTCATATACCCATGTCCAAGCTTTTTTCAATCTCTACATGCAGCTGCATGCTTTGAAAATACATACACATACAGTCAAAATACTTTGCATTGCCACATTCTCAAATTGCAGTCAGTGTTTACTGGAGTCATATTTACATTGTAGTAAAATCGAAGCAAAAGGATACCTGGGATTACCCCCGCCACCCACACACACACACACACACACACACACTCCTCACGCAGTAGATGGTACATGGACTGATTCATTCAAACAAGTACACCAACCGCTTGGCCGGCCAGCTTGAATGCAGTAAGTATGGAGGCCTCCACTGGCCACTCACCGCGCGTCTGTCGTCCCCTCAGAGTGATGTCAGGTCTCCGAAGAGCACGAGGCACGTGCATTCTGTGCAGTGGAGCCCGGCCAGCAGGGAAGATGAAATCAAAGCCGTGGAGCTGATCATAGAGACGGCGCCACCCGACGCGGAGGGGAACTACAGGAGCCGCTCCAACTCTGGTAATGGCCACGGGCGCTTCAAACGGAAAGGAAATATCAGAGCTGATGCAAATGTTTTGCTGACTAATATGCGTTAGTCGTGATTTCGGCTGTGGCTGAGACTAAGGCAATCTTGAACCCACAAATGATGTAGTTAAGAAGAAATGAATTACAGAGCATTACTTGACATGCTGAAGGATAGCCTACAGAGAAAATATGAAACAGGTTTCGCTTGGGAATCACCCAAGTAGTTTCCTGTCATTACTGTTCATATGGCATATATATATGTGCATATATATATGCTCATATCCACACTGGAGAACTGCTAAAGTACATTCAGCATCAGTTTTGTTGGTCTCGTCCCATCAGGTGTTGATCCACAATGGATCCTCAGTCTAAGGAGAAAGCAGATGAGGGAGAATCTGGCACAGGAGCAGAACGGCACACGCAGCAGCCGCTCGGAAGCCATGACCCTCCCCCAGTTCCTGTCCACGGTCGGGAGTCAGACGTCGTACGCGGCCGCGCTGAGAAGATCACCCAGCCGCAACACACTTTCCCCGTGGACCGACTCCCGAAGCTCCTCACCTACGCTCTCTGCCAAGCTCTCCTCCCTCCAGCTGGGTTCAAAGGGCAGCAGCCCTTCCAGCACGACATCGGAGAGCGCATCGGAGAGAGAGCGCCCTCTTAGTGCCGCTGCCCGCTATAGCTCCCACCACGAGAACTCAAATGGCGGCAGACTATCTGTGACTGGAGGAGACAGGAGAGCGCTTAAAGGAGCCAACCATTGGACTCACAGCGGGCGATCTCGGTTCAGCGGCTCTGTACGACCTCAGAGCCACCCGACCAGCTCAGAAGCGCGACCTCAGAGCCACCCGCGGGTGATCCCTGGGATAGTCACAGTAACAGCAGGGGAAAAGAAGCCAGAGGAGACCAAAGCCAGCGAAGGGGATTGGATAAAAGTTGAACGCAAAAAGCCTCCGAAGCAAGACCATAGGCAGCAGGACCAGAGACAGATGCGAGGACGCCCGCGCAGAGGTGGACGAGGGGGACGCGGGCGGAACTAAGAGCGTGCGCAGGCTGAGGAACTGGTTTAATAATTACTCCAGCACTACTAAAAATGACTCAGAAAAAACACGCACCACATTTACAGAGGGTAGACAATGGTTTAATGCAAATGACTTTCAAAAACATTATAAAGTTATAAAGTTTTAAAGTATTTTCTAATATTGATATATAGACTTTCAAAGATATATTTTTCTTTTTAGACATTTTGTGAGATGTATGGTTTGTTGGCCAAATTACAGATGTGCCAGCCACACAAAGTATGCAGAATCTTCTAAACGTGTTCCAGCAGGAAAAGCTGAAAAGAGGAGCAGTTCCAAAATCTCTCGAGGTGCTTAAAAGACAGACACTCAACAAAAACAGCAGCAACAAACCTTTGATGACCCAGTTCTAACCAATACTCATAGTTTCCCAAAAAACTACACCACTGTGTGTGTCCATGAGACACACAAGGAAAATGGCTAGCCCTCTTATTAACCAGATTCCATCCAATAATTTAAATGGGTATTCCCACAGATGAGCACTGTGATATCCAAATGTGGGGATTTGTTTGTTCTGAAATTCCTGAAGAGATGAAATTATTATTATATATTGTCTTGGACCTTTTTTCCTGATGTATGTGCTGGTTTGTGTGGGTCTATGCCTGGACAGTTTGATTTGCACTATGCAAGATAAATTTGTATTTTATTGTGTCAAGTGTAAGAGTGTTTTATATTAACATGAGTTGTAAACAAGTTATTATATTGTCAAACTTAAAAAAAACAAAAGAAAATCAAAAGACAAAAGTCCGTTCTCATTACATTACCAAACAAAAACGCCCCTTATGCAAATATTTTAGACGCTTGGCGCCACCGCTTCGTATCCTAAAAATACACACAAGCGAAACTACGTTTCTTGTTGTATTCTCAGTCATATGCGCTTAAAAATATACAATGTTTACCCTAAACATATTATATTACTGAAATATAAAGGCCATAATTTCCGCATCATTAATTACGCTATTTATTAAAAAATACATTTAGGGACCTTGCTGGACTTCGCTGTGGCGCGGAATATTGCCACACCTCTCGAACATTTCCCGCGAAGTTCTAGGCTAAGCACTTTGTAGCAGACAATCTCCACCTCATACTCACGTTGTATTGCACGACGGCACCTTGCAGAAACAAGACAATGCGAACCCGGGTATGAAAGCACATTCAATTGCTCCTTTTCTGCCTATTGACTTTGTTTTTGCTGAATGCATAATTTCGTTTTATTAGGCAAATTACTATTTTAGATTATTTTTAGTTAAACTGTCCAAGCTAGCAAGTTACTTGTATAGGCTAGATGGTTAGCTAACTAGTGAACTGAATTGATTTAAAAATGTGTTGTCGGCTTGCTCGTTCTACATGTGGCTAGCTAACACTGGAAAAACATGCTAAGTCATCGAAGAGTGTTTCAAAATCGTTTCAATCCATTGCTGGATTATTTGTTATTTATGCTGTAAGTGTTATAGCCACTCAATTAAGCTTCTGAAATTTGTCTAGCCGACTGTGGCCGCAAACATATAAGAACTTCACAACCAGTTTCTTGCATGAAAGTTTAGTTAAAACCCACAGATGTCGATAGTTACGGGCATTAAGTGTCTTCGACTTGATCACTACAGACACAACAAGCTCCTCCCCCTTCCACGAGAATGAACCTGAGGAGTTACCGGAACTCGCCTCTGGTTCCTATAGAGACCTCCTCGTCTTCCTCAGACGACAGCTGTGACAGCTTCGGTTCCGATGGATATGCAGCTACGGTACGCAATACTTCAGCCTGAGTCCAAAACATACCTATATCACAATTTTCAGAATTCTCATCTTTAACGTTTGCAATTGTTCAACAGTACTTGTTTTCTACACATCTTACATTCAGTACTGTTCTTAAAATCGATGTTCAGTCAAACAAACTCTTAAATGTGGATTTCTCTCATCCAGAAGAGGCCCCTCCGACAGACAAGGAGCTCAGCTCGGAACCGCAAAGTCTTAGCCCCCTCTGTGTCCGAGGAGGAAACCTGCAGTGGCTTTGAGGATGACTCCTTCAGTAAAGACATGAGTGCCATGGTGAGTTATCAAAACTAATGTTGCTGTTCGTTAGGTGTCATGATAGTATGTTCCTGTGATTATTTTTTTGAAACCACCCCCATCCCATTCATTCACACTTTCCCCCTTTCAGAAAATGGAGTCGGACTCTGAGTCGTCGGAGCAACAGAAGAGACCTCGCCGCTCCTTCACCCTTAGGGTGGCTATGAAGTTCCCCACCAAAAAGGCCAATCAGAAGAAGTCGGCGAGATCCCAGTCTGCTTCCAAGCCCATGGACCGTGGACTGGACTCCGAGGAGGAGGAGGACTTCATCGCAAAGCGAGCTCTCAACATTAAAGAGAACAAAGCAATGGTAAACATAAACGCACTAGCCATCTTTAGTTTAGCGGCCTGATGGATATACATCTAGCATGTTGCTCATCTTCTCATTTAAATATGTGTAAACACATTCTTGTGGTGTTTGATACAGTTACTGCTTACGAAATAACTGAATGTAGTTTCTTTTGCTTTTGAAATCTCATACAGAAATATTTACTGTGATATTTGGCTTAAATGACATATCCGTAACTCATGCATAACATTTTGCAAAATTCTTTCGATCGTTAGTAACATGTTACAGGTTAACATTTATCGAGTTAATTTTCCACTTTTGTAGCTGGCTAAGCTAATGGCGGAGTTGAACAAAGTCCCGGGAATCGTCCCTCGGAGAATCTCTCTACCCATGACCAATATGGTGAGCAGCAAAAAGGCTCCTGCTAATGATCTCTGTGTTGGCTGCTTTGGCCTGGAGAAGAGAGGCTGATCTTGCTCTGTGTGCGCAGCCTCGCCGTGTTCCTCGCCAGTCGCTGGGGCCCCCTGGGATCCGCCGGAGGAACCCGGAGCGGTTGACGCCGCCCCACACGCGCTCCCGCTCGCTGGTGGAAGGCCCACCCACTCCATCATTTGATGAGGAGCTGGATGATCGCTTTAGCCTGGTGCGCAAGAGCAGATACAGTGAGGATGATGACGAAGAGCCGGTGAGCCACCAGGAATCATGGGAAGGATCGCAGTAACGTCAGAATAGGGCGTGGGGGGGGGGGAGAATATGAAGTTTCCTGCAGACTCCAAATTGTTTTTATTTGTTCATTTATTTGCTTTTTGTATGTGTCTTGTCTTTCCCCATTTTTGTGATTAGCTAGTGCTTCTCTTGTGCTTGCATGCACACAGTTGTCCTGTGTGTTGATTTTGACCTGTGTGTTGGTTTAGGAGCCCCAACGTCGGCGCAACTACAACAACATTCTCACCATCCCTCACGTTGTGAGGCCCGTGGAGGACATCACCCAGGCCGAGCTGAACGACATCTGCATCAACGTCCGAGAGAAGATCTACAACAGCAGCACTGTGAGGCTCCCCTACTCGCTACTGTCCTTGTTTGTTTCTAACTGTAACTGAGCTGTGAGGACAGAGGGTCAGCTGGCCATGTTTGCCTGTCAGAAGAAACGGCTCTAAACTCACCCCATCACGGTGTCACTGCTCACCAGTGCTGGACCAGTATGGTGGTGAACTTGATGTGCGTGGAATGGTTGCATGTCCTGGCCCTTCAGATAACTTCTCTTCCTGTATGGGTGGGGTCAGTGGATCTAAGCCAGTCCTCTTGGCTTTGCTGATGCCATTTCACGTGACTTTGGCCAAAAGCAATCCAGAAATCTACATGCAAAGAGACCTTTGTTTACAGGCATAAGCCATCAAAGGAACACACGGGCTCCCATGTTATTGTTATTTTTCTTGCTGTTACTTCATTGGTGTTGCCATTTTACAAACTGGTGTTGCTTGGATTGAGGGTCACAAGTTACTGTCACTTTGTATGTGGAAACACAGCAGTCTGAAGTTCTCTCGCTCCTGCAGGGGAGCACCTGTCACCAGTGTCGTCAGAAGACGATCGACACCAAGACGAACTGCCGTAACCCCGAGTGCGTGGGAATTAGGGGGCAGTTCTGCGGCCCCTGTCTGCGAAACCGCTACGGAGAGGACGTCCGCGCCGCACTGCTGGACCCTGTGAGTATCCACATTCGGAGTCTGTCTGCACTTACCTGCTCTGGCTAAACTTCACATCGTTTACAGACTTTGACCTTGACAACATTATATCTTCACGTCATCGAACCATCACAAAAATCTCCCTAAAAGGGAAAGTGGGAACTGACTATGGGTTGGCTATATTAACCAGAGCACTTCACCGAGGCTCAGTCTTGTCAGTTGTTTCTCACATAAAAGGTTGGGTGATCAAAGGCAGTGGGCGGAGCCTTTGCGGAAGTTTGCAGGAAACGAGACTGCTCTATGTTGGCAGTGAGAGGCTTTAAGTCGATACACATCCTGTGTCAAACTTTCTTCTGCCTGTCATCGTGCATGGTTACCGTCGTTTAGTGGGCATGGAGCGTACATGCGTGGCTGAGCAGCTGCCGCTCTATTTCAGGAGTGGCGCTGCCCCCCGTGCAGAGGCATCTGCAACTGCAGCTTCTGCAGGGCCAGAAAGGGTCACTGTGCGACAGGAGTGCTGGTCTACCTGGCCAAGTACCACGGCTATGACAACGTCCACGCTTACTTGAAAAGGTAACCGTTCAACCGATCTCGCAGCAAACCGATGTCAAATGAGTCTGGTGCCCATCGAGAGGAAAGCGCCGCCGAGTTTGAATTCTGCTTGATGTTTGTGGGGTGCTGACATTTGACCTTTGACCTTTTCTAGTTTGAGGAAGGAGTTGGAGGAGAACGAGTGAGCAGAAACGGCGGTCTGGGTTTTGCGCCCCCACACCCCCCCGCCCCGCCCCTCGCCACAATGGCCTGCGTTCATATTTTGTTCTGTTCTTAACTTTCTACAATTTTGGAACTTCATTACAAGTTCATGTGCCTTTTGGGTAGACAATGGTCTACAAGAAATGTTAAAATGTACATTGTTTTAAATGTATAAAGTTGCCAAGTTGTAGGTCACTTAGTGGCATTTTTAAAGATTTCTGAAAGCCTGTACTGTAATTTTCAATACTGTGCATCTAAATACCGACAGCATGTTGTCATTTAACCCAAATGAGCATTTTGCAAAATTGTTCATCCCATGAGTAGATTCACATTTCAAATGACTCATAAATTGTTTAAAACGCAGTTTGAAAGCGTTTTTAAAAACGTTTGGTGTTTTTTTTTTTTGTTGCCCCTTTGTAATTTGACTTGTGGTCAAATAAAGAGGACAAGCTGTGAACCAGTAATTGCTTGGTTAGTCATTCTCATCTTCCACAAACGGTCATGCCATAAATGCATTTGAAATGAGATCCTCAACATTGTAGGATGAGCTGTGTGCTTTAGGATTCGAATAGTCCAACACTTAAACGTGTATTATATTAAAGTCATGAAATAAACAAAATGTTTCTTGTCATAGAAGCGTGTCTTTACGTTGCATTTCCTGGGATGTTTATGCCCTCGGGAAGTTTTCCCGACAGTGACTGGCTGCGTCCGGTCGAGGCTTGCGTGCGTGCGTGCGTGCGTGCGTGCGTCCTGGCAGGTGGAGCGGGGCCTCCGTCTCTCCTCCCGTCCCGCTTTTACTACGGCGGCCTGGTGTACTGCATCGCTTGCTTCGAGCCCTCATTAGAGAGCTGCCATTAATGGTGCGGAAATAATTAGCAGGCTCTAATGGGAAATCTTATACCTGTAAATCATTTTTCCTATTAAAGCATGCTAGATCTCGCTCGCTCTCACACACGCTCCCTCTCCCCCTCTCTGTGTTCAAAGCAGATCCCCACACTTGTTTTTGTCACATTCAGTTAAGTGCTTGGGACAAAGGGACAAATCAATTGAATTAATTTTTTTAAGAGGCAAGGAAAAAACATGGGTTATATATGGGATTAAACCAGTAGGCCTAATCACACAACGACCGAGGTGTCTGCCAAGTGTTGTATTAAGTTCTCTGCTGTTGCGCAGTAATCACTCTATCACTCAGGCTTTGTGAAAGGAGGCCTAGTGGGCGGTTCAGGGTTATGTTCTGTGTCCTCAAAAGTCATCCCAGTACGAAAAAATGCGGGTCACTAAAGAATTTCCTATTTTTTATTTCCTTTTGTGAGTCTTTTTTGGTTCTGCAAGAAACCAGCGCATCAAAAAGTATTATTTGCATAATAAAGATGCACTCGAAAATACTGGTATTAAATACCAATGATCATCCACTTTAGGGTGATGAATATTTAGGGAAATAATTGTTTACGACGCTCGAGCATTGAGCTGATCTGGTAATCAGGCTATGAAATACAATATTTATTCATTAGAGCGGACTTAATGAGGCCTCGCGGCGCTAATTAAGAAAACCAGCGTAGCGCTAAATGAGGATCGCACGGCAGCGGAGTACAGGCTAGCCTACCTGTTAGGAGGGGTGGAGGCTGAGGGGTGGAGGCTGGAGGGTGGAGGGGCGGGGGGAGTTACTGGTGACAAGAGTCATGGTTTGCTAAACCACCTCGCCCGGGGTCGCTGACCACTACTGAGCGCTGTATAATTATTTTATGGCGCTGTAACATATTACTGCGGGACGTGTTGGCAGTGGCGGCGGTGGTCATGACGGCTGTTATATCCGTGATTAATAATTATGAGCAGTCCTATATTAAGAGGCCCTTTAATCACGCGCTCTGTTCAGATGTGCTCATTTTGCCTGTTGAGTTAGGACAATGAAAGCTATTTGCTTACAGAATCTCCTGCAGATGAGTATAGATTGACGCAGAGAGGGGGAAATGGTAGACTAGATTTGGCCGGGTAGGAGAAATAAGGAAATGTGGAGTGTAAGTATTTTTTTCCTTCCTTACCTGTCTGCTGTTGAGGTGTTGTGAATAGCTGAAGTGGACATGAATCTCATGTCAGGCCTCCTCCGGTTGTGGCTGGGGGGGGCTCTGCAACAGCATTGGTTTGGTCCTCGTGTCAGAAGCATTATCGGGAGGGGGAAAGAGACGGAGGGGGTGTTCAAAAATAGCGGCTGTCTACAGTTGTTCCATCTCACAGGAAATTGCCAACTCACCCTAACAAAGGGAAGCGTAAGTGCACTCACCGTGTGGCCCCCAAAGCAAGCCCAGGAAGATCGCCTTATAAATGCTGAATTTCCTTTCTGGGGAGACACGGAAAAAGAGAGCGATCTGGCAGCTGAACTTCACTTCTCCTTAATTTCCCTCCTTTTCTTTATATCTGCTACAAAAAGTATTTTTGTACCAAAGACAAGATGGAATGAGGAATTTGAGTGCCACTTTTGTACACTGACATACTGAATCGAGTCGCTGTGTCGGCAATTCCCTGTATGCATTAAGATTATTTGGTTTGAGAGTTCTTTTCTCAAACCGAATGAAAATGAGCAGAAAAAACAAAGAGGAGAACTGTAGTCAATGATGTACTTTCAGCTTTTGCAGTGTGACAATTAACATCTTATTTTGTTCGCTCAAAGGCTTAGAGTGATCCTTAATGTTCCGATTACAGAATCTTGTTTTTTTATGTACTCTGACGCCTTGTGAAAATGAATGCAGTACTACTTTGCTCCTGAAGAGGGAGCTCTAATACAGGCATCATAAATTGCATCTGGGCCAATGTACACCTGAGAGAGCGACAGCATGTGGCGTAAACATTAGAAGGTTTTATTGTCTAAATTGGTAGACAATCACTGACCATGAGTGTCATGGCCACCATGGAGGTAAAGACACTCAATTGTAGAGATTAATCTATTAAGGGCAGGATAAGTTAGACAGCAGCACTTCTGAGATAGTGTAAAATCCATTAGCTGCTTTAACATAGTTCAGTGTTGGATTTATACAAATCTTAGGATGTGGAAAGTTTATTTTTGATAATAGATGATCAAATGAGACACAGATTAGTCTCCTGTGTGAGTGTGTTCTTGAAAAGAATGTATCATTTCCTCACAAGATCATGCGTGAACATTGTGTCAGCAAAAATATATCCTGACCTTCGCAATTATATGCGAGTTTCTGAAATAATAAAACATGCTTTGTTTTAAAACATACATACATAGGTTTCAGACACACCTACACTGATCAAACCCAGACTAGGGCTTCAAGTAAACTAGAACATTCTTTGCTTTTTTGTTATTATCTTTATTATAATTTTATATATATATATATATATATTTATATATATATATATATATATATATATAATTTTTTGATGTTTTTAATGTTTACATTGTTGCTATTGTGGTGTCCATTGTCAAACAGAGGAGGATGGGTCCCCCCTTTGAGTCTTGGTTCCTCTCAAGGTTTCTTCCTCATGCTCTAGGGAGTTTTTCCTTGCCACTGTTGCCTCTGGTTTGCTCACTAGGGGCTTGGACTCGGACACTTGTAAAGCTGCTTTGTGACAACTGTTGTACAAAGCGCTATATAAATACATTTGACATTGACTCTATTCCAAGCCTGATGTTCAAAGGTAAAATATAGCACTCTAAAGTTAGTGAAATAAGTATTGTGTATATTGTGTAAGTCTTTGTTGGTAATTTTTATATCAACTTTGGTCATGGGGTCACTGACGTCAGATTTTGACTTAATTCATCTTGAACACTTGTGAAAACCTGCGCTGGGTATCTTGGCCAATTCTTGCCTCAAACTCTGGCTAGGATTCACTCTGGGATTCACTCGTGTTTTCCTTTCAAACTTGGCCATAAGCTTTACACTAGATTATCATTTTTGCCTTGAAAAATTGTCCAATCAAAAAAACAGAACTGTTCCCTAGTTTTAAGTCTTTAACAGAATGTACCCTATTTTTCATGTAATTCTAACTGGTGCTTTCTAGCCTGTGCGGAGAAGCATGAGGTTCATAAGAGCAGGCTTCCTCCACAGTGCCTCCCTGTTGGGAAGGTGTGGGCGGAGACTTGTTTTGAATTGGGTCTGCGCTAAAGATTCCGCTTGGCATTTAAACCACTGCATTCTTTTCTGACCCCAACATCTTTCACCACATATTTAACATATGCTGTTGCAAGGCTGCAGGCCTTGGGGTAGTGAGCGCTTTCATGAAGAGGAGGCTGTCGTCTCGCTACCTGGAAATGGAGTCCAGCTTTGTGCTTCTGGTGTTTGTGCTTCTGGAACCTGATGACCCAGGCACATTTCCTCTAATTTCAGGCTTTTAAAGTTGCTGCCGGCTTAACAATATCAATGTCATCCCATTCCAGTCTCCTGACTAGTTGAACTCCTTAAGGTGATGTGCTCCATAGTTATTACCATTGTTTCTGAATGTCTTTTCTATGCTCATACTTTAGCTATTATTACTTAAGTCTTTTTTAAAGATTTTAATGTGCTTTATATTGCCCTTGGAAAACGTTGGCTTGCAGATCACGTTTTGTATTTAAAAATAAAGAACATTTAATAATTTTACAATAGCCATCATAGTCTTAATTATTTTTGCAAAACTCGTGTCTCTTCAATTACTGAAGTTAGAACATAAACTACATTAGCGTTTATCCACGAAGCTTAGGGCTGTGCATGGAGATACCTGACCTTTGGCCCCAGAAGGAGGAGGAAAATGACTTTGTACATTTTGTACATATGTCTTGAACCGGCGTGTGATTGGGGCTTGGGGTAGTCTAATTATAGCCCATGCAGGAGCTGGGCTATAACATGTACATTTAGTCTGACTGCAGGAGTGAACTGTAGGAATGGACTGGTTTTATGGAGATCATACATTACGAGGAGAGTGTATGAGGATCTCTCAACTGTGATGGGCCGGCGCTCGTAAGCTTCATTAGTTCTTACCTCATTAATTTGCTCCCTCATAACTTGCAGTGCACTATTCTCTAGTCCTTCTCTCAGATTCCTCGAGGATTCATACAACAACATTTTATTCATGTTATTTAACAGAGACATGATGTGCATAAAAAGGTAAACAATCTGAATCAGGCAGAACAGTGGTTATCGGACCATTTCAGAAGCGCACTTCATATAATGTATATATATATATGTATATATGCGTAGTTTGTGAACGAAACTGTGTCTACATTTACATTAAACCTAGGAATTTGAAAAGATGTTATTTGTTTACATGAATTGCATGCTATAGTTTGTGATTCATTCTCAGATATATTGCATTAAAGACGCATAAGGTGACAATGGTACTGCATAATCGAAGTTTCTACTCTCTTGTTTACAGACAATGGAAATATAATTTAAAGCTTCTAATGCTGCTTCCTTATAATCGTTTGTGTAAGACACACACTCAGCTGACCCTGGGCATAGCTGTAGCAATGTTTTGTTTAAACACATAATCAGCGTTCGTGAACAGCATAAAATAGCTTTATTTTGTGAATGACAAGCCATAGGGAATTTGTTTTCTGGTATGTTGACACTGACATGATCAGACTTTGCTGAATGGCTCTTCACCTTTGATCAATAGCTGCAGTGTTTACAGGTTGTTGTTCCACCCGTGCACAGTGCAGCCAAATGTCTGTAATGAGCTCCCGTCCTTATGACAAAAAGGCAACCTAATTAGTGAAATCAGCTACTGCTGTGTATGATCCCAACGAATCCGTACAGTTCTGTGGACACAGTGCACATTACCAGACTGAGCTGATTACCCAAGCCCTGAACTATGGTCAGACTAATGGTTGAAAAGTAGCACAAATGTCACTTTATATTGTTGATTTATTTGATTAAGATTTTTTTATATAAAGTTTTATTCAACACTCCTCATCCAAACAGAGAAAACAGAGACTTGGCAGAGCTTCTGAAATAGACGTCAGCCTTGACGATACCTCCTACTATTCTATGGATCATTCGTTTAATATTGTGTTGTGACCCCACAGTGTGCATCAGTAATGGAGGCCCTTGTGCATGTTCCCTTCGCTGCTTCCTGAACCCCTAGTTGACACTTGGATGCCCGTGCTGGTTTACGCAAACCTTCAGTGAGGCTTGTTTTTATTGTTGTTTGTTAATAGATCATTTAAACCCTGTTGGTCATTTGAGCTCTATGATGTGGAAAGGAAAATAAGATTGTTTGTATCAAACAGCAACATTTTAGCCTGACTATATTTTTGCTGAAACTCTATCTTAACTGAATTAGAAAATGAAAATGAAGAATGTATTCCCCCAAATATCTTTTTATACATGACAAAAGGACGTGCTATCATTCCTGTACATAATCACATTATACTTTGACTATGAGTTTCTGATTAAGTTAACATTTTGAGCAGGAAAACGTTATAGCCAGGGCTGCATATTTATTCATCCGAATATGCAGAAAAAATTGATAGTTTGAAATCTTTATTTAATCATCACAAAAACATAAAGGAAATCACCTCCTAAATGTTCTGCTGCTCAACATTTGCTTAAATTGTTTTCACATGCATACAGTATTCTCAGAACCATCCTGTGCGTTCAGCTACATCACCATTTGACAACAGTTACTCTCCATGGAATTATGAACAGAGATCTGACTCAATTCCACCCTGCATTCCCCCAAATCCCAAAAGCAATGTATTGTTTAAAAACCCTAAAATATCCCAAAGCTAAGATAATTTAAATAATACATTAAAACTTGTCCCAGGAAAAAAAAAATGTAATTGCAAAATATGAAATTAAACCCTGGAGCTTGGTTCCTTAACCAAACATGCTGTGGATGGTTAGGCTGTGCGCAGAGGAGAAGTCTGGCACACAGATTAATTTTCTCTCTCTGTGGAGTCAGAGGCAGGAAAACAATTAGGGACTAAAATGCATTTCAGTGTGCCACTTCATACAGCTTTACACATCACATAGGGGCAATTGTCTGCAAAGAGGTCAGAGATAGTTATGACTTCTAGTGGCTCGTAGAGATGCCATTGTAACTCTCACCATTTCAGAACATTTCAATTAAGAGTGACAGCGTAGTAATAAACATAATGGTATAAGAGTCCCATTGTTGTATTTCCTGCTGTCACATCCTAGTAGAGGTGGTAACTGCCTGGAGGCCAGAGGTGGTGTGTGTGTGTGTGTGTATGTGTGTAAGGGGGATATTGCCCCCTATCCCTTAAGCCTCGTCTATGACCCCAAACTCTTAATTTAGTCACCCACACTCAAAAGTGAAATATGTGAAGCTGCACAGTGATCAAACAGCCATACTTGTGTGTTTGTGTGTGTGTGTGTGTGTGTGTGGTGACAGGGGCAGTGCATACAGATCTTCTTTAATTGTGCTAGGCCTCACTGCCCCACCTGTCAATCTCGGAGCTTTGAATTCGGGGGGAATTTGCTCTGCTCACACCGTTAAATGATGTACCCAATTAAAAGCGTTAGAATTCATGATCTTCAGTCAAGGTTAAATGAAAGAGCTCGGTCCTGTCACTAGGGGTGATTAAACGCTGCCTATGTCAGGCACATCCTGTGGAAAAATTAAAAATTTGGGTCTAAAGCTCGAATCCTGATTCATTATCCCGCAGCCTCACTGTCCAAATTCTCTGCACACTCACCCTTAATCACGGCATTTATTTTAAATCTGCCTGCGGTCGCCACACTAAAAAGGACTGAACTCTTGAAATGACAGCATTTTACATACGCTCACAGAAGGGACTAAAAAGTGAGCCCACGATTTTTCAAAGGTTTCTATTTATATGTGGCACGGCAGGTTTAGTTTTGTCTTGGCTGATGGCACCGTTAGTTTACCAGAGATGACGGACAAACTCGATTAGTGATTTGAAAAGAGACTTTGTAACATGCTAACAGTAGTGTGGTTATTATAATTAAGCAGTTCTGACAACAAGACATACACTACATTGCCAAAAGTATTCGCTCACCTTCCTTGCCTCACATATGCACTTAAGTGACATCCCATTCCTAATCCATAGGGTTCAATATGACGTTGGTCCACCCTTTGCAGCTAGAACAGCTTCAACTCTTCGGGGAAGGCTGTCCATAAGGTTTAGGAGTTTGTTTATAGGGATTTTTGACCATTCTTCCAGAAGCGCATTTATGAGGTCACATACTGATGTTGGACGAGAAGGCCTGGCTCTCAGTCTCCGCTCTAATTCATCCCAAAAGTGTTCTATCGGGTTGAGGTCAGGTGAAGATGTTAGAATGGATGAGATTGTGTAACTCCTTGTAAATCACTGTATGGCAATCACAAGCGCACTCTGTATCAGCCTTAAATTGTGCAAAGGCTTTTTCAGCGTTCTAATGATGCAGTTCACTTTCAGTTAACACCTTTTCCTTCCCTTTTCAGACACTGCCATTGATCATTTGATGTAAAATGCATCACTTCTTGAGCACATGTCACTACTGGGTTGGCCAAATGTAAGGGTTCTGCTGTCACAATACCCCAGCATTTAGCTGGGCATAAGGGATTCCTCTCGTTAATTTGGACATTTGAAGTAAATTGAGATGAAGACTCAGGTCACAAGGTAGAGATTTTCTAACACTAGTCAGTGTAAAAACACATCGCTATATCTGATACAATGGTATCATGTACCTCATTCACAAACACATTATCGTCAGTTGTGCTAAGGCAGCTTTTCCACCCAAACAGAATCCATATATAGTATAGGTATAGTATACCTACAGGTTACACCTACATTGCTTTATATGGTAGGTGATCCAGTGTGAAATTACAGATTATTAAGAGTACCAAATAAAAAAGTACATACTATATTCATTGCTTACAATCCTATACAGAATTTAATGTTTTATTATGTGTTTAATTTATGTAATATGTCTTCTTATGCTTTGCTTGTCCATCTTATAAAGCTGATATTGTCTCAGTATCCTAGTCTGACAAGTAATTTTGGCCTAACTCAACAGAACATTTGTGCAACTCTTCCTCCATAACCTACCCAAGCAACAGTGAACAAAATGTACATAATGGTATCTTATGTTTCTAATAAAAACTTAAACGTTAAAAATATATTGAAATATGTTGATATGTTTACAGTCTGGCGTACCTGCAAGTGAAATCTGACAAACTGTGGTGCTTTGTTCGATGCAATATAAACTGATATTCACTTAGAATTAAAATGCAAGGTGTACCAATGGTAAATAGTATGAATAGTATACTTATTATAAACAGTGTACATACTTAAATATTATATATTTTATGGCTCTAAACTTGGGGAAACTTACTTTGGCAATCCCATTAATCTATAACAATAATACATTACTCCAATGTCTTCTGGGCAGGATAGCGGATGTAACGTATTCCTGCAATTTTAATAACATGGCGTCATGTTTGTAATAGCGTCACTAGCCATGCTTTACGGCATATTCCCGCCAGCTATTTCAGGATTACAGGCACCAGAAGTGTTATTTACAACGTCTGTAACTAGGCTTACACTGTTCCATCCCCTTGAGAATCCAAGATTGTTGTCTCGCACGTCAGAGTGGACCGAGGTGGAAAACGAGGTGGCGATTGCGCTCGCACACTGCTGTTTTCAGCCACTCCCACGAACCATAACAGCAGAATAATGTACAATTGGATAGAAAGAAGAACATGCAAAGGTATGCGCTCTGTCCACGACTGTTATATTTTGACTCACAGAGCCACAGTAACAGCAGAGGCTAGTCAACTTTGGGTCGAGCTTCTTGGGTAGAGAGACCCTAAACTATCACGCCGACAGCAAGCGACTAATGGTCGCCTTCCTCAGCCCGCGGTTGCCCCTTGTCGCTTGTGAGTGCTAGAGCCGAACACATAAAACTGACTATATAACTGATGAGTGACGCGCGTGTGCGCTCGGCTCCATAGCAAAAGAATACAACTTTAACGAAACCGCTACTTCTTAGCCAGTATGAGTTATGAGTGACTTCCAACTCTTTTAGAGCTTATTCCAGAAAAATGTACTGTAGCGTAATGACAAATGTTCCTTTCGTTCTCTAGACAGCACAAAAGTGCTTTCGTACCTAATAAAGTGCACCGGCCACTTTATTAGGTACACCTGTGCAACTGCTCATTAACGCAAATGTCGAATCAGCCAATCACATGGCAGCATCTCAATGCGTTTTAGGCATGTAGCTCTGTTCGAAATAGCCTACTACATACTGCATACTGCACTCAGTATATACTTGCTTTGTATATACTTGCTTGCTTTGAAGTCTCAAAATGTCGGACTATTTATCGTTTTTTAGAAGATGAGAGAAGGCGGAGAAGAGTACATGAGTGTTTCATGGTTGCATTCAAAAGTCCAGTTTAGCTCACTAGCGTGTTATGATATCACTTTGATGTCAAACAATGAAGCCATGAAAGAAAGAATGCGATTAGTCAGTGAATTTTCCCCATTTGTTCAACCAATCGCTTGATGCCAGCAGGGGGCTCCATAATTTGTGGTGCCATACGCATTAGCGTGGTGGCGCAGACCGCCACTGCATGCCACAATGCAACAAATAACCCTGTATGCTGTTCATATATATACATACAGTACATATTTCCTATATATATAAAGGGGAAAAAACTGTTCAGTTCTGGAGGCAGTAAAAAGATATGTAAACGATTGGACAAGGTGGGTAAATTTTGCATTTTGCTGTAAAAAATGTCCGATTTGAGCTCCCAGACGTAATATACATATTAGCTTGTATCGAGCGAGTCAAATTTAGACTGAACTACCAATCAGGAAACTCCGCGGATGCCAATACAATGAACGTGACTGGCCACAACCAGTGCTGACTAGATGGCGCGGAACACACCGCAATGATTACGGCCACAGTTTGTCACCGACGCCATCCAACGGCCGGATGGTGAGATTGTCCCTATAGTCTATACTGTGTATGTTGCGTCTCTCTGTATCCCTGGCTTCTGTTCCTCTTTACAGATAACGTGTGGGCTCCCTGCATTACGTAGCCTTTTTTCTTTCTTGGGCTTTTTTAGTTTGAAATGTAGCTTCTTTTTTCCATCCACACACACACACACACACACACTAAGCTAATAAAGCTCAGCAAGTGATTTAGTTCTATGATCTGAATCGTTTTGCCATTACATTACATTATGTTTTGTGGCTTTTTGGTCCTTTGTGACTCATAAGCCGGTTAAATGGAGACCGATGCTTAAGAGCTCGCTTCATGTATTCAAATCAAAGGTTAATTATTTACTCAAAACACTGCTCATTTCCTATATGGCTTTATATGGGCCTTTAGGGGTTCCTTGGATCCCCTTGCGTGCCCACAATCACTATATTTAATCGAAGGTTAATGCCCTCACAAACCCTCCTCTTTGGAGGTATTAAACATGTTCACAAACATATCAAAAGCTCTGATAATTGACATGAGCTTTTAGAATCATTAATCCCAAAAAATCTAATGGAACGTTCCCATGGTGGCCCTTAAGATTCAGTCCTGGACCCCCATGCACTGTACACCCATGCACTGTACACCCATGCACTGGACACCCATGCACTGTACACCCATGCACTGGACACCCATGCACTGGACACCCATGCACTGTACACCCATGCACTGGACACCCATGCACTGGACACCCATGCACTGGACACCCATGCTCTGTACACCCATGCTCTGTACACCCATGCTCTGTATACCCATGCACTGTACACCCATGCACTGTACACCCATGCTCTGTACACCCATGCTCTGTACACACATGCTCTGTCTGTATGTGAATAACTTGATCTTTACCTGATGGACTCAATCAGATTGCAGACTATTCAACTCTGCAAACCCATGTGGTCACCTGGGGTTAGAGTTAGAATTAGTAACAGTGTTAGGGTTATGGTTAGGGTCAGAGTTAGGGTTAAGGTTAGGGTCATGGTTACAGTTAGGGTCAGAGTTAGGGTTAAGGTTAGGGTCATGGTTACAGTTAGGGTCAGAGTTAGGGTTAAGGTTAGGGTCAGGCTTAGAATTAGGGTCAGAATTAGGGTTAAGGTTAGTACTACATCGCAGATCAAGTGAGTCACAAAAAATGTCAAAGTGTAAAAATGTAGTCCATGTAAAAATCCATTAAGATATTGTAGCTGAAGTCAAATATGAAAAAGGTTTTTATCTTAAACTGAGACGTTTAGTAATGTTAGTAAGTGTTGTTTACATAAAATAAAACATTTCACAAACTAAACGAATGAAGACTGACAAAAAAAGAATCATAGCACAGTATGATGTAAATTAATTCACAGCGGAAAGATGAATAGTTTAGTGGCTTATTAATATGCATATGTTTAGTGACTAAGTTTTGTGTTCGTCTATGATGAATGAGAGGGACGCATGGAGGACACTTATGAGTAATGACTTCATGATAGAACAAAAAGGACTATACCTCACACATGCACACACACGCACACACACACACACCACGAGATCAATCAGTCTTACACCAAGCTTTGTTGTGTAGACTGAATTTGAACAGGCAAATCAAAGTGCTGTTTAGCTTAATATCTCTACAGATTCAGAAAGAACTATTAGTGCTTAGAACAGTTTGAGTGTTTCATTAGTCGTGATGGAAGTGCAGCTACAACTGCTGGTTTTTATGCCTCTATTGCGACTTTTGAGCTGGTGGAATCTGATCTGCTTAGTACCACTTTGGAACCAAATCAGACGTTCCAAATCAAAGAGGTGTTCAAATGCTTTAAGTCTCGCATCTTGACACGGTCAGCCTTTCGTTTGTAGATGACCATTTGATATAGCGGAACTGAATAAGGTGACAGCAGTAGCGGAAAGTTCACGACTTCTACTTGCGACGTGTCGTTGCGAAACCTTATCACTTGAACGACTGCCAGAGAGGCGGCAGTTTCCCTGCTCAAGGGCGCAACATTTATAAATAAGATTTTGGATAACAAGAGGCGCAGCGCAGCACAGCTCGGCAGAGCAACAAAGCGAGCGTTCAGCCGCGTGACAGCACCCCGAGGACAGTGGCGCAGAGCGCGCGCCAGCGGTGGGTCTCATTTAAACAAGTCTGAGAGAGAAGGAGGAAATAAATAAGGCCGAGGGCTCTTCTTCCCTTTAATGTATTCAATTAAGCTGCTTCCCTCTGGAGACGGGCGACACGCGCGTACACATACACACGTACACACGTATACACACACACTCACTCTCTCTCTCTCTGACACACGCACACACACACACACACACCCGCGCGGGTACAAATACACTGGTGTGAAGAGACACGATCGCCTGGAGAAGAATGCTCTGAATACTCTCATTCTCCACCCGCTGATTAGAAATCGTTCTCAACAGGTCCTTTCTTAATTAAACTTTCCAAGAGTAGATAGACTCTCACTTTAGCCATGATGGAAAATTGAAAATAAATAAAAAATAAATATAAAACTTTTCCAATAACATTTTACTCCCCAAAAGAGAAAGTTAATGTGGAATGACTTGAAGCTGTTTTGAAATCACTTAAAAGTGCATAGAAGATTTTCAAGGCCTGAAGTTTATACCATGATAACGTGGAATGTGGATCAAACGTCGTCCATATAAAACCATAACCAGTCATATAGAGAAAATAAAAAAAAGAACTGCACAAAGGTGCAGCTATTCACTGTGAACTGAGAAAACATAATTATAAACCTCAGCGTGACACAACCTGAAAATGTGTTCTTCAGAGAAATATGTCAGTAAACTGTAACTTTGCCTTAGATTATTCATGACAAAGCCTGAACTGCACACTCAAGTTCCCTTTCGACCCCCTCTTCAAAATTCTGTCTGTCGTCAACAGCAGGTATACGGAGTAATGAGACTCGTTGGTGCAATTATGAAAAATATGTCTGTGAAAGAATTAATTTGGTGTCCCTTTGTACTTGGCGCTAATTTTCCATGCAGTCCCATTGTGTTCCAAAACCCCACTGAATTTGTATCTATTAAAATGAATCTCTTATTACATTGCCTACATCGTCCCTTTGCTCTCTCATTTTTTTTCCATAACAAATCAACTTAATCAAGCTCATTAAGTGTCATTATTAGCCATTTATTGTTATCTTTCCCAGTGCTCTACTGACAGGCTGTCCCCACCCACTCCCGTCCTCCTGGCACTGCGGGCATCACTGGGCCTTGACACACACACACACACACGCACTCACGTACTTGCATACGCACACACGCACGCACACCCTCATTCACACATACACACACACACACGTGCACTTACCCTCTCACACTCTCATATACATGCACACACCGCGTCAGGCTCTCACAGCTCCTTCCCTTTTATCTTGCCTGGCTTAGTCTTATATGCAATCAAGGTTCATATCTCGGTCTCATATCTCTAAAACAATGATACCAGCATGCAAAGCACTTTGTGCCGTTGCTTTTATTTCAAGATCAACATAATATTTTGCACAGCATATTAAAACATATGAAGTGAAGTTTACTGGAGTGCTGATTTTTTTCCTTTATGAAAAAAGCTACATGCACATCACACACATGCACAAATGCACATGCGCGCACACACACACACATACTTACAGGCCTATCCATGGTCGAGAGCAGCTGGTTAATTAGAGTCATTTCTCCTGTCATGTGTTATTTAGCCTAAGTGTAACTGATCATTGCTGATGGCGGTTATAGTCTGCCAAACTCCTACTTAAAGAGTCCCCATGAGTACATGTCTTCCCTTTGGGTTTGTGTGTGTGTTTTCAAAAGCCAGTGGTAAGTCAAACAACAGATAAAACTGCTGTGTGTAAGTAAGATATGACTTCATAACTGTTTCAAAATGTCAAAATATCAAAATGTTTCATATGAAGTTACAAATTATATATATAATATGTGTGTATATGTATATATATATTTATATGTGTGTATATGTACATATAAATATATATGTGTGTGCGTAAGTATATATAACTTGGTGACCTCTAACCTCTATAACTATTTATTTTTGCTCCTTATAAGATTAAAGAATTTTTATTTATACCATGTAAGTCAGAAAGTCATGTTTATTTTAATAAAATATAGTTTATTAAAGCATATATATAAAATACCTTGATTTTTTATGCTAACATTTCTACTTAATTACATTTACTTATGCAATTTGTTTACAAAGTGTTGGGCTTAATTGCATTACTATCTGGTAGGCAGAAATATGCAGAGCGAGAAAAACGACGTATGGCAGCGTGAGTGAAATGCTAATGAGACAGATATTTATTCCTCATTAACAAGCAACAGAAGGCAAAACCAGAACTGATAGCAAGTTTCAAACTTTAACCCCCACTTATCTTATCCACTCTGGACTGAAATACACACACACAAGAATATTATTCTCTTTTAAATAGCTAGTTATTTTTGATTACTTTGGAGGGGTGGGGGTTGTCCTAACCATGTAATGCTATGTATTGTGCATATACCACATAAACATAAAAATGTTTTGCATGGACTTTTAATCTTATTCATCTCTTCCATGATAGATCTCTTGTGGTTCAGTATTCTTGCATGTAAACCAATGTAGATAAATAGTTTAAAGACTAAAGTAAACTTCTAGCCAGACCTGTAGAGCGATTACATCCCAGCATGCATTGCATCTACTACAATCAAAAGAAAAGTACACTGTCTGCAGAACCCACATAAACTGCCTTACTTTTCTTAAAAAAAGTACATTTATGAATCAGGCCAATGCTTTCATAAATATGCTTTTTAACAAAAATTCATACAATTTGTGTGTACTAGGAGACCAACCATTTCCTTCTCAGCAAGACTAGGCTACAATACACGGGCTCATTTTCATCTCAGCATTTCAAACTTTAATCAGACTTTAACTGCGGCAATATGAAAGTGTCTTAAACAAAGGCCTCTGCTCTCCACAATAACACTTAAAAAGGGCCTTTGTGTGGCTTTTTTCCCTCTGCGAACAATAGCAAATTATATCAGGGTGCGAAATCTTTTATAATGAATCGCACATTTGCTGATTGCAAATAATTGCATCAGGCGTGTAATATTGGCGGGGTCGTGGAGGTGACCGCGCCGCCACTAATATGAGGATTTGATCTGTGGGCCTCACTGATGAGGTCTATTCACAGTGTTGCTGACCTACACCCACCCTCACCAGCACCCCACAACCCCCTCCTCCCCCAGTGCGGCCACTTCAGTGTGATCAGGAGAGTGTTGGTTAAAGTTTGAAGCCAGGTGCGATCAGAACAGAGGCCTCCCTTAACCTTAACCCCCCCCCCCACCACCACCTGCCTTCCCTTCTACCACCCCACCCCCCCCATCCCCCCCACCCACCTACACTCTTTTCCCTAACACCTGAGCCTGCTGGTTTCAGACCTGGCCATTATGTTATGGACGTGTTCATGTGGTGGAAGCTGAGCGGTGATGTTCTGCTCAGTGAGGGAGTAAAATGACTGCTGCAGGTCACAGGAGTGTGTACAGCAGCGCACAGAAACTCGGCGGTACCTCGCCATTCATGTCAGAACCCACACATGTAAAGCAGCAGCCAAAACCTCAAAGTGGTTACAGAATTGACCCGATTGATTAAATGTTAATAAGGATTTTTGTTTTGATTTTGTCTTTTAAAACTAAAAAGTGCTAGCTCTTCTGAAGTTAAAAAAGAAACAGGAAATCCTAATTGTGACTAAATTTTAACTCGTTTTACTTTTTAATAATAATTTTCCTAATTCGTAAAACTGTCAAACTATCCAAACCTGCCTCAAAATGTAGTTCATGTTCCATTAAGTCAGATTGGTATGTACTGAACTAAGCTGGTACACTTCAAGCCAGCAGTGGTTGAATAAACCTGCTGGTTGAATAAATTGCGCATTCAATGTAGTGTAAAATGAAACAACATTCAGTTATACGGTGTTGAAACTTTAGTATGTGTATCAATTCATGAGCAATGTTTTTGATATCTGCAGCTCTCATTCAGTAAAATAATGCCTCGGATTATGTGTATTTCACAGTTAGGCATACAACCTTTTATCATATGGCAACATTTTATAATATATTCAATATGTTTTGTTTTGCTGAACTTAGTGGGTCGTTGAACAGGATTCTGTATAGGACATGAAATACATTTTGTTCTATGTTAACCAAAACAGTACCCTGTCATTCAGCACCACTCAGTTATTCAGTTCTCGACTGCCGTTAATAGACACACATGGCTTATTTACAGCGCACGCTGTGACAATGAGCGTAAACAAACAATCGAGTCACTGAGCCCATTGTCCTCGTTTTGAAAAGAAATATCATGGGAAATCATCAAGCACACAAAAACATACATTTGAAACGAATTCTTCCATAATTACTTTGGGGTTCGGAAATTCTCTCATGAAATATTTCTGAAGCGCTTGCGTCTGAGGAGGGTGACACAGAATCTGCTGTGGTGGCGTGACAGAACAGCACCAGACAGGATAAACACCTGGCTGCTTTCTGAGTCCCTCAGGCCGCACACACACACACACACACAGGCAGGCAGGGCAGGTCAGGACCCCTGAGACATGACAAGCACACACACAAGCAGAACTTTAACAGTGGTGTTAGAAGAGCACTGCCACACAGACACAGACACATTATGAACAGTAGTCATGTTCTTGAACAGTTCATAAGTCTATGGACAGGCAAATCGCACCAAAAAGTGGATGATGTTCGACTCTTCTGTAGAACTATGATGCATACAGCAGACATTTAACACTAAATGTTTTCTTACAGTTAATGAGCAGTTTGTATATATTACCAACAAAAGTGTTCAGAGTGTGTGTGTGCATGCATGTGCATCTGTATGCGTGCATGTGCATGTGTGTGCGGTTGTGTGTGTGCTTGTGTGTCTATGCTTGGATGCATGTGTCCATGTAAAACACTGGAGGTCATATTTAAAGAGCACAGTGATGAAGACCAGAGCAGGGAGAGCTCACCTGAGCCAGACAAAAGTAGCACTATGGATATCAATAGATGCCTCTCAGTCCCAGTCTTAATCCCAGTCTCAGTCCCAGTCTCAGTCCCAGTTTCAGTCCCAGTCTCAGTCCCAGCCCCGTTATGATCGTGCTGTTTGTTAGCATCATAAGAGAATGTAACATGCGCAGTAATGTAATGTCACGTCACGGAGAGAGTTCTTGGAAAAAATATAAGAATTTGATTAAAACTTAAAGGCCAGTGTCTCAGTTTATCTGTCTAAACTCCAGTGCCAGTGTTGAATGGTTTAGGCGAAACCATTTAAGCGACATGGCCGATCACATGAACCAGTGTGATTTTACAAAAAATGACAGAATTCATATTGCTTTATGCTCCAAAGCCTACTCTTTATCTTGATCCAGGGGTCTAAGTATTACTATTTCCATTTGTGAGGCCTAACACTAAAATAGACAGATCTACTGGTAGATATTAAACCATTAACTATAAAACTGTCTTGTTAAACAGAACAGAGTTAATCTAAAGGATTTTTTTGATATATTCTCTTATTAGGATTATTGTCTATGGACTCTGGGTCCATTGAAAAGAATTTTCAATTTGAAATAATTTCATCTTATATTTCGACAAGTAAATCCATACATGATTAACAGCCTAATGACAATCAGTCTCACATTCAGTGGAAAACATGACCTCTAGATCTCTCTTTGAATGAGAGTCAGCTAATGAGGAAAAATGAAAATATCATTATTCCCTCACTGGTCATTGATTTCCACAATACGGTAGAAAATTAATCCAAGAAATCAATCCAGAAGCACTCAACGGAAACAAAAAGTGGTTTATAGGTTGAAGGAAAGAAAGTCAATTAAAAGAAGTACAGGATTATCTAACTGATTAACGAGCAGAGAGAAACTGGCATGTGATTTAAACCAAGTCACTTAAACTGAGGGGTTTGGATAGACTTTTTTGGACAGTTTCTTTTACAATTTCACAAAATGCATGGATTGATCCAAACTTTTCCTTAGCAGCTTTAATATGTGCATAAAGTCTTACTGCAGGATAAATTGATCCAGAATTTGAGACATATTTTGGTCTAGTACTCTTTCAACATAATTTCATATTGGATATGGAAATACGAATATGAAAATTCCAACCACTGGTCTCGAGCACAGTAAAAAGAAATATTATTGAATCTGGAAATCTTCCATGGTGTTTTATGCTATGTCCATTTTCCCAGTCTATATCCATTTTGCATTAAAATGCTTCAGTGTCTTGGGCAGCTGGACAGCTCATGTGCAGCTCCATCATCTAAACCCGTCCGCTCAACCCATTTCCTGTACAAGTGTGACACAGGAGAGACGGCTGAGGAAAGTCACCGCAAAACACCATTACAGCGCATAGAGCCCCAGCTACGGCGAAACACCCAGCAGCGCGGGAGCAATCTGCACACGGACCCTTTCTACAAACTGATTATCAGCTTGAAATGCAATTTTATGCATTAATACTCCACAAACCGCCTCCCCCCCCCCCCTCTCCTTGAAACATTTTCTTTTTTCTTTTTTTTTAGGCCAGACCACACTGACACATGATTACCAGTGAACTGAACAGTGCTCTCTCGTTCCTGGTGGCTTGTCCCCTAGCTGCCACCACCTAGCCGTGTCACAGGAGGCATGATGGAGCTGGCCGTGGACCTCCAGGAGCTAAATCGTAGCCAGCCGATGACGTTCTTTGATTTTTAACCATTACAGAGTTTTCTCAGAGCTGCAGTCAATTTATTTTATTTATTCTAATGAGGAGCATTAGCGGTGGCGTGGGGAGCGGAGGCCCGGGCTTGTCGCCTCGTTAATCACACTTTGCAGACACTCGCAAATCAAGTTCTAACAGCAAGCACTGAATCAAGCCCAATGGAGCGTGCTCTCCTTCACAATTTATGATCTTTCAAATTGCATCTTTTCAACCATTAAATTGCAAGATACCATAAATTTTTATCTCTTCTACTTTGGTCCTGGTATTGATTCTGCTGTGTGAAAAATAGAAAAGCAGTAAATTCGGGGTGGTTAGGGGGAATTTAAGGCTTGTCTCCTGAAAGGAAACCCGATGGCAGGGTGAAGGCTGTTAATTTGCCATTGAGAACAAATACCAGGAGTGATAAAACATAAAGGCTCCACAGGGAGTTCAGCTCTGGCCTGGATGAGCGGCAGTCCTCTACAACCTTGAGTCTCGCTGTGCGTATCCCTCCGTGTGTGTGCGTGTGCGTGTGTGTGTAGGCGCTTAAAGATCACTTAGCTATCATCAGTGCAGATTAGGTAGATGTGTAGTGAAATATGGTTCATTCCACTTGTAATGCAGGCGCAGAATGAAGAGAGGAGGTGGCCCTTCACCCCACCCAATGACTCGAGAGAAATGGAGAAAAAGATCCTGTCAAGACGTGCGAGGCTTTGAAAATAAGTTGTATGACTAATAGAGTCTCAAAGAGACCCTCTGATAGTTCATATATCTCATATATAAATCATATACTATATTCATATAACATTAGATGCAAGAAAATCAAGCATCACCCTGCAAAGTTTGCCTGAGCAAGGCGACCTCATTTTCACCCATATGTAGTCCTTCATGTCTCATGTCAAATGTAGCTATATCTTCATACAATAATCAATAATCATTAAATAATGTTTATTGTCTGCATTTAGGGGAATAAAAGCTTGTAGCTTCTACATGCTCTCATGCTTTACCCATCAATAGCATAATTAGCTTAATTTTCTTTAAAAAGCAACAATCCTTTTGCATGAAAAAAAATGCAGAAATAGATGTTTATTGACAGTGAGTATAGATTTATGCCTCAGGGATTTGACCATATTGAAGATTATAACAGCGATGCAACGTGAGGTTTAGTGCTGTTTTCAGAGCGCTGTTAACCTCACACCACTGGCAATTAAAGTTAGCTTAATTATACTAGGGAAATGAAACAGGAAAAGTTACTTCTAGCTCTTTAGCTCATTGTGGTAGCGTTAGTGACTGACTCTCTCTACACTTGTGACAAGTTCTGGATCTCAGTAGATCCAAGACCACACGTGAGTGCATAGCAAACTGGGCAGCAGGGAAGACGGAGGTGTGCAATTCGCAAACTTTGACTAACTACCCTCGAACTCTGAAAGTTCACTTTTAAGATGATGGCGATGGAAAGGCCATTGAATTTAACCTGAAGAAGGTGAAAAACACGGTACTTACCTGCGCCATACCGTTCTGAGGGAATTGGCATAATTGTTTCAGATTACATCTCCATAGCTGGGAGCAGTAAGGAACACACTTGTCAAACAATATGGTCAGATTAGCCATTTCTGATTGGGTGTGTGGAGGAGCAATCTCACTCATTACACACCTAAGAAAAGAAACAAAAGCGTGGTTTAAAGTGACTCAATTACGCACATAAAGAGCGGAGTGACAAAGCCAGCCGCCGGGCTCCGAGTGGAGGGTTAACCCCTTCACTCCACTTAGACTCCCACTCGCAGTTCCGTAACTGAGCCAGCACTCGTGCAGGGGGTCCAGGCAGGGCCTACGGCCTTACAGACAGCCAGCGTGCGGTGCAATGAAAGAAAGCCCAGCTGTAGAGCACCTGAAGGCTAGCGCTAAAGCCTTCATCAACATGTACTGAAGTGCTGATTCCAGAGCGCGTGCTGGACCGTTCGTGCAGCGCATGCGACCACCCGCTTCACTGGAGGATTTGCATTTGAAAATAATTATACTGATTATGAACTTCAGTGTGATTGACTCTGAGTTGCCGGTTGGATTATCTGCAAAGCACAAAGTTTTATGACAGGGCAACAGATTCTGGCCTGATTGCACACTTGGATAACTTAATACTGAAACTTGATCCTGCTGGATCTTAGATAATCTGCAAAAACACCAAGAAAAAACTAAAAGAACTTTTTAAATGCCAAACATGCAGTCATGTTCCCATTTTGAATGTCCTGGACACATGGCAGTGTGAATTACATTTCCATCACTGAGACAGGTGAGCATGCCTTTACTTTAAAATGCAAAGCAATCTTATATCATGGCCAGGAAATGCATACCTGTGTATTAGGCTCATATTAACCTGTCAGGGCTTCCCAGAACTCATTATGTTTAAAAAGGGAACAAGACCGTTTTAGAAGGCATATTATTACTGCTAGGGACATGATGAGATAGACTACAAAATTGCTGCTAGGAAATAAATTTTGAGAATTTAGGGAATGCTAGTATGATGTAAAAGAGTGCATGTTTAATAGAAAAAGCTAAAGAGAAACTAAAAAGACTATCCCCTCAAAATAAAAAGACGTACTATAGTAAGGCACACACACATTTTGCAGTCTTCACAGTACAGACTACATAATACTGCCAGGTTAGCTGAAACCATAAAAAGTAAGACATATACTGGAGTGTGTGAACACTGTTGAGTATTTAACCTGCTTCAGCCAGGGGGAAAACAAACAGGTCTCAGTGTTGTGAAGTGCAGTCTCACGCTGTGTAAGTGGACACATTAGCCATATGTTGACATGGACTACGATGCCATACTGTCCTCCAGGGTGGGTACTAAAACCCAGCCTGGCATGGCAGGCACTACGCTTCAGTCACACATACACACCTGGGCACACCGGGGGTTGTTTGGGTGTGTTTGTCTGTGTGACAATGTGTGACCCAGCACGGGCTCTGTGTGTGTGTGTGTGTGTGTGTGTGTGGACAAAGAAATGGCATTCAGACTCAGACTCCCCTGGGAGAAATGGTGGAATCCGCAGGCTGAATAAAACATAAGCAAAACAAACCATAACGAAAGGCATAAAAGTTCACAAACACTGGACTGATCAGTCAATTGCAACCCATCTGGCTTGTTAAACCCAATCTGCTGGTCTTGCATACCCCCCCCCCCCCAAGCTACTGATGCAAGGCATTTCTACATCTGGGAACCAAGCATGAGCTCAGGTGAATGCTCGTATATTACTGGCCCTTTAGTGCGAGGGCTGGACCTTGGCAAACACACTTTCCCACTCTAACGTCTGCTGCTGTATAACAGTCCAGTTGGTAACACTGGAGTGCAGAGATGAGACAGGCTAGTATGTCTACAGTAGACAAATATGTCTACTTTGTGTACATTATGTTATTGTGAATGCCGATGGAGTGAGTCAGCCCTCGGCTCCCCTGCACACAACGCAGGCCCCGTTTCCCAGTCCAGCTTTAAATTTCTGCTCTTTCTTTCTCTCTGCTTTCACTCTGTATCCCAGGAAACGTCCGGGGCTTATACAGGTGTGCATCGCTCACTGACATAATGAAGGGTACTTGTAACTAGAAATAACACATCCAAAACCCAACAGTTTGAAACGAATTAACATTAGTAACCTATGTTAGTGTATCACTATAGTGTAGTTTACAGGGATACCCTCTAGTTCAGCGCAAATGAACTGAGAGTAAGGTGTGTTCGACAAACTGTATATATCATTAATATGGCTGCTTATCAACGTAGCAATTTATGAAAACAACTGAAAATGCAAAACAAATTTTACCACTGGGTATTACACAAAGTGTTCCGCTTTTATTTTTGTTCCCCCAACTTGTTCTAACTATTAAAAATTGGTCCGGTTCATCTTTAAAAATGAAACCTCAACTGTGGAACAGCTCCAGCGCTCAAGGGAAAGAACAAAAGGTGCTGTTTTATTCATGGCTGTCATGTACATCATGTACACACAGTTTCTGCATGTAAAGCCAGAAGGAAACATGAGTATAAAGGCAGGTGAATGTTCAGGGAAACACGCAGGTAGACGGAAAAATTGAAGCTGACATGAATACAAAGGCCTAGTAGAGATCACAAAGATCTTTATCTTTTCATAAAGCAGGGAGAGAAAGAGAGAGACATTTAAGTGCCAAACATACAGGAGTTGAAATAATGTGTGTGGTGTGTGCGTGTGTGTGTGTGTGTGTGTGTGTGAGAGAGAGCGAGAGAGAGATATGTTTGCTGCAGCTGTGGTAGGTTGAGTAATTGTGTGATGACAGTTTGGGTGCATGGTATGATCTCTGGGGTATTGTGATCATCTCTGACAGGTGGTTCACTAGCAACAGGAAACAGCTTTATCTTATAGTACTGCTTCTCCATAAACTCATACATGCTGTCATACATGTAGTGCAGTTAGCTCGCACACATACACGTTTTCGCACACACATGCGCACGCACACACGCGCATGCATACACGCTCACGCGCACAAACTCTGTCACAGCAACATGACTTTTCAGTATGTCTGCTCACAGGTTGGGTGTGTACACACTCACACACACATGCACACACACCAGGTAAGCTTGCACACAGCAACCCCCCGACCCCACAGCAACTCGGACTCTCTTAAGCAGTCAGATGTACCGGTGTCAGCGTAATGTTAATGAGTGGGTGGGGAGAACCGTCTCAGAATGAGCCTTCAATCAAAACATGATGTCAACGGCTGACACCACAAGCACAGTTCGGCTTCTTTTTTTGTTTGTTTTTTTTAAGAGAATGGGTTCTAGGATATAATTACATCAATGCATTAACTATCCTTAATCCCAGATTTGGCCTGACAGATATATGTGCTGGATTCTCTGGTTATCAATAAACGCAAAATACTGGAGTTTAATTATTAGACATATCTCTCCATATTAGAAAGGGCTAATAAATACATTTGGTTTGGTACTACAAAAGTTTTAAATTCTCATTTTACAGTTTAAAGAAAGTCTAAACCAATTACTTTCTCTTTGCAAAAGAGGTAATGTCATGATCATCAGTCATTTCAACACAATTTCACCATCTTCTACTGAATCATTGTCACCCTCTTGCAAACACTGCACACAATATCCCAAGATCCCTCAGTCTAATCCTGCAACAGGGATTCTTAGCTTATGTTCAGAGTGTCAGCTGTTGTGGAGCCCAAAGTGATCCATTATCCAGACCCCACAAACTGGGGTGCCTTGACAGGACCTTTCTGTGGTAGCGGCGATGTGTCTGGCACGCCGTCGTTCACACTGGCGTCCCGCTCTCCCCCTTGTGCGCGGTGATCCTGGTGCGCTGTGGCCCACACCGTGGGGATGTGGCTTGACCCGCATACAGCAGGACGCACCATATTGTATGAGTGTTACAATCCCTATTTACTGCTAATGACCATTTGGTTTGGCTCAGGAGAGATTGTCTACAGGGTTGCAAAGAGAAAAATCACAACTAATGGACAGCTTCTTATTTATTCTTACTAAGATACTTAGTGTGAGCACTGTGAACGGAAAACATTGCTCACAGCACAGTGTTGAAAGGATGCCCCGAGAATGCCAACCATGCCTCATATTCTACATAATAATTCATAGTAATAATAGGAGGAAAAATGTTTTTGAGGCATCAGATGATTAGTTGCGACACCCACCAGTAACAGAGCACCAAGCAAGAGCCTACTGAAAACCTACGGAAATAATGCTTAATTAAGGACAGGTAATAAAACTTCTAACCTTCTAAAACTTCTAAAACTTCTAATAATATATCATACAAAATCAACAAATAAAGAAACAATTCTTCAGCGTACTTAAAGAAAAATTCACAATAGTTGTTAAATAATATGCCTTAAGACTAATTATAATAGGCCTGGAAGTTAAGGTTAATATTTAAATGTTATTTAAATTAGTATTTTGTTTCAGTAGTGTTTGTTTATGTGTTTTTGATGGTTTTATATATAACTATGTAACACTTACTGCACAGAAACTATTGCATAATGACCAAAGGTCAAGGTACCACGACAAAGTTTTGCTATTCTGTCTTCCTCCCTCTCTCTCTCTCTCTCTCTCTCTCTCTGTATCCTAAAGTAATTGCATATTAACATGCCCTCCTAGTCAGTGATCTGATCCGGCTCACCTACTCCCCATCTGAGAGGTGATTCGAGCGAGAGGGAGGTTGTTCTGATCTCATGTGCCGCTCAAGCGCGGGGCCAAATTTCCCCCGCACGTTAACAAACATGTAATTTCCATAAACACGCCGCTGTAATTGACAGCTTGATTTGGGCTCGTCTGCCGCGGGGAGAAGGCCGAGGGGGCCGAGGGGCCCCGGCGTGCGGGACCTGCCTCGGCGAAGGCGCCGCGGGCAGCGCTGGGAATACGGAGCGCATGACACGGACTTCCTGCCTCGTCTTGACTCGCAACACCCTGCACCCCGCTGTAGCTTCTGAGGGACTCTAGCCATTACGCACACACTGCCAGCTCATTAACCCTGCACACACCAATCCCAGCACTTAGGGTGAACGTGCCACGTAGCGTCTCTGGTGAGTCTAGTAGGGACGCTGGGGGTTGTTTATCCTTACAGCTAGAATAAATGGGCATAAATGGGCAAAATATGTGACTTATTTTGTATTCTGTGACTGCACATATCAGCTCAGATCAGGGTGAAGCACATATCAGCTCAGATCAACAGCAGTAGAAGAATCGAATTGTTACTTAATGACAATTCTGTACTGAAAATGGCCTTGGAGGTGTGGCCTCTACAGTTTAAGAGCAATAGATTGTAAGATTGTAAAAGTCTTTAGATTTCTGCTGTGGTAAATCATTATTGTATCCACAGTACAATGTACAATAGTTTACTTACTTGTATAAACTCAAAATACACAGGGCCTAATCTAACATGGCCAACACTGCAGAATACCTGCTGGTCCAAAGCAAGTGAAGCTGGCCGTGTTATCTGACTGAGACTGAAAAAAAAAGCTTCAAGTGCTTCTCAGGCGTCACATCAGCTGACACAATGGTAAAGATGAGTGACAAAAGCCCCAAACCTTACCATATCTATATAAACATTATTGAGTGCTGTCTGAGGAGGGTCTTATACATATTTATGTTGACAGGAGAATTTGCAAGTGAATACAAAGGCGTGGGGATTAGACATAACTCTCCATAGAGAGGGCAGGAGGGAGCAGTGGCGGTCTGACGCGGGACTGACGCTTATCTGATCTCTGTGCGAGCGGGAGAGCTGCACACACTACAGCCTTATCTACAGTAGGCCTCTCGAAGAGGTTATAATTTCTTGCTTCGCTGAAGCCTGAGTAGAGCTTGTTAGTTGTACAAAGAGAGAGAGAGAGAGAGAGAGAGAGAGAGAAAGAGAAAGAGAGAGAGAGAGAGAGAGAGAGAGAGAGAGAGAGAGAGAGAGAGATGGTGGTTATGGAGGCTAGGGGTGGGGACGTGGTTGGAGCAGCACTCATCTCTCTAGACAGATTTGTTTCCGTTTCTGGTAACAGAGAGCTTGTAGGGTAACAGTGGAAGGTGAGAAGCCCTCTCAAACATGCACCTGCTCACAGAGCACATCTCTCCAGAGCAGCCCAGGACACAACCGACAGGGAGGCTAATGAAAGCGAATCACAGATCGAACAGGCCATGCAAAGGCACGAGCGCACGCAAGGACGTCCCCACATGCCTGCTGTTAGACAGCCGAGAGGGGGCGCCTTTCTGTAGAGGCCAGGCCAAAGGTTGCTCCACTACACGACCAGCAGGGGAGCAGAAAGAGGGCACTTTGAAACCACGGTGTCTGACTGCTGATTGCCAAATCATAACTTTTCAGGAGAACAAGTGTTGCCCTGACACAAACCACACAAGATGATGCTTTACAAATGAAAAAGAAGCAGTTTGGACATTACGTCTTAACAATGTTTATTCTTCATTACTGTTCCTGTCACTCTGCAGAGCACAAGGGCGAATGAGCAAATTTTAGCATGTGCTGTTATATAGTGATAGTAAGGTGAGGCGAGAGTGGGAGGCTGTCTGCGATTGAAACATTCCCCCACTGCGAGTAAATACCGACTGGGCCAATTTCATCAGACACAGAAATGCTCGTGGTGACAGCGCCCGCATTGTTTTCCCGCGAACTGCACGCTGCGAAATTCTATTTTCAGTTTTACTTGCCGCAGTAATTATATGCATTGTTGGCGAGTATAAAGAAAATAAAGTGCATGAATGTGTCCCGGTCAATTGGATTCTGTCAGTTCAAACTGAATTGGGTACACACATACAAGCAGCTTGCCAGATCGTAATAACGAAGCTGTTTGTGTGGAACAATTTCCCTCTAAACAGCTCATCAGCGATGGGAAGACTCTGTCAGCGCGGTCGCAGAGTGACACATCTTCCGCGTCTTCGTCTGTTATTAGCGCGTCTCTTAAGACAAGCTCAATTATCTGACACTGCCCGTAATTTTCCTTCCCTTTCCAGCACAATGTAAAGTTCCTCTCCTTTATTTCCAAAGCTGCTCATTTGGACGGGAGAAAACAAGGAGAGAGACAAGAGTGGGTGGAGGAGACAATTTGACGAGAAAATCTGAGGGGGACAGGAGGAGTGGGGGGTGGACGGGACAACATGAGTCAAAAACTAATTTGATGCTTACTTTACAAGAATAAATAGTTTCAGCCGATACTTTGTCAAATATATGTTCCAGATATTTGTATGATAACTTGATGGATATCTATCAACTAAAACAAAGAGGATGTTGCTGTCACGTCGGTGGCGTTGAACCTAGAAATATTTCTAAGTAAAAAAAACAACGTAGGCCTTTAGGCAGTTTCGTTTATGATCTCCACGCTGGTAAAGGAGTCGTTTTGTTTTCACTCAGTTCTACAATTTTAACATTTCCCTTTCCGTACCTTAAATTTAATAGGCCTACCTGATATGGTAATTACAAATAAATGAAACAAGTTTTAAAAGTACTGAGCATTTGTTCTACTAATTTGCAAATGGAAGGAGGAAGACACACAATCATAAGATGAGGAATGGACCTTTTCCAGCTAAGGTGCCTGACAACATTCACTTCAACATGGCGATACCTGCTAATGCTGCTCTACATGACCATGAGTTGCCATGAGAACGGGCAGGAAGTGGTAATGACGGCAGTTCTAACTCTGTAAATGCAGTAACGCATGTCGGGTGCAATCGCCCTGAACACATCACCTCTCCCACGGGAAACCATGCTAATGCGCTACGGAACACGCGCTAATGTGTTACATACCGTCTGCTGAGCAGCGACCTACTGTCAAAACTGAAATCTCCCTCATTTACAGACGAGACTAATGTGAAAGACAAGGTTACAGGCATGGCAGTGTGTGAGACATCCTGAGAAAATATATTCAGGGCACTCTATCACAGAGCATGTGTGTGTGGGTGTGTGCGCACGCGGGTGTGTGTGTGTGTGCGCGCGCATGTGTGTGTGTGTGACAGAGAGAGAGAGAGAGAGAGAGGGGGAGAGAGAGGATTGTGTGTGTGATGGGCTTTCAAAAGAAAAGTGTTCCTTCATGTAAAACACCCATTCTCCATTCTTCCAGCCACTTACTCACTGGCATTTACGGGGATCTGAAGGCTGGGTGTAGACTGCGCTAGGGGTCACTCCTGTAGAGGGCTCTAGTCTGTAATCATGGCTACTCAGAGAAAATAGAGAAACACAACTCCATGAAAGAAGCATTACAAGAAGTTTCATCTCCCTTTTGTGCAGGAGCGAGTGTTCTTTCGGGATGGGGTGCACTGACCTCAGGAGTAGAGTGTGCGTCTGCCCGCTGTCTGACTGCTGGCCGCGTGGCGTGCCTCATTAATGCGCAGAGGCAGAGCGGGACTGGGACAGAAGGGCAGGGGCTGGGGGCCGGAAGCCTGGGGCCTGGGGCTGACGAGACGGCCGGCGGGCTGCGCGGGGTGCCCAGCTGTGCCACCGCTGCCACCCGTGCTCACTTTCCCCCTGGGCACTGGCAGACGGTTGTAATCAGAGAGACAGTCCTGCCCAGATTATAGTCTTCAATCAGCCAGGCAGGAAAATGATATGTACATCGCCCTTGCTACGGACACCGCAGAAACCCACCGCATATTACCTGTGTCAGACCTGCCAAAGGCATGATGGGAGGTATGGAGAGGCCATCAGACACCTGCCACTCCATGGGGGAGGAGGGGGAGGGGTTTGGGGTGCTATGCGTGCGGGTCGTACTACTCCAAGCAGCCGTCTCCATGGGGACCCCCCCCCCCCTCCATCTTTGGCGGCTGACAGCATTTAATGTACATTTGTGCAAAACAGAGACAATTTGCGTCTCATTCCTACGTGAGTCTGGACTCTTTCAGGGAGGGGCTGCTCCTACAGGACTGCGGTGAGGAAAGCTGGAAGCAATGGACTCAGGCAGGCAGATGGAAATGAAAGACCATATGGACGTAAGTTGAGAGAAGAATTGAAAATGTATCGATTATACACTGTATATGTTCTGCTGAGTGAGCGAAGCGGAAAACAGCTTTGCAAACATTGAGAGATTGAGCATGAGATCAAGATGGATAAACAAAAATAAGCAAACAGCACTGAATAATAAACACCCGATCGATACCGCATAGCTGGAGAGCAAATTCTAAAGACGTCAGAGTTGAAATGATTCTTGTGTTCATTCTGAAGACGCTTGCAGCAGGAATCTGAACATCTGACAAGAAATCATGAAGACAGCAGCAAAATGTCATTTAAACAACTTCTAAACAAACATAGATGACAAAGAATAACATTATTTAAATTTTCCTCCCGGGAAGAGCTGAGCGATACAAACCTGTAATTTCCCCTGAAACAAGAAAGCACCTAATTAGACCCTGGGAGCATCACACACCTGTCTCTTGGCCGGAGAAAACACATCAAACAATTGCAGCTCAGAATGTTGTTTGCTTTTCCGCTCCCCCTATTTCAAATTCAACACTTCTCAGTCTTGCGTCCTGCAAGACACCTCAGTTAAATGCAGATAGCAAATAATGGCAGGAAACTCCGGGCAAAAACAATCCAGAGCAAAGCATTGTGGGTCTGCAGGGGAATGGTTTGCATAATATCACACTTGTTTAACCCACCACAGGCACCTCATCACCTTAAAATTATTGGCCTGACCAAAATTGCACTTTCCCCCTCTCTAAATCCGTTTTCTTACCCTCCAATATCTCTCCTGTATCTCTTTCACACAATGCTCACATGTACACGCACTCTTACACATACACATATGCACAAAGACACGCAAGAACACGTACACATACAAACTCTCACCTGCCACAGCAAAGGGGGTCACTAAATTGTCTCTACTTTCAAAATAAATAAATAAATCACTGACCTGCTGTAAAACAGGAAATATGCAGCAGTGGGGGAATCTCAGATTATGGAGTTGATCCATGCTGAGTTATCTTGCCGATTGAAAATGATCTGCCTCACTGTGTGTGTGTTCTCCAGTTGATCAAGGACAGACGGATGGTGGAAGGAATGGCCAGAGCTCTCATCTTCTACAGACAGCTAAAGGAGAGCAAGGAGCCTGCACAGGAAACTGTGCTACCGCAGGATCATCAGTTTCTTTCCATGAAACTGAACTCGGAGTCCATTGCTACAGAACCTTTTGACTAGAACGTAAATTCCATCAAGTCAGTTTCATACACTGATATATCAGAATGTTTTCATCTGAGTAAGATCATTAGAATTGCAATTAATACTTAAAATCATTAAAAGTAAATTAACATTTTCATATTAGGAAAGCACCACCACTATAGCATAAGAAGTGCAATACATTTCAACACCATTACAAACTAGACAAATAATATAAATATAAAAATACTCCTAAATCTGGTTAATTTAACATTAGTTGCTCATAAAGTAAATAAAATCTAAGAAATCTCATTTCTAATATAAGATTTGTAGTGTATTATACTTGGTGCAATGCAGGTAATATATTTACTGTCACAAAAACAGTACAAATATATTTTCACAAATAAGTTGCATGCTTCAAACTGTACTAGAGTATGTTACAATTTCCAATGTTATATTTATTTTCCAAAAGAGCTTGTCAGACTATTCCATGAAAACTGACCATTTATTAACATACTGAATTACAAAAAGGTTTAAGTAATTGACTTGCCTTAAAGTCATTTGCAAGAGTCTAGATATTCAGACTTTGAGCAAATAACCTAGTATATCGATAAAATGTAGTCCTGTCAACTGAAGGTAGTGCAATTTCTGAATGTTTCTAAATGATCAGGAAAACATACAGCATTCAGCATTTTATGCGATTCTTCAGAAACACTTTGCAACGTTGTTGGCTCGGTCTGGCTGAATGTTGGTCATCTCTGTAAATTGCTGCTATATATTTCAACACCTCTGCAATGCTTTAAAAAGAGAGTGAAGGAGAGGGTGAAGCAGTTAGACTAAATAAGTTATACATTAGGCCCCAGGGTTTGTTTTGTGCAAAAACCTCAAGTAACGATAAAATAAACCATCTCCGCCAACCGTTCCCATTACAAACAAGTTTCAGAGAGTGCCTTCCCCCAAGGAAGACCAAATTGTGTCACAAATACAGCAAAAAATGCCTTTATGCTATTATACCATCTGTTTTCTTCTAGCTCCTTGGATTTTTCTAGTTATCTTATTTGTGTACTTTGCACATGAATTGGACAGAAGGAATGGAACACTGTGCAATTACTCTGCAATTCAGAAAGAGTGGCCCAGCGAGGAGTACGCTGAAGCCATTTACCAGCGCAAACCCCCACACCGCCTCCGAGATGGAAGAGAGCGAGCTGAATTAGACCTCTCCATCCCAAATCAGGCCCAAAATGTGTGACTGCTGAATTGTCTTGTCCCTTTAAATTAAAACCTTCTGCTGTGCTGTCCTGTGCTGGGACCACTTTAGTGGGAGCTGGCCTTCGTTTTGGCAACACCCTCTCAGCGATGCTCAGGAGCGACCAACATCACCGCGTTTGCCTTTTCTGCGCTGAAGTCTTGATAAGCTCTACAAAACACAGCAACTGCCTTCCCAAATAGTTTTCGATAACGACTTTCATTCCATGTTTTTTTTGGGTAATATTTTTCCTAAATATTTCCTAGTCCTTTTTAAATAAGAACTTTTAACTTCTCAGCGTACCGCTTGATGGAAACGTCAACAGCAGCACAGATATATGCAGAGGTTGTAGTGGTGACAGTTGCGGTACAGGCTTCACCTGTTCTACAAAGTTCCAGTGAGCTTTCCTCACCTCCCCCCCCCCCCCCCCACCCTCCCCACCCTCCAGGAGGCCTGCTGGAGTGAAGTGGCCCCTGATGGTGGCCTTTATCTGGGCAGTCCAGCAGAAACTCTCCCCTTCCCGCCACCATCCGCACTGGAGCAATTCCACTTATCAGTACGGCGGCGTGCTCAGGGCTCCACGCAGGGCCAAAATCGATCTCCCTGCGCGGCGGGCGCTGCCGTTATGACAACATACAGCATTCTGCCCCTCATCCCTCTATCAGGGGAGAAAAAGCCAACACTGTACAAGGTCAAAAAGAACTCGCGATACAAAACTCGTCTATCTGACTGTTTGTGAGGGCCTTATCTGTCAGAAAGCAGGTGAAAGTCAGGTTAGCTGGTCCATGTTCAGGAGAGCTGGATCCTGACTCCTTGAGAAGGGTGCAGCTAGCCGAACATCCGGAAGACCTTGCCGTAATGGCCGTGTTCATGCAGTGGAAAAGGAAGGCTATGATTCATGAACCCTGAATCGCCCTTTTCTCCATCTCTGTCCCCCTCTCTCCCCTTCCTGCAGGCCTGCATGGCACTATTACAATATTCAGATTACCGTGCACTGCAAATTAATTGGACTAATTAACATACAAGTAAATGATGATACCGTTAACACATTTCATTAACTCAAACTGTCATTCCATGTTCGCCGTGCACTCTGTATTGCATTACAATGAATTGAATTCATTAAATTATGCAAATGAAAGGTGGCAGGGAATGGACGTGTCCTTTCTTAACGCTCATAGACTTGCTTTCCTCTGGATCTCATCTACTGCAAATTGACTTTAATACAGGAACATGTGCTTTTTCGGTTTGATGTGACAGATAAAAGATTTTAGCAGACACTTTTCAAGCCAGCCTCCAGCCTCGGGGGGCGGGGACGACACCCTGATGCCATGTTCTGGTCATACAGGAGTGTCATCTCTGATTTGCTTGTATGTTTTATTTATCGGAGAAATGCAAATAATACCAAGGGCACCCACTCTGAGTAATAATAACAGAGAGAGCTTCGGAAATGGGAGCAGATATACATGAAGTCATACACTAAGACCCAAATTTTAAACCTATATGACATTCATTTTTCAAGTATTCAGGTTAGGTTTTTTGTTTATTTGTGGCCACAATAAAGTAGCCAGAAACAAGAGTTTATAAACTAAATAATAGAATATAAACTAACGCTTGGTTCATTCATATAAAAAAAATGACTCAAGCTGCAACTTTATCTCATATAAATGGAGTTCATTTAATCTAGTTGGTTATAGCTCAATCCCATGACCTGTCTCCTTTACCAAAACTCTAGCTTAAGCCTCCACCTCTCCAGTCTGTAGCCTAATCATGATTATTGTACGGGATAAAGAACCAAATCTGATCCTATTCTTACCCATTCTATAACAGGCTGGGCATGGCCGGCCGGGCACACTGCAAAAAGACAGGTGCTCTCGGGGTCAGCCGGCCCTCCACTTTACTGCAGTGACATCTGCTGGACTACACCCAGGGGTTACTTACACGCCCACCCAGACAACCAAGCACCCATAAACATGCATGCACACACACTGAATGGAGTGAAACTGAAACACAAACGTGACAAAATGGGACAAGATGCCCACACTATGGAAAAATGCATGTACGATAAAAAAACAACAACCTCAAAAACATTACATACAGGCATAACAACACACAGCTTAATCGCCTTTCTCCTCAGCGTGCACACACACACAAATCTCAGCAAGGTAACATTATGAATCAGACACTACATAGGTGAAATCCTACAATGCATAAGAGGACGAATATTCAATATCTACAGGTTTAATCCGTTATCACTAATAAAAAAAATGCACGATCCCTACAAAAATGGAAATAAACTGAAACTATAGCTACAAAGAGAATGCTATACTTTAGCAAACCGGCAAGAAAACAGGACAGCTGACAACTAGAAAATTCTGTTTAGTCATTTTAGTGTGAAATAAAAAGCTGCCCTCAAAAGTGGGCATTGTACAACATTTTGAAGCTTTTTTGGAAAAAAAGACCAAATAAAAATACATGTTACAATGCTATTTATAATGAACAAAATCAAATCTGACATCACAAACTAGGGCGACAATTAAAAATGTCCGCAAATGTTAAGGAAGAAAACAAAAACATTAAATCAGAAAACAATAGTGTTTCATCAATTACAACTTAGTAATAATGTTTGCAACAATGTCATGTACTTTAATTTGGACGATCATAATAAGCAAATTCGAATGTCTCATCTTTAATTGAAACCTCCAGGAAAGACTGGCAACATAACTCAAAAATTCATGTTTGGATTATGTAGAATAATCGGTCATACGAAAGTGCAAAATGATCCTACACCATCACGTGAATACCAGACTGCATACTGGGACACCCACTCACACACACACACCCACACACACACACACACACAGGGCAAAAAGAGTGTATGTCCTTCAGCAACCTGGGAAGAATATAAAAGAATCATGTTCGCTTTACAAAAGTTCACTATCAAACTGTGAGTATATACCAGTAATAAACAGGTGTACTTTTCACGTGAAAAGGCTCTTTTCCCCTCCCCTTGCTGAATCTCAGATCAGGAGTGTCCCCGCCTCCTCCAAACATGGCTATAATAGACAAGTCACAGCGCCCCGAAACCTAAAGACCTCATTCAATCAAATGACCGCGAACCACATTAGAACCACAGTGAATCCACAGATCTTCATACAGTAGGGATGAAATTTCACACTGCCTGTGTTGAACAGACTGACCTAAGACAATAAACTGCACATACTTTGCTCGTTATGTGGTGGTTTGAACTGTTAGTTCAGTCCATGTCTTCATAGCAGCTGAGGAGTGATTTGATTGAATGTGGTCCAAACCGCCAGAACACTGCTAGCATAGATCTCCTCCTATGCAGTACTCCTACTAGATGAGAACATGGTATATGTGCCAATACCAGGCACGTCCATCGAAGAAATCACCCTCTCTTCTTGCAACCAGACACTGTGAAACTTCATCAATTTCTTAGCTGAAACCACAGATCTACCCATTTCATATCAGGGATTCTGATTCAGTTTAGATCGTTCAGTCTGAGAAAAAAAGTAACATATTGGAGTAATCATACATTTGGGGGGGGGAGGGGGAGGGAAATGTAAAAGCTCATTCAGGAGATGTAGACACCACAAAACCAATTTACTATGCAAAGCCTCATATAAATATTTTCTTGCTCAAAAAGACTCGACAACAAATGCATAACATCAGGTCAACTGTAAGAGGTTCAAGAAGAAGAAAAAAGTTTTTAATTACATTGATTGTTTTTTTTTTTTTTTTCCGTTTGCCACCTGCAAAAATTCTTCACAATGCTTCATCTCAGAGAGGGAGCCCTGGCGGGTCACCATGCAACTCGGCGAGAGGACCAGGTCGGAGCCGCACACGCGAGAGTCTCGGAAACGGACACGTCAAAAGACGATATTTGGACATGAAGAACTTCATAACGCCCAGCACCAGAGCGGCACACTTCATCCTAATGTTCATTCGCCGTTTATGTCGAACATTCTCCCTCACAGTGTGGCCAACTGAAGCCTAACCTAGCCACAATGTTAGCTTAACATCGCTCCCATTTACTGGATGTATAGCTTCTTTTAGAAAGACTACTCCCATTCAAACAGATACGCGCAAAGTTGCATTTTAACTCCTCAGCAACTCTACTATTGTACACCACAGAGTATGATACAAAATAAGGCATTTCAGTGTTTTTATAATGGGAACCACATTAATCAATTCTCTTCTGCCCCACTCTCACCATAAAAAGACTGCAGACAAACATAAATCAATACTCTATATTTGTAAAATATATATATATGTATATATATATTTATATATATATATATGTATGCATTTACGTAAACGTATATATTTACGTAAATGAGAATAATCTGTGAGGGTATAAAAAGCAGGATACACATGTGTGAGGGACAAGTCAATGGTCAGAACTGAGGTCCAGACGGGAGAAAAGAGGAGATAAATGACGTCATAAGACGAAGCCACGGAACCTTGACGGCCAGTCAGAATGTTCGGTCGCATCCCTCTGAAGTGGTTCCTTCCTCGAGAGTCCGGAAGGCCCCTCCCCCTTTTGTGTTTCCGCGGCTCCCCGGGCGTGGGTCACTCTGTGGCGTCGCTGGCTGAGACGGTGACGAGCTGCAGGGGGATCTCCCCGGCTGAGAGCAGGTCCTGCGAGCTGGACGTGTTGACGGTGGCGTTGACGGTGGCCAGGCCTTGGACGGCGCCCGACTGGATGTTGGTGAGGATGAGCGTGGTCCCGCTTGGCGTGATGATGCTGTCGGAGGAGGCCGACGTCTCCATGGCCACCGCGGCCGCGGCCCCGCCCCCTCCGCCCTTCTTGTTCTGGTGCGTCTTTATATGCTTGGCCAGGTGATCGCTGCGCATGAAACGCTTGGAGCACTGCGGACACACGAACTTCTTCTCCCCTGCCAACACAGATGGGACGAGAGGTTAGCATGGCTGGCGCGAAATTTTATTTGCTCGCGTTTCATGTAACAGCACACCACACAGAGGGGCCCAAAGAGAAACAGCTACTCCTAAAAGCCATGATCATGACACCCGTTTTAAAGGCAGCTGTCTGCAGTAAACCAGTATACATTCCCACTTAGGCTTAAACCCAGATCATGGAGCTACAGCTTGATCCCGAACAGCCAAGCCCGCTAAAGCTTCAGTAGTGCAAGTTCGTGTGGAGAGAAAATTTGTCCGAGAAAGAAACCGCCTCATACCGTCACGAAGGTGTCGGAGTTGTACCTCAGGCCAGGCACTTAACGTGACATTCTGAACAGACGTGATGTCAGATAAATCCAGTGAGAACGTTTTAGAGACCTCAATGAGCTGTTAGATGGAAATAGACTGCACTGCTGTTCAGGCTCATGGCAAATTGTCTGGCTCACGGTAAATTGTAGTGTATATATTACAGTAGTTCATAGCAGGGATAAGCCCTTCAGACCACTCGCACAAGTTTTACTGCCTGCATTATTAGAGTGGGAAGTTAAAAACGAAATATCATGACAGAAGTAAAAAGAAAAGTGTGTAAGTGGGGTGGGGGATGGATACGAAATAAAATGCCTTTATAAGGTATCAGACTGCTCCATAAGCAAGGCAAATCTAGAAATCGTCCAAATTAAACAGGAGACGTTCACCCTCTAGCCCCCCCGAACTGTTCGTTGCACCCACAGAAATGTTAGGACCCCTCTTTTCAGTGTACCCACTGAAATATTATAAGCTCTCTTCCTCAATGCACCCACCAAAATGTTATAAGCTCTCTTCTCAATATATCCACAGAAATGTAATGCGTCCTGTTTTCAGCGCCTCCACGGTAACGTTGTAAGCCCTGCTCTCAGCAGTATTCAGAAATAAGCCCAGCGCATGGCACCTCAGCAATAGGGAAAACGATTTCTATCAAAGTGTAACTAACCCTGAACATAAGCCGGACTCCTGTGGAACTGTATGTGTTTTCTGACAGGCAGGTTTGCATGTTTTCTGACAGACCTGCATGACTTTACGTTTTATGACAAACCTGTATGTGTGCTTCCTCACAGGCCTGAATGCATATGTTTCCCGACAGGCCTGTATGCATATGTTTCATGATAGGCCTGAATCTTTATGTTTCCCGACAGGCCTGAATGTGTATGTTTCCTGACAGGCCTGTATGCATATGTTTCCTGACAGGCCTGTATGCATATGTTTCCTGACAGCCCTGAATCCGTATGTTTCCCGACAGGTCTGTATTCATATGTTTCCTGATAGGCCTGTATTCATATGTTTATTGACAGGCCTGGATGTGTGTGTTTTCTAACAAACCTGTATGTGTCCTTCGATGTCTCTGCAGCTCATCGCTACGTGTGAACCTCTTGCCACAGAACATCCAGTTGCAGACGAAGGGCCTCTCGCCCGAGTGCCAGCGCAGGTGGGCGCGCAGGTGCGACGTCTTGCCGTAAACCTTCCCACAGCCTGCTATGTGGCACACGTGCTGCTTCTTCTTCCCCATGTTCGAGCCCCTAGAGTGGAGACAGGCACACAAGGGGTCACGCACGCCTTTAAGCACAAGTAGCCAGGTTACCACACGTACACACACACTGTAACATACAGAACAAATGGAAAACTACTGAGATTTTGTGGTACGGCAAGCTAATTTCAGCAAATGTATAAATCAACAGAACACCGAAACGAATGAACAAACAAGCAAAAATAATAATAATAATGGATTCAGCTAAAGTGTACCATAATCTGAACTGGTTAGCATGGTAGTATGTTGATTCTCTGTGTATTCTATGCTGCTTAGCTCCCCAGGGCTTCCATAGCAGGCATAACGCGGCACTCACAGAGTGCGAAAGTCCACAGACAACACTTTAAGGCTTTTAAATGGTGTGTATCTGTTCTGACTGCTGTAAACACTGAGTTCTCAAGAAACAGCAGACACATTCTGAGCAAGAGCGGACAATTCCTCACTGCGGTTTTAATGGCTTATGAACTGTTGGATCCGCATCTAGTGCAGGAGTAAATCGCTTGTTTATGAGAACCAAATAACTGGAATGTGCAAAACCACAAGCGCTGGTGAGTTTTACTGTCACACAGTGGACTGTCAGAAGCTGAAGGTTCGCTACATGGAAAATGTAGGGAGGGAGTATTTCTGGTAGTAGAACATCATAAGGCTTTTCCAAGGTACTTTTGACAACTATAACGAGCACTTAAAATAAGTAGACCTCTTGTAATGGACCGTAAATGTAACAAAATTATACTTTAAGTGAACTGGTATTTGGCGTTAAGAGATTTATGCTGGTAGGAATGTTTTAAAAAAAATGGAAAAAAGGTCTGTGAGAATTATTAGGAAATATTCCCTTCCATTATAATGGAGCCTTATAAATGTAAAATGTCCTAATGTGCCTTAGCATGTCTGGATATATTATGGTGCAAGCTTGTTTGTGTTACCTCCCACCGCCCTCTTTGCAGTTAGGGCAGGTGCATGCGACCCTGCGCAGCCGTTTGCCCTCCTGGCCCAGCCCCTCCATCTCTTCTTCTACCAATCGCACGCGCAGATGAGACAGGTCATTGGTATTCAAGGTGGAGTCACCACCAAGAGACCACTCCTCCGAGTCTGGCTCCTCCTTTATCTGAATATCTGTGGAGAGAAAGATTTTTTTTTTCCTTGATATTATGTGACTCATCACCTTGTCAAAGTTAAAATGGCAGTTACAAAAAGATGATTGCAGCCCAAAGTAATATGTGGCTCAATGTAAATTGCACCGCATACATTTGCTTCCTTTTATATAACAAATCAATATTCAAAGTATTCAGCCTGTTCTTTCCACAAGCCACACTGAGCCTATTCTAAAACACAAAAATAAATCAGACAGTGCTTTTGCAAAAATACCTTATCTTTATACAGCCTTCTTACAATTTTCAGGTGAAAGCCAATCACTAGAAGACTCTTATAGACTGCACCTTTCTAAAAGACTTAAGAGAGAGCCATTTCTGATCAGGACACAACAGTCTGGTGTGCAAGAACATAATCATCTTTGCTCACTATGCAGCAGTAATGTTACCTCCAGGGCTGCCTGTGTCTTCAGCCTGATGCAGATGGATCCCTGCCTGGCCCACCGAGTTAACAGTGACCGTCTGCAGGTTGGGGATGTGCCCCGAGCCGATGCTGACAGGAGTGGAGCTCAGTGTTGCCCCCTGCCCAAGAGAGAGCGTCTGTACTGGGGCTAATGTGATCTGCTGGGCCGGAGCTGTCTGGAGCTGCAAGTTCTGGAGGTTCTGAATACCCTGTACCTGATGGAATGCAATGAAGGGACTTCAATGTACTTGTAAGCACACTGCACGTTGCACTTTATGGCTAGTCATGGAAAGTCACGTCTACAACAGCATGTCATAACGTAGTTCTGCTGAGGTCCAGTGCCATTTCAGTTGCGAAATGCAAGAATGCAAAATATGCACATGGGGTCACTCTTAGAAATGAAGTCGATACATAAGAAATTGAAAACTGTATTAATCATCGCCAACCACCACAACAGCCACCAGTGCTCTGAATGCGTCCCACACCCTACCTGGAAGGTCTGCCACTGTATCTGCCCCGATGGAGTGACAGTCTGTGCCTGAATGAGGAAGGTCCCTGGGTTGATGAGCTGTACGTTCTGCAGGGGCTGCTGGCCCTGAGCGGATATCTGCTGATGGACCACCTGCCCGTCGCTGGTCTGCAGGGGCACCTGCTGCAGCTGGATCACCTGCTGCCCTGCCGACACTTGCACATGGCCCTGAGTGAGGTAGCCGTCCGCGTGCTCTGATACAGCCTGGCTCAGCACGCCCGTGCCGTCTATTGTACTGGCGGGCAGCTGCGAGGACGAGGAAGATGTGGTAGGCACAAACATGTCTGCGGCCGCGTTAGTGTTGTTCACTACTAGTGTCTGGTGCGACAGGCGCTCTGCCGCCTTCTCGGAGCCGTCAGAGTTATCCGCCACCTGATTGGTCATGATCAGCTGCCCGTCAGCCGTCACCCCCGTGGCTATCGTCTGGGCGCCAGACAGCCCCAGCGAGTCCAAATCGAGGCTGTTAATGGGCACAAAGGTAATGTTACCGGGCAGCCCCACAGGCACGTTAGCAACCACCTGCCCCTGGCTGTTGAAGGCTGAGCTTCCCAAAGCTACTCCCTGGATCTGCTGCACCTGGCCAGGCTGGGCCATGAGGTTTGAGCTGCTGCTGAGGATGCCGGCCGATGCTGAGCCGGCTACGCTGATGGTCTGAGAGCCGTCGGGGAGGATCTGGATCTGCCCCGAGGCGTCGTGCGTCAGCGAGGCGCCCTCCACCGCCGAGGTAGAGAAGCCCAGCTGCCCATCGGTTGCCTGGATCTGAGGGATGACCTGGTACTGGATGTTAGGCACTGTGTTGGCGGAGGAGTCTGTCCCTGATGTTAGCAAGATGGGTTGGCTCTGGAGGCCCTGTAGGCCTTGGAGGGGAAGAACGTACTGCCCGTTGGAGGTTACTATGCCTGTGCTAGGCAGCTGCACGATGCTGGACTCATCCTTGACTCCACCCCATCGTTCCGATGTGCTGGTCAAGTGCACTGATGTGTGGTCTGTTGCCTGTGGAACGGAGATAGAAGGAAGAAGATATTCATGTACTGAGGTTCAGCTGTCACAGTACTGCAGCAGATATAATAACACTGATACAGTTACATATTTGTAGCCAAGATAAGACTAGTACATCTCACAAGGCAATCTGGCAGATAACCAGGTTTTGAGGCAATTTTGCCAATCTGTAGATAACATACAATATGTGTGAATATAATGTAAAAGATTAAAGGTCATATGCATTGCTGGACCACAGGACAGAATATGTCTAACTGAATATGACAAAATAATAGCATGTGTGCCAAGCAGAATTAGCCTAGAAGTTTGGATACAGATTTTATTCCTCAAACAATGCTTATAATCACAAAACAAACAAAGAAAACACGGGGGAAAATGAACAGATCGAACTGATCTGTTCATTTTGATCAAAATAAACATGGTGTTTTTTTGGTTCACACGGTGTTATTCAGGCAAGCACAACGTAATATTCTTCAAACATTACAATGGAAAAGGTTACACTATAACTTCAGAACGCTTAAATGCAACCCAAAAGGAACTTTAAAAACGGATTATGCATAATGGATGAGGCATATCTTCGTGTTATCGGGTGAGAAAGATTTAAATTTTGTCTATTTTGTCTAAAAAAGTACCAAGCACTTTGGTGAACCGTGAATTGGGATTTTTTTTCCCACACTTTTCCTCAAATTCGACAGAGCACAAAAAAAACATTCATCGTGTCGCTGATTTTGGTTCAGTAACATCTAGCAGCGGAGGCGGTGACTTACCACGGCGGCGGCAGCACCGTTATCCGCCTCGGAGGACGGCGACCCGAGCTCGCTGCAGGTAGCCGCCAGCAGCGCGAGCGGTGACGGCTGCGCGTCCGACCCACAATGGGCGGGTTTAAAAAGAAGAAAGTGGGTGGCCGTTAGTCCGGAGCCACACAGGAAGTACGACTTTTTTTTTTTTTACAACAAATTTAAAAAACGTGTGAACTTCACAAAGCACCATGCATTTTGCTACAACAAACCTGCCAGGGGAACGAGAGAGACAAAACGGAAAACACTACCTGATCTCCCCTGCTACCATCTTGCTGCAGAAACTCGCTTTGACTGCTGTCCACGTCTAAGGCAGCCATTTCCTCTTGTTTCACTGGCTGTTCAGGCGCTATACAACGGCACAGTACAGGAAAATGAAGCAAAACAACTCCGCTGGCCACACAACCGACTCTACTATCTGCATCGCCAAATAACTACAAAGAGCAGCTTAACGAATTCCACACAACGAGACCTGTTATTTCGGCACAAACTGGCAGTTTCGAAACTGGCTAAGCTAGACAGCTAACGTTAACAGTTAGCAGAGCTGCCAAGAAAGATCAGCAACCAAGCCTGCATACTTAGCTAGCGTTAGCTTAGCTAACACAGGGTTACGGAAAGCGTCTAATGAAATGTGTTGAATGTTACATACCAGTCATTACGTGAATTACTTTAATAAGAAAAATCTCGGTTTAATTACACGCCAAACATGATTATATTACTCGGAGGCGGGCTGCGATCGGTGATTCGAGTCTATTTTTTCTATTTTGATTGACGGTGCGGGAAACACAAAAGGTGGGGCTTCCAATGTTGACTGTAAAAATTTGCGTCACGAACAGGATGTCCCGCCGTTCTTCTCCTACGCGATTGGCTGCCACGTTTGAGACCTCGAGTTTTGTTTGGTCAAGTCAACCGTCAATCACTTCTGACATTTCTGTTTCCTGTTCCTGGTCGCGAAACACCAAGCTTATATTTAGCAAGTGGTGGAAAGGTTAGTTAAAGACAGCTTATGAGTACATTTCCGATAGTTAAAGACAGCTTATGAGTATATTTGCGTCACTTAAAAGACAGCTTATGAGTACATTTTCGCGTTCCCGTGTAGCATCTCTTTGAAAACGTTGGGATATCTCCTGGCTACAGTTAAATGCCTTTTCCAGCCCGTCTGTTATGTACCTGCAGCAGATGCTAATGATATCTCACAAGCTTATCATTTCTGCTTGCCATTTGTCATGCTAGACAAATGTATCGTGATGATCGGCGCAGCACCTGACAAAAAGACCAACTGTGAAAGACGCCAGAATGTTAGCTAGCTCACGTTACAAGTTCAAAATGGTGGATTTCTTACTGTTTTATTTTCATAAAGAAAGCTTCCGGTATGCCGCGCTAGCTGGCTAATGTTAGAACGATGGACGAAAACGTTGACAGCGGTGAAGAAAAACTTGCAGATGTTGGAGGGAAATAATTGTTCCGTGGTAGTCTGCATTCTTGTCCTGGTCACATAGCCCATCTTCGTAGTCTTAGATATAACGATAATTCACATTGTCCTATTTTGGTAGCTAGCTAACCCGAGTTTGTCCTGGTCTGTATGGATGTGCTAAGTGATGCGTTAACATTGAGCGTCACTGTCAGTTAACCTAGTTTCGCACATCTGGATATGGGCTTACAAGTTGTTTCTCTGTAAATGTAACGTTATTTACACTGATTTACTTTTGTTTGACTCGTTGGGCTATGAATATAGCTATCTTTCTTCCATGCTTAAGTTATTTAATTTGACTGGACTGTAAAGGAGTTATTTAATGTTTGTAAATAAATAAATAAATAACACCGTTTGCCGTTTACAAACTTGTAAGTACTGTTGTACTACATATGTCAATATTATTTAAGCCATTAAAATTTTAGAAGTTTAAATTTCAGCATCTACACAAACCCAATTACTTACTTTACGGGTATTGTTTGGTTTTCTTATGGTGGCTAAACTGAAGTTGGCTAGTACAAGGAACTGGCAGCATGGGAAAACAGAAGTGGGCACAATAATGGAGTAGATCCAGGTGGTTCAAACAAACAAAAATGGTAAAGCCTACTAACATCTGAATAAAAGTTTTATGAACATATGAGGTGACTTCTTTCAGAACATAGTGGAAGTAATTTTAAGCATACATGACAGCCTCAAAGTGGATTGCTCTTGCATGTTATTGGTAGCAGGTATAGTACAATGAATTTAGAAATGCACACATTTATATATATATATATATATATATCTTAGCATTATATAAATTTTATATATATATATATATATATATATATACATATAAAGGACAAAGGGGAAGAGGCATGTGTAAAAATGTATAGTTTATTTGGTTGAAAGGCAAATGCATGAACCTACTTCTAAAGCAAATGGCTATATGAAGCATCCTAAAGGAACATATTGTCCCATATGTGGAATCTAGGGGGAGCATGCGGGGCAGGGAAAATGTATCTTAGGACTTTGTCCAAAGAGTGGGTGTTGGTCCTATAAATGCTAAAAGATTAGTAAGAGTGCATTGAGATAACAGCTCAGAGACGTTGGGTGCGCTGCTGCTCTGAGACTGTTCCTGCATCATTTCCACTGTGTCAGCTCCTCCCTGAGAGTGGCCAGAGTGCAGCATTTTCCCTCAACCTTCAATTCAAACTTGAGCCATTACAGCCAGACTACAAAAGCACTTTCCTTGCACTCAGGGGCTTGCGCCAGTGAATGGTGGATATTTCCAATCACTCTGCTGTCAGTCCAAGTGTCAGGTAAACACAGGCTGGCAGACGGAGCCTTTAGAGTGCTTCGCAGCTGTGTCTCTCTCACTCACCTTAGCCTGGCTCAGGCAAACTTGCCAGCAATCTTCCGCACAAAGACCCCGTGTGCAAATTGAAAGGCAAAATGCAGCTGTGCAATGCCTGGTCTTGTATCTTTAGGTAGAGGCAGGAACTTAGCATGTTTTTTTTTTCTCTTCCTTCCAACTCAGAAGGTGAAAGGATACGTTCTAAAGTCGATGAACTGGTTTGTAGACCTAAGTCATCTGCAATCATCAGGCAACTGGAGCAGAAACAATGAACATGTGATTGTATTGGTGTTATTGATTGATTCAGCCGCAATGACTCCAGCTGGGAATGACATGAGTCAACTTGCAAGCAGCACGGAAAAGGACAGTGGAACACTTGCTTTATCTGCTGGGCTTATCCACGTAAAATTGGTTTCTCTGATGAATCATGATTGCACACTTCTAAATTGATGAGACAGAACAATTTCGGAAGTCTCCAAATATAAATCCTGTGATTTTATTTCGGTAATCTACATTTTTGCATTGGGGGAAAAAAATTGAGTCATTGTGGCTGTTTTGTGAAGTGTAGAGGTAAGGGGGCTCGCAGCGAACATCGCTGAAAATGGCAAAGCCTGCTGGCCAAGTGGTCTGCGACAGACTCACATTAGCATATTGACAGCGGCACTAGCTGGGACTGAGGTGTGGTGAGGAGGACCACATGGAGAGAGCTGCTCTGCCTTGAGATTCCTGTAGGCCTGGGGAAATGGAGCCTCACTGGGAGGTTTCTATCAGTCGGCCACCACAGCGAAGAGTGTGGTCAGAATATGAAATATGATCTCAGCATCAGTGAAAGGACCACAACAAATACAAATGCTGGCCCTCTAGTCACCCATGCAATGTGTAAAAAAGTTATGGACTAGCTGTAACTAAAGCATTTGTTCTCTGAATTGCACGTCTCCATGCAATTAATACATATGTCCATGTTTTCTGTGCATGAATCCATAGCTGTGCTAAACACATCGTTATTACTTTAAGGCTGCTGATATTTTGTTTCAGTAACCCGAAATCAGAATTAATAAAAATCTGATTAACAAACATAAGGATTTGCGTTTGCTGAAGATATTTCTAAAACATAGTGCCATTGACAAGATTACTTAGATATGAAGAAACTGGACAAAAAGCAAAGCAAGGACAAGGTGTCTTTTTTCCCCTGCACCCAATTGATTTCCATGGTACAAGCCCTTTCAAGCCCTTTTAGTGTTTTTGATTCTCTGTCCATCTGTCCTTATATCCATCCCTCCATCCACTTCCCTATAACAGATATATTGATAGATATATAGCATTTTCTATGAGATTGTTCATTGCTTGTTCTGAACAGAATATCACATCTGTCTGCTTCCATCTGTCTGTTAAGAATGTCTATATTTTCCCAAGTGCCTTAGGGTTAACATTGCACTAGAATGAACTATAATGGAAGGACTTTCATGAGCTAGGCGTTTTATTTCTTCTGCCTATCTTGGTATGGTGCCATTGTGGTTTGCCTCTGGGTGGAGTGACACCATTTGATTGATGATACTGACAGCATGTTTGTACCAGAGACACAGAGACCCTAAGACTAGCCACTAATCAGCCTTTGATATCCTCTGAGCCTTTGTTTCAGAAATCTGTTGCAAGGATGCAGAAATTCGATGAAAATGGCTCTGAACGTGAGACAAAACTAGAGCGTCACAGATGTGCCTTTTATTTCCCAAAGCAGAGTCAACACGGATTCCTCTCTGGTGACTATAGAGTAATCTTGCTGGCATCCACTCTTACCATCCTTTGTGCTTCTGACATGATGAAATACCAGAGTTTTATGATGTTTTGTCTTATGAGATACATCTGCATAGTTCTAAATAACTTTATTGCCACTCCAAAAATGTTAGTGACTGTACAGCGTACAGCACACTGAAAGCCAAAACCACAGAAAACAGCTTGTCAGTCCCAGCCATTTACAGCTGACGAACGGGACTCAATAATGGGTTTCAGACTTGGCCAGCACCACGAAAGCTTGAACTTGAAAGAAGAGAAAGAGAAACTCAAAGTCCCACTTATCCTCCAAGGATCTTCCTAATGGGAGAAACCACAATGTTACTTTTAGTCAATAAACAGTCAACAATGTAACACATTCCTCTCATGTGTTTGACATGTAGATATGGGTGATACAAATCATTTTGCTGTTTGTCCTCGTGCGATTTTCTTGTACACATACATTGAATGATCACTTTAGTAAGTATATGAGGTATGTAAGGGACTCTGTATTTTACAGTCAGTTACAAGTTGTAGTCCACCACTCCTTGGAAATACATGTATACCCTAAAGTAATATGAATGGATATATTGGAATTCCATTCCCTGGTTGCACTGTGTCAATCTTTATGAGCACTTTTCATTTGACCAAAGGACACACGTTACCTGGATGCCTTTACATTTCTATTATAAATGTCTATGCAAACATTTATGAAAACAACATTGTATATTCACATAAACATACATAAATATGGAGACATCACCTGACCTTTCTTTTAAATCCTTATTCAGAAAACAAGACAAGATTCAAATGACCTTCTGTGCTATATATATTTCTTTTCCTAAAGAAAAACCTATTGGAGAATTGTTGAAATGACTGCTGGTGGTGGTGTGTGTGTGTGTGTGTATGCACATGCGCAATATACTGCATATGAAATAGACACATTCTCTATGCATAGATGTCTAGACATCCCATGGAGTAAATAAAGATATCTCTCAACACGACCTACAATCAAAACTTTAAAGCACTACAATTTATAATATTCTATCAGCTCTCACATTTTATCACCCATATTTTCACATACTAAAGTACCGGAGCAAAAATGAAAACGTTGTTTTCATTTCCAATACCTTTGAGAACTATTTGAGCCATGAACATTATACTAGACAGAATCAACATGGCCCTTTGTCCTGCAAGTACAACTAAACTAGACAATTTTTATTCAATTTGTGATCAGAGGGAAGCGTGATTTGTTGTGTCTTTTAGAGAGATGCGGTTAGACGTGGAGTGATCACCTCTATATTCAAACTCCTGCAGCCAACGCAATCTTGCCTTACAGCCATCACCGTGCCATTACAGACGTGTAAACACGCCTGCCCCACTCACACACATCCAAACACACATGCACACACAACCCACACTCTGCTTTTGATATTGAACATTTGTTCCATTCTCTGGCATGCAAAGTATCTAAAAATTTACAAACAACTGGAATGTCTGATAGCTGCAAAGTTAATTATGTAATGTAGCTAAGGTTTTCTAATATGGAAGTGTTTAGCCATTTAGGTATATAATATGTAATGTGATATAGAATGTGAAGGTATTTAGCAATAACAGAAGACAAATAACAAAGACAAAGTACAACAAACATTTTATTCTTTCAAAATAACAATGCACATCTAAATGCACCTATCCAGAAATAACAGATAAAGGTTAATCCCAGTTTCACAATTTCACAAAAGCGGCTCTACCTCGTGGCGATAATCAGAACACCATGCACTGCTGAAATCAGAATCCCTCCACAGATACAATTCTCCCTGTCCCTCTGTCAGCCCTGTCTTTTAATTCTGTAATCAGGGAAGACCAGGTCCCCATATCACAGTCCCCACACGGCAGCCAGTCAATACAGACATCCCCAAACACACAGCGCGTGCTTCTCTCCAATGTTTTATTGAGTGTGGACATCTGGGCTACTGTAAAACATGCATTATCTGCACATGGAGGAGAGCGGCGGCCTGCTTTGTCCCCACTGTCAGCTGGTGGCAGAGTCGCGGCATTTGATGGAGATTAATGAAGTATCAGGAGAGTAATACGCTTCTTCAAGCGCTCTTACAATCTGGAGTAGAGGGCCATCCCCGTCTTAAATAGCAAAGCTGTCACCGGCGAGAGGACCTTTCGCTTTGGCAAGGAGGAGTACAGTGCTCTCAGAGAAAACCAGACGCAGATAATGCGACTGCGGGCAGGTAGAGAGGGAACGGACGCCTCCTGGCAGGTAGCTATCAAAATCCGACTCATTCGCACTAAACTAATTCCCTTGATGCCCAGTTTGCTCTGTAGGCTGAAATAATGCTCTCCAGGCGTGTGCCCCACCTCCCGCGACAGGGGGAATTCATAAAACTCTGCTGCTGTCGGACCCATTTGTTTTTGTCCACTACGTGTGAAGAGTAGAACAAAGATTTCATTTTAATAATAACAGGTGCGGAAAAAGTGAGACCGAGTCAACACATTAAACGATTGTGGAAACCGCACAAACTATGACCCTCTCTTGCGCGCAAGTTCTGTCTCTCTCCCACAATCACACACGCTGAAGAAAAATGACCATGTTTTATTCATAGGCCATCTCGGATCCCACTGGGCGACTATACCTCTTCTTCTGTCAATTCCTATTCAAACATACAACTAAAATGGAAATAACTCTCTTTTCATTTGAGAGTATTCACACTTCCCAAGGAAACAAAATAACTGCCATCATTTTTCTGTATACATTAGGTCCGCTTGTTCCCCTTCCGGCCAAACTCAAAATAATTGACTTGAAGTGCAAATACGGACGAGTTTATGCATTCTGGTTCTGAACGGCGCACAATTAATTAGAAGAATCAATGTCCCTTTTAAAGACTCAGGAGACCATTTAATCCAAGCTCAATACCAGCAGACTGGCTGGATGGAGAGGGAGACAGAAAAAAAATCAATGGCTATTTGTGAGTCGTGAGTATGTATTAAAGACAGCCTCATCTCGCTGCTTCATTTGCACTTGAAAGCAGCCATCTGGAGCAGCAAGCTTGGCTTAAGCAGATATGATTACTAATAATGTGATATACCCGTACACTAGCCTATTCAGGCGCCCAATTCCCACTGCTGAAATTAAAAAGCACTGGTTTCTGCCTTGGGAGAAGTCAGATAGACGTAAGAGCACATATACACACACACAGTGTGTGTGTGTGTGGATGTGTGTGTGTGTGTGAGAGAGAGGGAGGGAGAAACAGAGAGAGAGAATGAATATACATATATAACAGGGAGCTGACACCAAGGGGGTGTTAAGGGCCCCACCCTGTTGCTGACATAGGCCTCTGTGTAGAAAGAGCTAGAAGAGTCAAGCAACCTCTGCCAAATTGTAAAAATCAACCTAGTTAACCTGAGAGGTTCCACATGATTTACATGATTAGGCCTACACATGAGATTTGATGTGGTTTCTAATATATCCTACTAGGGAACCCTCACGACTCATAGAATAATACATCATATAATGATGTTCATAATATATAGTTTGAATATTACTAATTAAAAATAAAAGAGGCTAACAGGTTATGTGGGTTGTTGTAGAGAACAAATGTGTCAGGCCCCCTGAGCTACACCTAATCAGGGTTAAAGGCCTGCTTCAATTACACTCACACACACACCCTCACACACACAGAGTTTGGAATGACTGCTTAACACTCTTTTCTAAGGCTTAAACTGCTTTGGGCTATCATTTGATCCCTAATTGTTTAATCCACCTATCATGATAGAATCTCATTGGAAACCCCCCCTGCTTCCTGCTCACATTCATTACAGAAAAGCAGCCCAGGGTTTCCACACAACCCCCTCCCCAAAAGGAAAACAGGCCACACTGACTGTAGATATGACTCATGTTAGATGAACCTGCAGTTTATCTCTCTCTCTCTCTCTCTCTCTCTCTCTATATATATATATATATATATATATATATATATATAGAGAGAGAGAGAGAGAGAGAGAGAGAGAGAAAGAGATAACTGAAACCATAGACCAAAGGCCACATCTCATGGAAAGAAATGCAGTAAAATATGTATTTACTCAATAGTGAAACAAATACATTGCACGTTTACTACATCTGACTAAAAAGGACCCATGCTGCTATATTAAATTCCCAATAAATTTATGTGATTAAATCAGTTACAAAGCAAATCTGTTTGTGTTGTTGCACGATGTTTAATCAATAATATCAGTGACACTAAAGAGCAACTGCAATCCACACATACTGTATTAATTAGGATTTAATTTTAGGCTTTTCAGTTGAAGGGCTGTGTTCACATGTTCGCTCCCACTAAGCACCATACAAAACCCAATTAAACTACCTCGTTACATCGCTTTGCTGAGAACAAGAGGAAATTAGCATGAACAGGTGTTGTAGTGCAAATACCTGTAGGGTATGCATCCCCTCAGGGACTGACCTGAATAGCCTACACTCATTACAGGGTGCTGTTGTTGATAGCATGCACATGCACAGGCCATTATGAAACCTTAAGGTTAGGAGAGGAGACCTTGTTAATTTACGTTCCAAGAAGCCATTGTGAGCAGTTAAGTTAATTTAACCCATATCATGTTTATATAAGTAACTTTAAAGCCTCTTTGCCTTCCCTGCACACGCCTACAAGGTGCTAATTCATAGCGTTTATAGTTGCAAGAGTTGTGAAGTTGCATTTGGAGAACACCAGCAGAACAAATCTGCAGGTTTTATTTCAAATGCCATGTTTACATTTCACATTTCGTTCATATCGGTGCAAAAATAAAACACAGGACAGGGGAGCTTCATCTCTGCCCTGCTGGCTCCTTGGCTGCAGAAGCCAACATCCACACTGTACCCCTCAACCACCACCACCACCACCCTTGTTCTATGACATGGAGGATTGTGGAATGCTGCTCAAGGCCCCGGGCACTTCCCGGGAAAACCGCGACGTGTCACAATGGCGGTACTTCTGCCAGATGAGACGAAAGGCCGTTCAGACAAATGTCTCACACTTACCCTCAGGACGAAGACACATCTGCACAGACCAATAAGGGCCTGAGAAAATGTCCTAAAAAGCTGTGGTTAGTATTTAGCTAAAGGGCCCCATATCAAACCAAAACAACACATGTTTTGCGAGGCACATCCTTCACATTTTTATTTCTGTGGTAGGGCGAATATTTATAATACTGCTTATGTAAACTACAACACTTGTGCCTGACACCTTTACACTCAGCTTCGTAGCGCATCACTGCGAGAGTTGTTAATCCTCATTGGCTTTACAAATACTCCATAACAGACAAAATCAATTTCTGGTCTCGTATTGCCTCTGTAATCATATTAGTGACACTGGATTTTTTTTGCAGCAGTAATTTGATGTTCTTTTGAAAACACATTCGGCTGATTTTACTTTCTTGAAAACTGGAAAATAGAGACTTCAAGAAAGCCCAGAGCACGCGAGGCACAGCAAGCTGCAGTAGGCTAGCTCGGTTAAAGGGTCACAACATGTCGTTGGACATGAAAGAAGATATGCAAGCCACTATTCCTACTCTGTTCATCCGTGTAACGGTCCGTATGTAAAGAATTTCACACTTTATTTCACTCGCCTGACGATATCAGCGTCACTGTACTGCAGCAGCCTATGGAGGGTGCTGGAACTGAATCCGGTGTTCTTCTGATAGAGAAGTCTGACAGAATCTCCTCAGGGAGGAGGATGGAGAGAGAGGCAGAGAGAGTTGAAGGTCTGGAGGCTTCAGCTGCTTTGGGTGGTGCTGTGGATATGCAGCGGGTGGAGAGAAGCGGAGGGTGGCGATCTGGGGGCTTCTTGGGGGCTGTGCAGTAATTTCTCCCCCCGTGGAAAAGGTAAAGGTTCAGCTGTTATGTGACTGTAATTTCTCCACCCGTGGAAAAGGTAAAGGTTCAGCTGTTATGTGCCGGGGGCCTGCTGCTCTCCTCTGATCGCCCGAGACTTCCCTCTCCGCAAACCCCGACAGCAGCCTCTTTTGCAACGGCCAAATTTCATTTGCTCTGGGTATAATGAAGCCCTTCTCAAAGCCCACACGGATCACTGTGGAATACCTGCAGAGGCCTGGCTCCTCTGTGCTACAGCGAAGAAAGGAGAAGGAGCGAGAGAGTCAGAATGATGGAGTGCACAGATGGACAGAGGCAGGAGAAAGAGTAGGAGAGAGTGAGCAGGGAAAGGAGAGGGGAGAGAGCGAGAGAGAGAGAGAGAGAGAGAGAGATGAATATATTGTTAAGGAGTAGATGGCTTATGGTGAGGTACTGTCCTGGTGTGTGATAGAGGATTCACTGATCTCGCATCACTGGGCGTAGTGAGGTTTAAGGTGTTTAAGGGGTTTAGGCCGTTTGAATAGGTGGAGGCTGCTGGGAGGTGGAGCGCGTCCCTAGCAGATAATTTTGCGGATGCCACTCTGCTCAACTCTGCCCTCTTAAACACTGCTCAGCCTGATAAAACCCGTAGCGCTGCTATCAATGCCCTCCAGCCACACTGCTGATCCACATCCACACCTGCTATTGATCTGCGCAAGGGCAATCCGAGCTCGCCGCGAGTGCGAACGGAGCAGACCGACCCGCGGGCCTCTTCCCCCCCGGCAGCCGCGCGAACAGGTCACTGCCACTAGTTTTCAGATTAATTCTCAGCCACTTTTGGCAGGGATGCCGCACGACCTCCGAGGAAAGGAAAAAAGAACACAGAAGAAACGAATGAAAGTGCGCTGGAGTATTCTGATCTATCCGGACATGTTGTTTTCCCCCACAATGATATACCCATACAATCTAAACAGCATAAACAAAACGCACCTGAAACTGCTGCTTTCTGGATGTTTTTTTTTCTCTCTTCTAGAAGCATCTAAACACATAGTCCCATTCTCTAATAAAAGACCATTTATATGCAGAGGCGAGATGGGAAGAGAGTGACAAATGAGCTAAACAAATGATGTCTTCGCTCCGCATCAATATGGCTCGGACCTGTCGGTGAGCTGTGTGCTAAACCCTCACCGCTCTGCGGAGCGCGGCTGGGGAACTGTTGAGCACTTTTAATTATGTATATAATAAGGTTGGGGGTCAGCATATTTCATGCCAGGAGAATGATCTGTATTTAATGACTCCAATACATTACGCTCCTCGTTGTAATCTCACTGACAGAGTGCCTGTAAGTTTAACCACCATTAATCAGCATCAGGGCTTGTCCGTGTGGTGAGGAACAGACGAGGCTGGGATCTCGCGGGCGCACGCCGGCCGTCGCCGGGGGAGACGCGGCGTGATACCAGCGGCCTGATAGATAATGCTCACCTCTGGCCGGCCTAATAAAGCGTGCCGGAGAACTTAGCAGCCCCTTGTTACAGAGTGCAGTTTTTACAGTGTAAGATGTATTGGGTTAATATAGTTACTCACTGATGCTTACCTGACTAAATGCCTTTCATTCTGAATCAGCACTGGCTGCAATCAGTCACTTTCCCAGCTCTGTTTTCCGAAACGAAGAGCATTTCGTCGGCTGCCGTTTTCATCCAGGGTGCAACGCTTTTGGAGGGCTATTATTTGTGTAGGTGCAGACAAGCAGACACTTCACACCAGGGACTGTGTGCTTAATCACCACGTCACGACTTCCAGACGCAAGCTACATGTAAAGCACAAAATGAATACCTCAGGAAGCTTCTTGTTTTGTCCTTTGAAAGACTCTCAAATGCATGTGGAGGACCTTTGTTTGAGTTCCTAATGCTTGAAGAAACGGATTTTTCTTAACCACTACAGGGGGAATGCGACGAATCCAAAGCTCAACAAGTCGCTGACTTCATTACAAGACACTTCGAAGCCTTTCATTCTCTTCACAAACATTTGTACGAGCAAATGCCGGAGCCAAACATCTGTATTGATGCAAATCCCTCTTATGTTTGCTGATGCGCTCAACTCTCCGTGGTCCTGGCAAAACTGAGAGAGGTGCTCGTGGGGCGGAACCCCCTGCACGGACCCAGAAACAGCCGTGTGAAAAGCCACATCAATTTCAGCCCAGACAAGTGCCGTCACACAGATTAGGCAGCCACAATGGGGCAGGGCCTTATCTCCGGCAGCAGGAGGAGGGCAGCGTGATCTGTGCAGGATGGAAACATTCTCACAACGTAATGGACAAAATCAATTGTCGCCCTCCTCAATCAATGCGGGCGCCTGCTCGCTCGCGCCGCGCCACGCCGGCCGTAATTGAAATTCTCAGCGGCCCGCGGCGGCTGCCGCGGCGACGGTGTGAGGCGCTCGCGCGCCAGAGGGGCTGGAGGCGGGCGATAACGGCAGAGCCGCCCGGAGCCGCGTGGGCAGGTGGAAGGGCTCACCTGAACACTCTTTTCTCCCCCCTTCACCTGATTGGAGACACCACACTCCAGAGCCTGAGTGTTTACTTAAGTAACCGTAATGAACCGCACCGTCACGGAAGCGTAAAACTGCAACAGTGATGATCAGCACAGTCGCGCAATTGCACGGCCTGTGATGGGAGTGAGCGGCATTGTGACGGGAGTGAGCGGCATTGTGACGGGAGTGAGCGGCATTGTGACGGGAAGCTTTGAAAGTGTTTAACAATAATCAGCCATTGTCACTTTTTTATATTCTGCGTCTGAAGCAACGCTCAGGTGAGCCGCCAGGGTGTGACCCTGGAGGATGTTCAGAGTACATCACGTTCTCTTGTGTGGATGAGTCCATATTACTATTACTATATAGACAGATAAAATAAATAAAATAGGAAGTCTTGCATGGATTTAGAATATATTATTCCCTTATGAGAGGATTTGATTAATTAACATACTTGCTGTCTCATTTAGAGACATTCAAAACTCTTCCTAACATCATTTGCCATGCTCCAAAAAATCTGCTGTCACAATTTCTTTTCTCTCCGCCGAGAATTTCACATTGTGAGAACAATGAACCCAAAATGTCTAAGTTATAATTATACCTGAGATGACAGATGACAGTTAAAAACTTAATTTAGAATAAAAAAATCTCCTTTGACTGAGTTGTTCCGTAAAGAGAGGGATCCTTGCTTTATAATGGTAATTACTCTGCCATTTATTATTCTATCAGCGCACGCAATTAAACGAGTGAGCAGAGGACACAGTTGATAATAAAGTGTGGGGAGAGTGAATGCTAATTAACCTCAGAGATGGCTGCTCCTCTCTCCCAGACTGCACTGCAGCGTCACCCCTCCAATTCTGTGCTTTTCCTCCTCTGCCCTCCCCAACCTGGTGCCGTGACCTGCTGGTTGCTCCGCTCCCATATGTGTGTCACCAACTCAATATAGGTGCAACAATATATATATATACTGAAGGATGCCAAGTTTCCAAGGTCATAACTCATACACTTTTTTCTTGTTCTGATATACCTCTTTACTTTCTGTAAAAAATGTTTAAAGTACATTATTTGTAATGTATTTACATTTTATGTTTGGTTATCTTTACGGCGTCTCTGATGCAGTGCGGTGCTTTACACTGAGGCCCCAGGGGAACTTCATCTCATCGCCTTGTACTTGTACAATCTGTTGATGACAAATAAACCTTCTTGTAATCTTGTAATCTTGTAATCTTTATAGATAAGGTGGATTCCTCAAAATGTAATGAATTTTGCAGTGCAAATTTTAGGTACCTGTTGTGAAGATCAAACCAGAAAAAATCCCACAAACATACACTTACTAGAAATGTAGCTTGAACTCTCAGCTAAAGCATTTTTTTTTTAAATCTTATATGCAGATAATTCAAGTAAAGGAACAATGAGTGACTGGCACACAAGTTCTTGACAGACACTCTTTCACCTTTAATGACTTTAATGTAGAGTGGCTGCATTTTGGGGTTGAAAATGAAAAATGTAGATAGAGTCTCTGCCAAGAACTTCTTTGTCAGTCACTCACTCTACAGCTCTCCTAAGTGGCCTTTTCCCCCTTTACCGACCCAGTGGGACACCTGACAGTATGGGACAAAGCAGTGCCTCCCTATCAGAGCAATGACTGTGTACTGGATGGCAAGGGGAGGGGGGTGGGGGGCTAGAGGGGCAATTATGAGATTAAGCCCACATGCTTTCAGCTGGACTTGATTCAAAGAACACAATCTCAAAGCTGTTTCCTCATATTGATCCTGACAGAATTCGGTGGGTGGAATCATTATGCACAACTTTAATTTCCTGTTTTTGCAAAAAAAATAAAATAAATAAATAATAATAAAGTATACTCTCTGAGGTATTCCAGCTATCCAACAGCTTCGTAAACTTCAACCAATCAAATTCCCTGTTTTGACTGCAGCTGCTTTGTCAAAAGTAGTTGCCATTTAACTCCACCCCATTGTGCCTTTGCTCCTTATGATGGAAGCCTTCACATCTCAGCTTGCTTTGCTGTGTCACGCGGGTCCTTCAGACACCTACAGACATTCCCCACCGCTCAGACCCCTCATCCTGGTCCTCTTTGTCCAGACCAGAATCTTCACACCCACGTTTTGGTCTGTCAGCCACTTTTGAAAAATTCTCTGGAATTTACATGCAGTCGAGGACGTGAAGCCCACTGAACCTACAAACGCAGGAGGTGCACGCCTCTCCAGAGGAGGAGAGAAATCCAATCTTGGGTAATAGCAGGGAAGTTTGCCACTCTCTGGTGCGTCTCCATCAGGCACGTGGCGGGATATTTGCATTCCTCAGGTATCGCCTTCTCCTCAGGCGCTGGAGTAATGATTCGCAAATCATTCTCGCCACGTTAGTCAAGGGCTTGCGATCCTGTGAATACACCATTGTACCTGAGACTGTAATTGGTGAAGGTTTGACAGGGCCAAGCCTCGGCAGCAGCGTAACAAAGAGCCTCTTCCACCAGCAGAGAGGGATGATTTTCATAATGTTGCCGCGGAGACGCTAAATGAGCGCGGAGGTCTCGGGGTCCTGCCACAGAGTGACACAGGACCAGGACTGCGCACTCTGTGAGGGCTGCAAAACACACGCCCTGCGACGGCTGCGCACACACACCGCTGTCAATTAAGAAATGCAATGCTCTGTCAACACAGCTTTCACGACCAATTTGAACCAACTTTATGACATACATCACGATTCCGCGATATCTGAAGTCTCTCCCAATTATTTGTCCGTGAACAAACAACTTGACAAATGAACTGAAAAGATGTTAATGTCAAAGCATCAAATTGTTTCTTGCCAAGTCTTTTTGCAAAGATGTTATTTGGACACGAATACAATTATGTTGTGAAAATAATGGCTTGCAGAAGTGTCATGTTGCCAGGTGTTCTTTTAAAGAAATGCTCTGAATCTGAAGTTAATAAGCTAAAGTTGGCGTCAAATTATAGGCCTACAGACAGACACACACACACACACACACGCACACATACACGAATGCCTGGTCGTGCACACACATGCATGTGTGCGTACACACACCACACAAAAATCTAGCAAGACCAAATGCAAAAAAACCAAAGAGGCTAAAATATCATATTACACAAGATACCATAACAACAGAATTTTGCCAGCCTTCAATATATTGCTTTGCTTTGCCGTTGTTTGTTCTATTTTAAACAATGATCAGCTTTTAGTTAGAAACAAAATAAACACTAAACCATAGCGGGGTCGGTCAAATGGTCAGTTGCATAATGGGTGAAAAGGGTGATGAAAGAGAGAGAGAGGTAGAGAATACGTGGTGTGGGATTCTGGTCCCTGTGCTAACATCCTGTAGTGAGTGGCTCATCTTTCAAATCACTGCTAATAGGAAGATTCAGCACTTTCTGCCCTGGATCTTTCTCTCTGAACAAATGATGCCTGAAATTTTTATTCTTTTTATAATGGAATTTCAATGGCCTTCACTGCAAATCTAGTGGAAATTTTTGCATATCAAGTGGGAAAAATTAAATGTTAACCACGTTTTAAAATGATTAAGGCTGACAGAGACATTATTTCTGCTAATCATTCAAAGGATGAAAAGCTCAAAGCGTAGTTGCGGAACACGCTAGACTTGGCTGGTGCCCTTAAAAACATGAACCACAACACCAAACTTTAGCATTACATGATCATGTTTACGCTTACTTTTACTAGCAAGAATGTGCAAACATGAATCTGACCAATGAAAATACTGTAATGTTAAGAATATTTATAACACATTTGTAAAAAAAGAGCTTTAGGAACCGTGACCCAAAGCAGTTTTGGATCGGGTCAACGGTCCCCGTGACTGTACGTGGTCACCTAATGCGGCCTTCCCCCAAAGGTGGAACGTCGTGTTAACAGACTGATCCTGGATGAAGTCTTGATGGCGATCCAAACCGAGCTGTAGTGTTTTGCACATGTGAATGTGTGTCATTTTGCCAGAGGTGTCCTGGGGCCTCAACTGTGCTTTGATCTCCTTAAAGGAAGCAGGAGGGAGAGCAGGAGCCGTGTAGAGAGGGAGGACGAGGAGGAGGGCAGGAGAGAGGAAGAGGGAGGGGCAAGACAATGGAAGGGTAGAAGTGCAGGTGTTGCTACCTGAGTCTGGGTCCTGCCCCTCTGAGCTGCTGCATTCAGCACAACGACTTAATTCCCAGAGCTAGGGCAGGTAAAGCTCCCGGAGGGGGGGGGGGTCTGGACAAAGACAGGCAGCGCCACGACTCCGAAAGCGCCATTCTCCCGCTGAATAGTGACATAGCACGGGGCTAATCCCCTCAGCACACCCCCTGCCCATAACTTCAGCCGACAGCCTCCCAGAGGCAGGCAGAGGGAGGCAAACAAAAGCCTCCCTGGTACGCCTCCATGGTACGCCCCCCTGGTACGCCCCCCTGGTACGCCTCCTTGAGTTCGCTCGCAAGCCACACTAGCGGAGGCCCCGCCTCCTCCGCCCTGCTCTGCTGGGCCCACATGTGCCAGGACGCTGCCGTGTGGGCCGGAGCTTCAGCTGGGCCGCGTGCGTGTGCTAGACATCGTCAACAAAATCTCAGCCGTTCCGCCCCACCCCCAGTCCCTTACCTCCTATCACTCTCCCTCATTTGACCCCCTCCCACACACACACACACACATGCACACTTCCTCTGTTAAAAAGCTTCCTCTCTTTTTCCTATCTTTTAATTCAGATTCCTGTCATGGCGTGTCGGGAGCGTGAGGCAAGCAAGTGAGCCCCCCTGGGCAAGTGGAGGGATGGAGAGATGAGAGGAAGAGGGGATGAGCTGATGGAGGAGTGGGAGCGGCTGTGGAGGGCTCAGTGGGACTCCTTTCATCCTCCCAGCAGTGAGCGGCTGCAAGGACACGGGAGCAGACACTCGCTGCACCGTACGAACACACACACATGCACACACACGCACACCCACACACACGCGCACACACACACACACACACACACACACACACACACACACACACACACACACACACACACACACGCTCACACCACACACACACACACACACACACTCACACACACACACACACACACACACACACACACACACACACACACACACACACACACACACACACACACACACACACACATCCACTCATACTCTCTTATACCCATGTGCGTGCCAGCACATAAACACACACCCCCACACACATATGGACACACACACACACACACTGCACACAGCCCCGTGTGCCCTCTAAGGAAAAGGTCTCTCTGCACTTTCGGTCCATCTGTATCATCTGGATCATTCATTTTGGCAGTGTGTCTGAATAACTCTCGCCAGGTTTTGTCCTTTCTCTCTCTTCTACAGAGCCAGTATTCTACACGCTGCCTTTACAGTACAGCCAGTGATCAGCTACAAGAAAGGAGACTGACGACGCTGAGATATATACCTCATTATCTGTATCCCCTTCAACACCCTCACTCACACTGAGCTCCCAATCATGAAAAAGCACCAGTGGCATAAGACATTTTCAAAAGATTGTTCACACACACACACACACACACACACACTACCACACACACATACACGAGCCCCACTGTGATTTAGAAATCACTGACACTGAAACGCTCCCTGTAAAATGTTGTCCTCTAAACGACCGAAGACGCATTATCATAGCCTGAGTGTGGCTCGCTCGCAATTTGTGACAAAAATGAACTGAGGATAAAAAAAATTCAAACAATAACCCCCTCAAGAGTACATACATCTCCCAAAATAATTCTGTACCCTGGGCAACCACGCTGTCACTCTTGAGAAGTGACTGCAGGAAAGAAAAGAGACAGGATGGAGGAGGGTGGAGGAGGGGAGAGCAGGAGAGAGGAGGGGAATCATCAAGATGTGACAATTGTGACAAGAGCAGCGAATGTGTAGCAGCGCGGCGCGTGAATTTCTCCATCTCGCGCTCGGCCCCATCGCTGACAGCTTAATGTGAACCACATGCAATATTTATTCTCATCCACTGTCAGACTGTCTAGTCGTCCGACGGAGTACAAAGAATGTCACTTATTAGAATAAAAGCAGAGGAACGAACGGTAATCAAGGACATATGTACATCAGACCCGCTTTCGCCCTCTCGGCCCCGTGGTGTGCTCCCGTTCGCCAGTGCACAGCCCTCGCTTTGATAACAAGCTTTCAGGAGCGCTACGTGGCGGCACTAAATTCATTTATTTATCTCATTAAAGCTGGCGGGCCGCGGGGCACTGGCTGTGACATGTGTATTTTGTTATAACCCTTATCACCAAGCTAATAAACATAGCTAGTCACTAGGCGCTGGCCACCGCATGATATCGTAAGCAGGACTAAACGCACATGGAGATTCGAAATAAGCTCCATATCACAACGAGATGTTGGGATTGCCGAGATGAAGAGCTGTGGAATACGTGCCTTTGCAAAAATGAAAGATGAGCTCACAAAGCAACGCAGGCGAGGCGCAAAGACAGCCTCGCGCGACGACAACCCCACGTTCATCAAATCATCCCAGATATTAAAACGTTTGTGCACCAGCCAAATAGAATGGCTGCCTAAATTAGCTTTTTAATCACGCGGCATTTTAATACTCGAATGTTGATCTAAACAGCCTTGCACGTTGCCTTTGCAGACTTACTTGGTCAAAAGCAAAGCTGATTTAGAAAACGCTGGTGCTGATACACTACCCCCCCCCCCCCCACACACACACACACACACACACACACCCACCCCTTTACTCCAACACATGGAGTTGAGTGTGTTCCTCGATAGTACAATACAAGCATGGCCTGCAAAGGATTCAGGGTGATTCTGTTCACAGCAGGATTTAAAGATTTGAAAAAAAGATTTTCTGCAAAGATCATTGTGAGGACACGCAGTAAATTGGCTGTATTTGTTATCAGTGGATCCTTTTAACCTCTGATCACAATCTCCAGTGGGGGAGCAGGTTATACACGAGCAGAACACCGAATTTATCTCTGTGTCCATCCCACAGACCAAGGCTTCCCTAGGAACGACAGTAATGCTACTAGCACGTTCCCCCCTCAGATGAAGCGCGTTTTCTCCATCGGGGGAAACAGAGCAAGTCCGGCACTCTTAGCTGAGATCTCATTACCGATAATGGCAATACAAAAACTTGCAGTGGGGCAAAATAAACACAGGCTCACAGAAAAAGACCTTCCCTCTGCCTCGACCCCGTAGATGCCTACCGACAATGGGAAGTCTTGAAAACACACACGCGCACGTGTTCACGCGCAGACGGGGAGAGAGTACTTCATTAGGAGCATCTGCTCCTGTTTAAACTCGGCAGACTCGCTCCAACCTTTCTCACTCATTACTAAACTTTAGCTAGAGGCTACCAGTGCTCCTGCAAACAGCAGGGGTCTCCTCGCAGGGGGAGAAAAAACGGTTCCCAAAAGGAGGAGGCAGAGAGAGGTTCCCACATGGGCCGTTATGGTGACTCAAGCCTTATATATCATTTCAGAATCCCTTTGAAATCTCCACAAACGAATCACGTGCCAGGAACCAGCAGTTCCTAAAACCCTGGTTGGAGGTTTTGCACTCTATAAAGTTTCAGTTGGGTTACAGCATGTACTGGTGAGCAGGGGCGGTTGGACTGGACCGGAGTATAATGTTTTGGATTCAGTTTCTGTGTGATTCTGTCTCTCTCTTCTTCTCACAACAGGAAAATGCACTGCGGTTTTTAAAGCCACGTTCACGTTCAAACAGCCAGACCGCTATGAAGGACCGTAATGATTCTAGAAATGTCCTGTCGTGTAAACACAAACGTATCAAAAACCTTTATGCTTGTTAGACATTAGGGGTGCAGATATCTCTTTGCTCTGACTGTTAAGCAGGCCCTTTTGTGCATAATATTACATCTGACCAGAGCTTGTACTGCAGGGGTATTTAAATCAAAGTCTTCAAGGGCCGGGAGTCAGGTCTGCTGACAAAGTATCCAACCACTTACATTAGCTGTGCAGTCGACAGCCAGTGAATACAAAATCTGGAATCAGATTTGGATCATTGGGTTCGATTTGAATACCCTTGAAGATTCTCATTTCGAACATCCCATATGCATGCCCAGTTCAGACGCATATGCCTGTCACTCATAACACTCTACGCCATTAATACGTCATGGAACACATACAAGGCCTGACACTATGTAGGCTACCAAGAGCTGTGTGTGGTTCATCAGTGCGCACACACAAGCACAGACACACATACTCAAACACACACAAACACACGCATGCACGCGCATGCACACACACACACACATTAGGAAAAGCACCCAGCGAAGGTGCTTGCTAAGTGGCATTAGCACTCTGGTATACTGCTAGACTCACTCAGTCATGCTTTCCTCTCTCTGAAAGGCCAACACATCTACTCAAAGGGCACCACTTGACTTTAAAGCACATTATAAAACTGTTCCTATCTCCCTGGAGCATGCCAGAGAGCCTGGATCGTAATGTTTACCCTACAAATTCCAGCTAGCCACTTCTTTTCTTCATATTGAATATAACAAATCTAATCAAAATATTATTAGTCTGGAAAAAAATCGACATTAATTATTTGAATAAATGAATAAATAAGCACATTGAGCTTGTGAGGATATAGTTTACTGTGGCGCAGTTAAGTACTGAGACTGCTTGAGAAAGACAAACAGAGACAAAGGTAATTTGTGTAAGGCCAGGGAGTGGGACAAGAGCTCACGGCAGCATGCACAAGATGGTGTTCTGTATCACGCAATGCCATAAATGCAGGCCAAACATGGCCATAATCATTTTTTACAAGCAGAGATGTTCAGGGGGCAGTCAGTGGCTGGAGGGGAGAGAGGGAGGCAGAGAGAGAGAGAGAGAGAGAGACAGGAGAGAGAGAGAGAGAGAGAGAGAGAGAGTTAAAGCCTCTGGAACATCACTCGTCCTGCCAGCTTTGATCTCTCCACCGCAATTACACTAACATCCAAACGAGCATCCAGTCGCCACGCCAACAGACTTCAAACATGCACATGTACAAATTCTCTTACACATGCACTCCACTGTACCTTCATCACATGTTTATGCACACACACCATCATCATCACACACACACACAATCATCATCTTCATCATCAAACACACACACACAGACATAATCATCATATTCATCATCACACATACACACACACCTACACACACAATCATCAGCATCATCATCACACACACTCCCACAGACACACACACATACACACACATAATCATCATCATCTTCTTCATCACATACCCATAGACACACCCACACACACCCACACACACACACACACACACACACACACACACAATCACCATCATCATTAACCCCCCCACCCACACACACACACATCACACACACACAGGAGTTTCCACAGTGAGAATGTGAGCATGAAGATGAAATGAGGCCGTATTGGTGCTGTGAACCCTGTATTACAGTTTTTTGCAGACTCTAAGGCCCAATTTCTGACAGCATGTCTCTTTTTGTCAAAACTTAACACACAGCCAATGCTACACACACAACACGCAAAACATGTCACAAAATCAAAACACTTCAACCAAAACTCTTTCAACTCTTGCCAAAAGCATTTCATTGCATCCAAACTCTACACACAAATATCAGATGATTAGCTATTAGATTTGGAAACACTACTACTACTAGAAAACACTACTATGTGTTTGAGTGTTCTGTTTGTAGTCTGCTGTAAAGGTCTGTCAGAGGTCTCAGATATACATGAATATTCACAAATATAGAGGTTATTTCTGCATATTCAGTACATTTACACCATAAAGTAAAACACAACTACAAGGGGAAGGTTTTTTTGGTTTTGCATAAACACTACAGGAACACATGCTGTATATACTGTAAACACATGGACAACAAAAACAACAACAAAAAGAAAAACAAATGACAAAATAGCCTCAAGATTCCTCCATCGCCTGCTGAATGGATCTGCGATGGTGGGTTTGGCGACCACCTCCATGCTAAAAAGAATTCAACAGCAATGGATACTATGGTGGAGGTGAAGCACAACAAATCGTAACTGTTCAGTGAACCAGTTTGTAATTGAGCAGCTCGGTGCAAACTTATGTTGTCCCAGACGACAACAAAACTGGACTCTTCTGGTTAAAAAGTGTGTTTAAGAATTTCTAAATGAGCATAAGGCAAAGAATGTGCTTAAGGTTTAGTACAGCAGGTCAACAGCTACATGGGTTTGTGGTTTCAAAAATTGTGCTATAAGGACCACTTTTTGGGACTTAGCAGCTGCAAAAAACTGTAATGAATATGTGTGTGTGTGTGTTTGTGTGAGTGATTGTATATGTGTGTGTGTGTGTGTGTGTGTGTGTGTGTGTGTGTGTGTGTGCGCGTGCGTGTGTGTGCGCGTGTGTGTGTGCGCATGCGTGTGTGCGTGCGTGTGTGCTTATGTATGTGTGTATGTGCGTGTGTTCTTGTGTGTGTGTGTGCGTGTGTGTGTGTATATGTGTGTGTGTGTTTGTAATTCCTGACTGGAGCACAGGACCAGCGGGGTGTGTAGTGGTTAAAGTGATGCACTAGTGAATGCTTGGTGAGGTGAGTGGATTTTGATCTCCAGGACATGGACTGCAATTTAGAAGCAAAAGCCCTGACAACCCGTCTGTGTCCTCACTGTGCTCAGGTCCCAGATGGAGGCTGAGGCCATGGAGCTTCCTCAGAGCAGCTCCCTCTCATCACCTCCCCGTGCAACGTTTACGATGTAAATGGATGTGCCGATGACACGGACGGATGTGCCGTTGCCGCAAGAGGACGAGCTGATGCCAACCTGAGGCGTCCTACCTGAGGCTCAACATCTGTATTGAAGGGACTGTGACTACTCGGCCTGGAATTAGAACTATAACTATAACTATAGAACTATACTTGAGCTATAAATACGGACTTCTGCTGGCAGGCCGCCCAATGCAGGATGGGTTCGCTTTTGAGTCCTGGTCCTCCCAAGGTGTCTTCCTAATTCTGCCACTGTCGCCTATGGTTTGCTCATTAGGGATCTGGACCCGTACGATTGTAAAGCTGCTTTGTGACTGCATGTGTTGTAAAAAGCGTTATATAAATAAATCTGACTTTGACTTTAAAGTTCCACACGTTCATTTAACAAATCAGCAACAGCATAACAAAGATTTAGACTCAACCGATTTTACACACTTATTTCACTCAAATGCTCATTCTCCGATATTGTCTGCAAAATTTCTAAACAAAGCATGAAGAATAAGGTGATTATTTTGTAATCATGCACACACTGGGAGAGGCAGTGCAGTGTGTGTGCTGCTGCTGGGATTCAGGTCCAGCTTCCGGCTCCGTTCCCAGCTGTATGTGCCAGTAATGGCCCAGCATTCCTCAGGACAGGCTGATGCAAGAGTCCTTCTCTGTCATGTCATGAGATAGAAATGTCTGCCTGTAATTTACATAGTCACAATGTAAATTGTGTGTGCGCCCTTCTCTTTGTTATGGGCTGAGACGCTGAATGGCGAGCAAGACCGCCAGTGCGAAAAGATGTGGTAGCACGCGGAACTTTCTTCCAATAAAAAAGCACACATTGATTTAACACTAATCGTTTACGCCCAAAATGAATGTGTAAATGTGGATGCATTGTTTTGTAATGCAGTAATGTCTTCCACATCCACATCAACACTGCCCCCCCCCCCATCACTGACACTCCTAGAACTTGATTTATTCCCAACTTCAAAATCAACTGATTTCAAAATCTGATCCTCTCTCTCCAACTCATACTAAAGACTTCAACTCTCATGCGTTGTCTTGTTTGCCCTGAGCACTCCTTTGTCACGTCGTCATCACAGCCGTCAGCGAGACAGACGTTCGGGTAGGGCCGGCGACGCTCAAATGGCCTCGTGGCGTCTGGGAGGCAGACTGCCGCCATTAGCCCGGCGGAGAGCTGCGTTTACCGTCCAATTAGAGGCATGAGGATCTACCTGTAATCACCTGGTACAGGTGTTAGCCTTGCTCTGCCGCCCTGGCCACGGCCAGCTACTCATCACCCATCAAGAGCGGCGGCTTTGATCTCCCCGTCACGCCAGCGAGCGGCGCCCCGAGCCATGGCGGCTCCGAGGCGCACTCACGCGCTCCGGACGCCGAGGGAAGAGATTTATTGTGCGCTGTATGGCCCGGGGGGCGCGCCCACGAATGCACACGCACACCACGCACGGTCTGAGCCCTTTCATCGGTGACTGATGATCCAGCGCTCATGAATCACCTGATTTATTCCGCCGGCTGACAGAGACAGAGAGACTGTGAGGAGTGATGTGAGGAGTCAGACGGACACAACTTCCTTTCGCGCGACACCGTGGCCCGCCAGAGAAACACGCTGTCGAGCTCGTAAATACAAGGCAGTACCGACGCGCCACAACAAAAGGGAAACAAAAATCCATTTCATCTCGAATTTTCCTGTCTACATACATTGTGTGTTTACACTACACAATGTTTATACAGATGTACATATGCAAACATATGCACCCAATATATGGAGAGAATAGATGCGTGTTGTTCTGTTTTTGTAACCTATTTGTTTCCATCTGACCTCATCTTTACGTACTGCCCGAACCCTTATTGCAAGCTTGTTTGAGAAGGTCAGTGTCCTCATGCCAGTGAGAGTGTGTGTGTAAGAAAGAGGGAGAGGGAGAGAGAGTTAGTGATATTGTTATGAACTGGGTCGTTTGCACTGGGACCATGCAATAAAACAGAGAGAGACACTGTGGCGGCACTAAGTTCAGTATGAAGTCATACCTAAAGGAAGTGAGGTCGTTTCCTGCTGGTGATGAGACACAGATGAGCCAATCACAGGCAGGTATATTGTTCTAAATGTCTAATAGACATGATGGGTGTTAGTTAATTGAAAAGGTCTGTATGAAGCACTCTGAAAACTTTACCTTTTGAGCATGTATGTATTGCTTTTTTGAGATCTCCATCTATTCAACAGTCAAAAGGAATGTATTGGTTTCTGCACAATGTGCTCGATACCTGTAAAGAAACGGAAAAAGAGACACTAAGATTCAGACCTGTAATGCATTTAAAACAGCTCTGCACGTCACAGGCACAAAAGCAGGATGAATGTGAGATTAGGAGGCAAGACACTCAGATAGGAGATAAGTATACAAATAGATTAGACCATCAAAGTGCACAAACATTTCACAAACATCTGTGTAGAGGCGGATTTCAAACACAGACAAACCCAGAGATTAAGAGGAAACATTCATAGTCATCATAATGCTCCGGCAGGACATTTCTCATGATTTATTGGTGTTTGCCATGTGATATGAGTTACCATGTTGGCTTCTAGTCTATGAATGTTTATATTTCTAAGTTGAAAGCCTCTCACAGCCTTTGATATTGTAAGGAAATTAGACGTTTTAATGGGGAATAGGAACCATGTGGTTACATAGCCGTAATGAAGTGCAGAGTATAGTGGCATGACTGGATGGGAGCTAGAGCAGAGATGGGAGATCCGCTATCACCACACGCGATACTGTTCCAGACCTGTTACACAGGTTTGTTTCCATTAGGACCGTGATGAGCGTGTGTGCAGGTGTCACTATAGATGAGCTCTGCTCTTGCAATTATTAAAAAAAGAGGAATGCCTTCTGTAGTGTAATGAAGTCATAAAACAAATTAATCCCTAGGAATAAATTACTCGTTGTAGTGAAAATACGTGACTGATGTAATGTCAGTAAAGGTCGAAAGGTTATATTCGTGATATAAGATGAGCGCCACCACACGCAAGTACTGTTTCCTTATGCGGTGAAATGTGGGACGAACATATTTTTCTCAGCAAAGTGTGAGTAAGCAAGTAGGTCACGTGAGCGTGTATGCGTTTGCACGGGTGGCAAACATGAGAGAGCTGTTTTCAGAAGTGACGAGCTCGCCCTGCTATGAGGGGCGCGTCGGGAGAGAGCGCCAGGCCAAGCCGAATGAGAGCTCCGTGGGGGAGCGCCTGTAAAGCGCTCAGATCGATATCAACCCACACAGAAGTCATTAGCTTCTTCACAAAAAAAAAAGAAAGAAAAAAGAAAATATGAACATACCACCAACGCCAACCCCCACTACACACAGTGAAAAAAAACGAAAAAATAAAAACAGCATGGCGCGAGCTTAAGACAACGATTTGCATAGCAGGGACTTGGCGAATTGGCGATTTTGAATCTAAGCGCTGGAGAATCGACATGCCCGATGCACAACATTAATACACTGAGCGGAAGATGAAAGGCCCACCTCCTCTCCGTTGTGCTGGGGACACGTTCCTTTTCATCCGAAGGCCGGTGGTTGATTCCGCACATTGCGTCCTGTTTGGGATTACAGGCGAATGAAGAAGCAGACATTAAAGAAGATGAAACAGAGTATAAAAACAGCGGGATGCTAGGTAATTATTTCCTAAATGCACGGCATGCTGACGCAGGGCTGAACAATGCTGCTCACCCCGCTGTTGACGGGGCAAAGGGGCCATGGGCACGAGAGGAATGCCATGCGCATGCACATACACGCACATATACAACACGAAACTATAACATCCATATATATATATACACACACACACACACACACACACACGTGTGTGTATGCATGCATATTGATAGTTCCTGACAGCAGAGAGCCACAAACGCGCACACCCGCGTCTTTTTTACAATTAAAATTAAATGAAACCAGGCATATCATCACAAGAACATAATTCTGTGCATCCAATAGTTTTCTTGATTCTCTTTGAATGTTAACTTGGCTTGAATAAGAGGCTTTGAATAAAATGATTAAGTAGGAATGGAGGGAATTGTTCAGGCTTTGGTTCCCCTCTGGTTCTCTGCAGTGTACTGTCACATAGAGTATATGCTACGGTAAGGTATTAATTAACACTCTTGTAGGAGCAGGTCTCAGACCTTCCCCGCGCACATTTGGCACAGTGCTGCTCGGAGCTGTTGTGGGTTCAGACCGCAGGCGTATGTGATCTGTGAAAGGCTCTGGAAGCAGGAATGGGTGGGAAACAGGGGAGGGGGGCAGTTATAAAATTTGCAATAAAGAAATTGAGCCTATTATTGTTGATGTAGCTCTGCAGAAATTAGTGGAACACATTCTTTTTGCTCCTGTCAACTTAACCTCCCCCTTCATAAAAAAGAGCCCTCCTCCAGCCCCTGAAAGAGCCCTCTCCCTGCCTCCTACCCCTCCTCCATCCTCTCCTTCTCCCTCAGCTCTACCCTGCACTTCACAATCCCTCACTCCTTTTGAAAGAGAGGAAAGGGAGGCTGCCAATTACACAAAGGCTCAGTGACCCCCGGCCGGCTGCATTCAGTCTCCCCTCAGCCCTCTCTGCAGGAATTCTAAAGGCCTTTTAGCCACGCGGGCCGAACACGGGCCACCCTCTCTGTCTCTCTCCCTCTGTCTCTCTCCCTCTGTCCTTCTCCCTCGCTCTCGCTCTCCCTCTCTGTCTCTCTCCCTCTGTCCCTCTCCCTCTATCGCTCTGCCTCTCTGTCTCTCTCCCCCTCTCCATTTCTTATTGCACACTAGCTCCCTCTCAGACTTCTCTCTCTCTCTCTCCCCCTCTCTCTCTCTCTCCCTCTCTCTCTCTCTCTCTCTCTAAGAGAGATTAATCATGTGTGAAATGGAAACAGAAAACTGGCAGTGACACAAGCTGAACCTTCGCCAGGTTGGGCTCATCAGCTAGCCGACACCACACAGCACCGCTGTGCTAGGCAGGTGTTAATAAAAGACACACAGTTTTGGTAGGGTCAAACACACATGCAGACACACACACACACACACATACACCAGTCCTCATGCACACAAGTGTGTGTGCTACACTCACACCACACACACACCACACACACACACACACAGACACACACACGCACACACACACACGCACACCACACACACAGACACACACACAAACATATGCAACCTGGGAGACTTTGAGGGGATTTAAGATGTTTTATTGTTTGCGAAAGACTGCTGCCACCTCAGTAGACAACACCTCTGGAGAAAAACATTTCTTTTTTCTCTTTATTCCTTTCTCCATGTTATCGCCAATGTGCTAGAGGGACCAATAAATATATCCTCTAATTTGACTATGAATACAGGAACGTTTATTGTGCTGTAATTGGACGCATTATAATAAACGCCTGTGAGTGCATTATCAGCAGATTCGGGTCAGTAATTACTGAATCTGCTCATGCCTCATCGGACACAATCAGCTCTGATGCCATGGCCAAATCGCAGTTTTCAATCACCTCAACTATTAACATGACAGAGGGTTGGGCTGATGTAAAACCATATACACATATACGGCATGCACTGATATATTAATTATAGAGGTAACATGCACACCTGTCCAGTATGGAAAAGTTGTTGAAATATGGTGAAAAATAAGTTGAAGGCACTCGGATCATCTCTGATGAACTCACAGCCGATTAGTAACTATTGATGAAGCCTCCTAACATTAAAGAAAGCCATGGAAAGTCTATAGAGGCAGGAAAACATACAGTATGAAGATTATATAGAGGAAACAGTATGAAAGATGTTCTCTGTTGCAGTCTTTTCATTTTTTTTTCCTGAGATGCCAGTCAGCTGAATGTACTAAATCTCTCTTTCACTCTTTAAGAAATTAATCACTCCTACCCCCATCCCTCCTTCCTCCTGAACTGCCTTTGATAGGGCTTTTTCTTCAGCATCTAAAGAGGCCCTTCCATAGATTTCTCTTGGCACCAAGCACATACAACATTCGGCAAGAAGTAATGTAGATCATTTTTATTCATTGCCTCAAATTGTCAGCAATTATGTGCGTCAGTGGCCACCTGCTTGTCCTGAATGGTGGCGGGTCTGGTGGAGTTTGTGTGTGTGCCTGTGTGTATGTGTGTGTATGTGCACGCATGCGTATGTGTGAAGAAGATTACGCTAACAGGGGCTGTGTGAGGCCCCCCCCCCCACCAGTCGCAGGTGAAATGGCCCTTCTTGTTAGGATAATGAGCGGTCAGGGTCTGCGTGTGCTCAGCCTGAAATGGGGCGGCTGAAAGGCGGGATTAAGCCCGCCAGCCCCCACTCACACCCGCTCCTCGCTACCGTCTACAAACGGGGTCACAGCAGACGCTGCCCTCAACACGGTCGACACACGACCCAACACAGGCTGGGGGTTTTATCTCTGCGTTTAAAAGACTCAGAGAGAGACACGGAGCCAGCTGCACACATACACACCCACACACACACACACTCCAACGCACAAACCTGCAGAAGCTGGTATTGCTTCATTACCCCCACAATGTTTTTATGTCACTGCTGCAGTGACATACTTTTGGATTTAATAAACCCAGCCTTCCTTAATTGGCCATGTTTACGCTGCATTGCAGAGGAAGCAGGCGAGTGAGGGCGAAGAGAGAAAGAGAAACAAAGAAAGAAAGAAAAGAGACACAAGACATGTGAGCTGCTCTCTGCCAAAGAACATTCCAAACATTTACTGTATTAATATCTAATATGGGACTTTGGGTCAGCCATTGTGTAGCCCTTTCCCAGAATGCCGTGCGGTGTGGTGCGTGTGCTGAGCACAAACGCTGCTATGATTTGAGTATTACTTCAGATGAAAAGCCGCTGGTGGAAACACTTTCATTAGCGTGGTTCGGTGACCCAGGTTCAGCCACTGAATAAGTATCTCTCTATTAATGATTTCTGCTGCAGAAAACCCTATGACCCTCCACCACTTTCAATCGCCAGCGAAAAAGAGGAGAAATAGGCCAGGGGGTGGAGGTGGGATGGGGGGGGGGGGTGTAGAGGAGAAGGAAGAGGGGAAAAAAAGAAAGAATACATACATTTGTCAGATGGGAGCAGTGGTGGAGGGCGGTGATTTCTGCCACGCTGGGAGGATTTCTGCCATTGACTCATCTGAGTTTTTCAGTGAAACCTTCCTGGAAGTCATGGGGGGCATGTGAACTGGTGATTGAATTTATCACCCTTCAGACACGCTGATTGACCATTAACCCTCTGAAACCCATGTCTGCGTACAAACAAATAAGGTCAATAACGGTGTATTCAAATATAATGATATCTATATATGGGGGGAATGCTTCATAAACACAGATAGACACACGCAGGAACTACGTTCTGGAAAAAGGAGGTGTGCAGGTGTGAACACACACCCAGTACCTTATTAGGGAAGTCAACTCATGGGAAGCCAAGTGTGTTATGTACTATAGATACTATATAAATATATTCATATAAATTCAGAGAGGAAACAGCCGATTTGAAAAGTGTTAGATCCTGTTTTTCTAGATTTAATTTTTAGATTCACAAAAAGGAGCAGAAATTACACAAGGAAAAACAATGGACCATAATTCATTCACATTTTACAAGACTCCACTAATTGGCTATATTGTGTCAATGTAAGATCTATCCGCACATGTCCAGTAGATTAACTACGTAAATACTGGAGTGTCTGTGCATAGTGTGTATAGAGAGTTCAGGCTCTTCTCTCATAATCAGAGTGCGTTGATGGACGAGTATTGGAAGTGATTAGATAATGAAGCCCTTAAACACTTAAGGTCTGATTCACTACAGTCATGAGCAATAGCTCGATATGTTTGCAAATCGCAAACAGTGAGGGAGTATAAGAATAGCACTGAACAATTAGAGCAAGCACTTTGCCCATGGTACTGGTTTTGTGAGTCACAAGCCTGTGAGTTTAGTGGAAGAGCCAATAAGACAATCATAAGGTCAGTGAGGAATCATATGAATTAATGACATGACTGACATATTGTGAACCTTTTATTCTCTCGCTAAATAAACAAGTCTCTAAATTCTAATTTAGTAACACATTCAAACACACTGAGGAAACACATATATTGAACATGTACTGGAAATGTAATCTGGTGAGTAATTGATTAAGAGATGAACTGGAGATTAATTCAAGTACAATACGACATTAAGTAATTTCAATCAAGTACAACAGCAATCACACCTCTGTTATCAAAGGCTGAACCAAAGTCATAAACTCCCTGGTGAAGCAGAAGAATCGGTAGAAGAAACCACGAACTAGGGGCTTATCAATACTTATCATTTGTGAAACATAACAGGATAATGTCAGATTACAATCACGGTAGCCTTTAGCCGTCCATCTAACTGATTACTACACATCTACCATGATTTAAATGAAAATATCAGTGACACCTGAAAATGGCCTGCTTTGATGCAACACTGACAATTTATCATTCACTTACCACAAATGTCCAGATGAATGACATTTCAGAGTTGAAAGATATGAGCAACTATGTTTGGCATCTGTGTTTTTTTTTTTTCTCGCCTGGCTCACACACGTTCCTCACTTTCCTTCCGGCAGTTACACCGAGACCTCGCTGGAGTCGGCCGATGACAGCACGGGTCCACTGCTTTCAATACGTCATGACAGTTCTTCACACCATTCATCATAGGTGTCATACCAGCGATGGCAAACAAGTCTCTGCAACATTTCATTAAGAAATTCTGATGATTCATGTTTATAATACAATATAATAACCACAGGAAAACTGAGTCTTTTTTTTCCTCAGGTTGTTTCAAAAGAATATTTCTAACTTCTGAATGGCTGGGGAGGTGAGTATTTGCACCTTTAGCTCAGTTAAAATCTTTTTTAATCTATGGACACAGATATAGTGGAAGAGTGGAAAAACTACAAGACGGAGACATTTGAAATTACTGGACGCATCCTATCTGACAGAGCAAGCTATCCCCTAATGTACATGCTGCAGAGGCACATGTCTGTCAGCTCTGTGGAGTTAGTAGGTGAAGCTCCAGGAGGTTCCATCCTGTGTCCCAGGTGACCACTCTCCATCCCCCCATCTCTCACGCACGCATACACACAGAAGTACACACACTTAACGATGCTGCTGTGAAAGATTAGAACAACATGTTAATACAATCCATTTTGGAAACAGCTTTAAAGTGTTCATTTGGGACAGAACGAGTAGGGCAGCAAGTTATGCATGGCTTGGGGAAAAAAGAGATAATTTCCTTCCTATTTCATCTTACTCCCAGACTACAAATTAACACAGACAACAGCGTAATTGTTTGATCGGTTATTATACCGTAAAAGACCCGTAGTAGTAATAGCAAAATAGATCAAACCCAGAGTATTACATTTCATGTCAAACTGCCCTGTATCTCATTTGTGTCATCTAAAGCTGTGCTCTTTGGAAGGAGCTGTCATCAGGCTCTTGGTCGTCCTACTGAAATGAAGTTATCCAATTACTCTATAGCTAATCAGCCTGTTTTGGTTGCTCTCGTCTCTTTGAGGTACTCCACAGTATAAACAGTTCACTTACTGCACACAGAAAGGGGCTAATCAAGGGAATTATTGTTTTGCTGCTCCAATTTGCCAGCTACGAGTTCAGCACTGATTGGGATGAAAATGTGCTATTGTGTGCTCTGTTCATGCTTGAACTTCAAGTGAAAATAATGCAATGTTAATCGCTCCTGGATGATCGTGGATGAATTAAAAGGGAGTTTCGCACATTTAAGCCACATTGTGTTAAGGGATCTTGTGCTTTCTGAGGATGCCCTCTATGTGGTTCATGTTCTTTTATAGCCTGTGTCAAATAACTTTCACATGGAAATCTAAGGTGCAACAAAAAAACCCAAGTTTTGCAAACTGGCTAAAAAAAAGACTTTTATAACTTTTATCACAAACAAATATCACAGATGTTATTTGTTCAGAAATGGAAATATATTCGAAAATAAAGAGAGGTTAAATCACCTGGATTAAAACTAGAGGAAACATGATAGCTTGGTATTGCAATGCACAAGATAGACAAGACTATAATGAATGCAGGAAATATAAATAGGCAGTAACGTTCATGAAGAGGTAGTGTTTATGCAAGGCAGAGGCAGAGATGGATAGCTAGCAAAACAGGCATTAAATACATCCATGAGCATTCAATAAGGAAAATGGAGAATAAGATTTATAGTGAACAGTCCCTTTTGTAACCTACTGGAATCCAGTTGAACTAAGGGATCTAATGAACGAGAGGAGGCCAGTCCTCAAAAATACCCTGGGAAGGTGTCAAACCAGAGCACTGATGGACCAAGAGTGCTGGGCATGATCAGCAAAGGGGAGAAACTTACCATGATTAACATTGTGGTCTCCACATAAGCTATACTGTTTCTAAGCAGTATGGTGACACCTAGTCATTCCACAAAGCCTTTGTGAAGCTATACTGGAAACCTTGCAAATATATGTGGGCAGATTTCGTAGCCCTCACTTGTGACTGCCATGGGACTTTAGCCAGGACATACATTGTGTATAGTTGAACACACTTCTGAATGCAGGTGTTAAGGAAAGACCCAGAGTACTGTGATACCAGGAGCTGTTGTGCCTGCAAGATGGAGTGTGGCTAGATACAGTAATTATGCACCCAGGTGGCAATAAGGACATGTTTTTCTGGCCATCTTCTCTTATGGTCCATAAGTGTCAGCTGTTCCTTGTTAGACGTACTTATTGATATCCTAAAGTATGTGAGCAATGCAGCCAATGGACAGAATGATGGTCCTAGTGAATGAGTTGCTACACTTCTTAAAGGAAAGACCATCAAGCTTGGTGTTCTTTAAACCTGGTCGGTAGAGAATAGTGAATTGGAAATGGCTGAAGTATAATTGCGATCTGACTTTGTAAGAAGAGCCATTACCTTCTTAATTTCTGTGATTTCATGTGTCTGGCAAAAGTTCAGACATCGCTCCTTGAAGGTTAATGCAGAGACGTTTCTGGCTAGTTCGATGCAGAGACATTGAGTAGTGCTGTTAGAGATGCAATGACTTTGTCTGGATCATATCCACCTGTAAGGGTCGTCTATTCAAGGCATGAACAAGGTCGATGTGATCTTACAACTGCACGTTTCTTAGAACTTCCATAGATGTTTACAAAATGTTCTAAATTGTTATGGTTAGGGATGAGTATTAGCTATCAAGTGTGTTTTTTGGACTTTACTTGTATGATATCCAGTGACTTCTGTCTCACTTTTCCTAAAAGGTGGAGTTTTTGGTGGCATCACACTGAAAAGGCAGGTGGCAGGGAACCATCGGCATGTGGAGGGCACAGATCAGGTTTAGCAATTCTGAACTGCCCACTCTGCCAAAGTCAGTCATGACTGAAACTAGTAATTGACTCTATTCCTAAATCGGTGGCCTGACTCATTTTAGTACAGACATAGATTGGCCTGAAAGCACTGTTGCTTCTCTTCAGGAGTGATCTAGGTCATCCTAAGATCCATCATCCTTAAGTCTCTAAGCAGTGACCGGGAGGTCATTCTATGCTGGAACCTCGTAACCTCTCTTCCACCGAACGTTGCTAATTCAAATAGACAGGGAGTCATTGAGTTAGTCCTGTTATGTTTGAACTTCTACCCACAACCCATGACAGAAGACGATGATGACTACCTGCTCATTACAGGCACCGCTGTCAGCCTAAGTGTGGGAAAAGAAGAAGCGATACAAAGATGACCTTCATTAGCTGGAATGATTCTCTTCTGAAATCCAAGCTCTCCACAGATCATCAAAAGCAGACTTCAAGAGATTGGCAAACCAATCAAATGAATATGTCCCCTCGTCCTGCTCATGAAATGTTTCTAAATCTCAAAAATATCTAGCTTAGTCAAAATAGGCGTTCTGTGCAAGAAAATGGGTTGTTGCAACAGGAATCCTTGAGTCAGGTGCGCCATTATATCTGACACAGAGAGTTAGTCGTATCTCAGGGAACAGCAGGCGGTCTCCCTTCTCCTCACAACACCGGCTTTGCGGTGTTTATGGTGCTTAACTGTTGAGCCAAGACTTAAACGGTCAAGTGTATAGTTTTTGAAACTTCTGCTGTTGACCCAGGAGCTGTTAGCGCCAAATATTTAATCTGCATTTATTACAGTCTTCTATGACAGGTAGATTCAAGGACTACAGACCACACATGCAAGTGCACAAGGCTTTATTTGTGTTGAGAGACGCAAACAGAGCAAAACGGAGGAAACATCTAGAACCTTCAACTATTTGCATAACATTACATTAGTATTCAACATTTTAAATAGTTTTGACAGCCAGACGATCAGAGCTGTCATGCCACCCACAATTAAAGTACTCCTCCCTGTCGTCATGAGGGACAAGTGTGCCTCATTAGGGGAGGAGCATGGACTCTTTAAAACTGGTCTCTCCAGCCTGTAAGAGACAGACACAGAGAGGGAGAACTTGGCTAGCGAGCTAGTGCACAACACATTGGTACATGAATGCTCTTTTCAAATATAGTTATACTTGCAGTTCATTACGCACGATTAAAGGTCCGTTGTGTCCCTCATACTGGTCTCTGAGTGTGTGCTGTTGGTCTCCCGCTTGGTCTTTCAGTCCGAGTAGCACATCCTATTCCCTGGCCCTCACCAAACAACACTCCTGGGAAACGAACAGGTACAGACGTCTGTGTAAGTCCCGCTCACATTTTTTAAGCTTAAACAATTGCCATGCCCTTTCTGTCATATCACACGTTTTATTTATACATCAGCTAGAACACACCGAGAACTTGAGCCATGTAAACATACACAGAGACAGCTAAGGGAGATGGGGGCAAAGGAGAAATCTCCACAATGAGCCCTTTAACGACGGGTCTGACTAGGCCTCTCTGAAGACTCTTACGAGGCTACGGCGCCACGGCCAGCCACAAGGAAGACTGTAAAAGCAAGTGAGGGGAGGGGGGGGAGGGGTCTTCAGAAGTCAAGTCTATCTGGCATTTAAACATTTTACTGCTGCGTTTTAGTTACTGTATGTTTGGACGGCCCATTAGCAGGTGTGTCTTTACTGTTTGACCTAACAAAGGCCTTTATCTTGAAAGGAGTCATCAGCCTCCAGACTGGTTGATTTCTCAGCGAGAACAGCCCCGCTATGCATCAGAGGTGGCAAGTGAGAGCAAGTAGACATGCAGAGGCAGCCAGCGCTCCCACACATTATCACGGACTCACAAGCACACGATCCCACTCTCGCGCACACACACCGGGCTTTCGCACACAGCTTTTTGTGTGCTGTCATTTTGAAGATGGTCCAATTACAACTACACGAAAGATTAAGTTATTCTGATAAGTTAGATAATAGATTATACACTGTATGACCTGATCTGTCAAGCCTACCAGAACAAATTATGGGTGATTGCTTTAATTAATATACTATAAATTGTTTATGTTGCATAAGACACAACACTGAACTAAGCATAAAATGTTAATGCGATTAATTGCACACATTTGTTTAAGTGCATGATGTTAACATGCTGTTTTTGGTGTAGTTCTTAGTAGTTTAACTTGATTTTGATCACTGAGAAACCATCCCATTCTCTTTCTCATTCATTATTTGAAATGTTGTGCAAGCAGTGTTTAACAGAACGCTAAAATATGTGGAAAAACATGAATGACACATTTAAGATTGATGTAGATAATGTTTCTGCTGTGTCTTCAGCTGATGATGGCTAGCAGATCATGTGATCGACATCATTCACTCAAATTACAGTGCTTGGTGGCAGACGACTTCCTTTGCAAGTATTCACATGTAAAATGGGAAGAGAACGTCGAGCTCGCATGCATTCCTGGGCTCACTTTTAAGAGCCTCTACACAAATACACTGCTGCAATTGCTCTGGTATTCACAGTCATAAAAGCAACTTTATGAGTCTGTCAGAAGAAGCCATTCACCCTCTGTCTTCAGAACAGGAAAATAATCTGATAATACACAAATACATAGTGGACTGGCTATGTTTGTGCTGTAATTTCACAGACATTTGACAGGCATTATAAAAATGAACTCATGCAAGTCATGCAATTTTTTGTACTTTGTGACATTTGGAGAAAATCGGTTCCTCTTAATAGTGTGCATATGAAGCAGCGTAATGCTAATCAACATTTCTTGAGCTTCTATGGCATAAATATGGAATGTTTCATCTACAGCTTGCAGACGTACCCCTATGAAATGTAAAACACAAATCAGTTCCCTGAGATAACCGAGGTCAATATTTCTGAAATACTTAATTAACATAATATTAGAAGAGTGGGGGGGCAGTGGGATTTTGTGATCCGTTTAGAGGCTTCAGCTGATAGCAAACCTTTCAAACTGGCTCCAAGATTTATGCAGTCAAAGAATAGATGGATCAGGACCAGCCTAGATTTCATTAGTTTTGAGAGACAATAATGGTTTTCGTTGCTCTTTCATTCAAGCCCACTCTTTCTGTCATTTCTCCCTGCCCGGTGAGTCTGAGTGGAGCCTGATTGAAAGGAACCATCATATGCACATCACTGTTGCCCGACATCATTCAGAGAACAAACCGATTTAGATCCTTAACTACAGCAGTAGCACTGATTGCTCAGGCACCGGCAATTTCCTAACCAACCACCACCTGAACAATGATGTGTTCAACCCTCTTCTCCCTAGCCTTTCAGAGGAGGAATCATTTCACAGTTTGGAACGAGATCTCCATAGCAACTCCTCTTTGAGGGGTTTAGAATCACCATCCAGTAATTCTATGATCATCAGGCACAGCCATTCCCGACCGTTCTTTTCACAGCGGCCACAGAGGAGAAGGGAGGCGGGCGGCTGGCTGAGGGGGAGGAAGTGCTGAAATTCTACAGTCTATTTCAGGCAATTCATCCAGCCAGTCTCCATTAGAATTCAAAATATTTCGACCTTCAATCAAGGAACGTTATGTGGAGCTGCAGCGATCTCCAGTCAAGACGCGCAAAAACGTTTTAGTCTAATCACCCAGGACAAGTGGAGACACACAGAGGCTCCTCGATCGGAGGCGAATCAAAATGCTCATTTTAGACGCTGACAATGTCTCAACACACACACCACAAACACACAGCACCGGATTCAGACCCCCTCCTCTCTGCCTTTCTGTCTGCAAATGGATCTCAAAATACAGTAGATTTGCTCAGTGACTATAATCACATTTCTCATTATGACTGCGGAGAGTGTAAATGTGTCATTGTGTACTGTAAATTGAGCAGTTTTTTTTCTTGTGGGTGTACATATAAGCCACTGGCCAAGGCCACAATCGGCATCCCGGATAACATCAGTTGGTTTGAAACTAAATGCAATATCCATGTCAATATGCAGCACAGAACACATATAATAACAACAATCCTTCTGTATTTCCTTCAATCTATATATTCATACTGCTATATAAATGTCTGAAAATTATTATATTATTGTTGTCTGTATATTATTATTATTATTTGAGGGTCAGTTTACCCTGATGTGATTTTGTATGTCCTGACCTAGGCACCTTGAAGAGCTGAACAGTTGTTCAGCTTGAAGCTGAGTGACAATTCACTTAGGTAGTCAAGATGATGAGCACTCAATGAAACTAAAGAGAAAGTCGGGGTTACAGCTTGACAACACTTTACATCACGGAGCAACACAGCGCACTTGTTAACCTTCATTTTAAATCATAGCTGGAAGACAAAAAAAATATATATCACACTTCTGACAGAAAAACAGAGTCTTCCCACAATAAATACAATTCCCAGTGCTGTTGTTGCAAGCTATGCAAAGAACTCTATGGTGACAGATTGTTATCATGGCAGGGTTACAAAAATGTATCATTATATTACTATAGCCACAACAGAGGGGGGGGGAAATTCTGAGTCAACTATTTGAAATATGAAATGCAACGAGTCTCTGACAGCTTAGAGTTCTAGCCACTGTTATTCAAGACTTTGTGGTTATGCCTCCAACCAATCACAGCAAGACATCTCCATGTAGCATGTTGTTTTTATTTGCACACCCTCCACCCCCCTCCCATACACCACCCACCCCTACCCCCAACTATGGGTAAACACAGCAGGATTTCCCCATTGTCCAGCGTTATTTCTGTTGTTTATCAGGGATAAGGTTCTGTAGCTACTCTACAGAGACTAGTCCACGTGCCTCCATCTCTCAATAGCCGCACACAGGTGTTGGTGTCACTAGCGATTAGCAGCGAGCAGGGTTTGGCGGGACCAGGGAGACACGTGAAAACGTGCTGTGCTGTGGCGTTTTGGCTCCTGCAGATACTGAGCAAGAATGATTCAGGATGAAAAGGAGCTGTAAATGTGGACCAGACTGAGACTGCTGGGAATCGGAGGAGAGGGGCTCTCCACTCAGGCCCACAGTGCAGGCAGGGGGACGAGACGAGGCTTCATCCCTCACCACTGCAGTAAAAACCACAGAGGAAGCCGTCTCCGCAAGAGCAGAGGCAAGAGCTCCAAAATCCCCCACAGCAAGACAGTTTACAAGTAAATAGAATAGACCGTGTGTATTACGAGGCAGGTCCATCTTTCTTTCTGCCTTTCGCACTAGACAGACCGGCTGAGTCGTACGCATGCATCGGTTCGGTCACGCGTGCAGTAATACAAGAGTTTATGCCGAAAAACCTTCCCATCTCCAAGCTCTCGGAGTGGAGGGGCGTCAGCTTTCAGCATCCCCTCTCATAGTTAATTGTTTTCGGAAGCACGTGCTGAAAGTGAATCTACCGTTTAGGCAGTTTTCAAAGGAAAAAAAAAACAACAACAACCCAAACTGCTTAAGGCACATGGCAGGAGTAAGAGAGAACACCCAGGGCTTCTCTTCCTCTTCCTGTACGTGGGCATTCAGATCCAGTATGACCACTGGCTGGCTCCAGTCAGACTGCTGAGACACGGGGCTGTCTGACACACAGCCGCCTAAAACAACCTGAACTACCAGACAGACTGCAATGCAACTTGAATCTACTGCTGCACTGCTGTATATATATATATATATATATATAAACGTTTTTAGGGAGAAAAAAAAGTGTGTTAAGAACTCATCGGTATTCTAATACCTGATGCTGAAATAATATAGGTGATGAAAAGATGCTCTCTAGCAGTGGAGAAGTCAGCGTCTTTAACACTGGGAGTGTGCGCAGGGCTCAAAATCAATAGGGAAGACTTTTCTGGTTCGTGTAACATTGGAGTCATGTACGAGCAAAACCAAATCACCTTCTTGTGAGGCTGTTCTGGCATGAAGTCAAGCAGTGACAAACACAGCATTCAAAAGAGTGGGGCTGAGTTATAAGTCATCTCTCAGTCCTTTGTATCCAGTTCTTTTTGGCAAACATCTGAAGCAAGAAAAAGTGTGTGTTCCCACTACCATATAATCAGATAATATAAAAGAAGCGCCCTGGATGTTGAAACATGTACCATCTGACACCGGGTAAAACATTTTTGTAATTACAAAACAAAGGCAGAAATTGTTAATGGTTAAGTGGTGCGGCAACCACTTATTCTCAAAGGAACTCGCTGTAAGAAAACAATGGTAGGTCAAGACAGAGAGCTGTAAATTCATAAAAGGAAAGTATCTATTTTATGTGCTGGTTTCCCACTACTATTCACAAATGGTGTTTACAACAGTCAGAAAGAATGGAGCTGGTTTTAGTTAAATATACACAACGCTTACGGTATCGTGATGAAGAACTCAAACCAGCAATAATTGTTTTTTTGCTAATCCCAATTGGCACAAATCACTTGGAAAATAAGGAACATCCGTTCGCAGTTATTTGTTTCTGCAGGTTGGACCACAACTCTGCAGTCTTCTCCCAAGCCCTGTCCACATCTGCTGCCTGTGTGTTAGTCTTGAGAAAGCGATTCCTTCCTAAGTAAAGGACTCATTGCAAGCCGAACCAGCATAATTGTGTTTACTTGTGTGCTGGTGAGAGCTGTGTGACAAGCGATCTTCCAATCACCTGGTGACATACGGAAACCCCACACAGGTAGAGAGAACGGCACCTGGAGGGGTCCTCAAAGTCCCAAGAGACTTCAGGAACCACAGAGGCTGTCTATCACACGGGGGGCCACCGTGCAACTATTGAAAAAATGGCCCTGAACCTCCAGTGACACCCTCATTACCGTGTCCAGCAGTAATCCTGGCTAGAGAGGCCCTGAGAACAATAAGGGTAAATGCTCCGTATTGTAACCCTGTCTGCTCTGCCTCGCTCTCTAAGCATCGCTCAGCCACTAATCAGAGCTCTTCTCATATAATGGGAAAGTCAATAGCAGCATACAATCAGTAAACAAATTCGGCTATTTTTAAAAAAAAAGAGCCCGCGCCTCCATTTTAGAGCCGGCAATTTAAATTATTCTACCGTGTAACACCTTAATTGTGTAAGACAAAGACGATGTCGAGAGCACAAAGGAGCTGGGAGTGGAGCGAGAGCCGCGCGTAATTTCTGCGCTGCCATGCAGAGATGACATGTGATAAGCGTCGCGCTTTCCCGCAGGCTGTGTCGTTGATGCCAAACGACAATTTATAGTTAGTTCGCCATAATAAGGCACGAACAAACAGCTTGTCTTCAAGTTGCTGCAAATGTGAGTCTCTTAATGAAGATAAAGAAATGCAGTTGGGGGGCATATGAAGAGCAGGCCATATACAGGATAATGGCTTTTTTAGAGACCTTTGTTGTCAGCTAAACAATCAGTGTTGTTTTCAGTATTCACACTGGACCAGCTGACATTCAGTGGCATCTTTCCAGCTGACATCTTTTGATGTTTTGTTTGAGATATTACTATTTTAAAGAAACCTTAATACACTTAAAGACACTAGCATTCATCAATAATACATAATGCAGATATTTTGGCTGTTAGGACACTTGATGGAGTAAAGGCAGCAAGCATCATATCCATATATGATAGGACTGGTGGCGATAGGACTGAAAGCTGTTTTTCTCCGTTAGACGTCTTACTGACTCATTGCTGAGGGAGAAGTAAGCAGCAAATCTTAGAGTGTCACTAAGTTGCTCATGGTGGAGTTGGCTAGGGGGTCAGAGCGCAAAACAGGTGTAGTCTCATCCCCAGACAGGGCCTACGGAAGCTCGTCAGAGTGACTCAATGCCAAACACAAAGCCGTAGCGTGACTGAGAGACTTCACATAGCTCACACACCCTTTAGCATGAACACCAACGTATATATTACGCTCAACCTACAGAACCTGCCAGGAAAATGACGACAAAGTCATAAAGGATTTTCCATTAAGAGGAAAAATATTCTCATGTGTGTATCACATCATTTTGCGCTTAAATGTCATGCAATGCCTTACAACACTGGAACCACAAAGACAAGGTAAAATACATGTTGATTAAGGACATGTGGTTAATGATGGATAGCTATTCTGGACAATACACATTTGTTCAGTCAAGCTTTTCATTATTAGCAGCAAGATTAGTCCCATTGAATAATATTTACATCGATATTCCCCAGAGATTAGTCACAACACATTCTGACATGCCTCTCTCTCCCTCTCTCTGTCAAGGAAAGAATGTAAAAAGGAAAAAATCAAATGAACAAACAGAGGTCAAATAGAGTATGAGGAAAAACTAACACATCTTCAGATACGCAGGAAGACGGACAGACGGGCAGACGGACAGGCCCCATACCTTGCTGGTCCGTGTGTTGTGGGCCAGGGGTGGGGGTGAGGTGGAGGCGTTGGCAGAGAGTGAACGGTGCTTTCATCGTGTTCTGTGGTGCAGAAGGGGAAACGTTCAGACGTAGCTCGCTGTTCAGGCAGAGAAGAGAGCAACTTCCTGAAAATGAAGACACAGCACACCAGCTGACATAACCTGGGCCGAACGCACCGCTGCTTCTGACGTTTTTCTGCAGAAACCTCGTCGACATTTTTACACCATGTCCGTCCTCCACGCTGGCGATTTCTATTTAATCCTCTAAACAAATGTTAAAAACCCCTCAGACAGTTGTGTTAGAACACCACACACAATAATAAGGTGAGCTAATCCTGTAATGGATCAACTGCAGTTGGGAAATGCAGAGACAAATTGGCGTGGTGGTGGATTTAGGAAGTGGATGTGAGGGAACACAACCCCGTGGTGAGCTCAGTGAGAGAAGTCTGCAGTTTGGTGAAAGGAGCTGAAGAGTCCTTCAGTCTGTAAGGCGCGAGCGCGGGTGCGATAATGGGACAGCGGTTGAGAGCAACCCACAGCCTTCCATCTCCACCTCACCTGCTGCTTGGGATTTAAGTGATTGGTTGGTTGAAACTCAAAAACCAATGGGGATAAAAATTGGTGTAGATTGATGAGATGGAGGTTGAGGTCTTTGCCATTGAGGGATTACTGTTTCTCTTAGTCAAAAATATTTCAAGGGCACTTTGAAAGTGCCCTTCGAGATACTAAAAGAAGCACTTCACAAACAAAAAACAAATAGGATCATTTAAGGCTTGTTATACCTTTTTGAACTGTTTTGAGAGTGAAAATTACTGAAGAATGTCAGTTAATAAAATCTTCTGGTAAACACAAATGATCAGTAACAGCCATGGGTAGTGCCTATTTGAATATGTATGGAAATATGTGGCAGATGTCATATCCACCTTTAATAGAGAAAGGGTTATATAAAATGATAACGAGCCTGGTGCAGTGGAGGAGAGGTGTCTTGGTGTGCTTGTAATTCAGGGAAGGATCATGAAATGTTCACTATGCAAGACAACTGAAAGGCAGCTATTCATTTACAGACATTACTACATTTTACATAATTAGGTAAATATCTGTCTTGCTATATAAGAGCAGGCACATCCACTCACTAACCCAGTAGGACCCGCACTGTCCTCAGAGACTCTGGATTAAAACGCTGTGGGGTAGTTCTGATTGTACCAGATCAAGCAGAGATTATCACAAGTGGACAGCCCCCACTGAATCCACTAACCCCCATCCATTCCTTCTCAAGCAAACATTACAGACCATTGCAGCTTCTTTTAGAGCAAAAGTGATTGCAGTATCCTAAACCATGTGATTTTTTTTCCACTGGACACCTGTTGATGTTTATGTGAACTACAAACACACACACACAAACACACACACAAACCACTCATCAGTTAAGTCAAGCTCAAACCTTTTGCACTGACCCTAGTTTGACGTATTAGCTTAATAGTGTCTTTTCTTTTTTGAAAATGTAAGGCATGCATGTTAATTATTTTAAACATGCAAGTGATAATATATGTTATGGTGGCAATTGTTCAATTAGAAGTATATTAGTCTACTATACAGCGAGCGAATGAATGAATACTACGCTGGATAGCTTCTCTCTTTTCTAGATTTCTGTATCATTTGCAAACTGGTCTTCGCACTACTGACAATTACTGATAGCTCTAAACATCGCGATATTTTACTGGGCAATATTTTTTTACAACGCAAAGGAGAAATGCTAAAGTGTTCACATGATTTGTAGATTTAATTTAGAAAGAGCGGAATTTGTGTCATCTGAAATGTTAAGCTTTTATTAAAAGTCTGTGCTAATTACAAATGACCGTGTATGCATAAATTAGCATATAGTTCCGCTCTTCTTTCATCGTATAACAAGCGCTCAACACGGGAGAAAATAACAGACATTATTCTTCGGATACTTTAACAGTACTCAAAAAACTGACCCACATGCTGAAACATTCACTGACAACAGCTAATCACTGATAATGTAGTCCACTGAATTAACATATATGCAACGTTATGATATATAGTCCTATCTGCAATGCAGGACAAGACGATAACAAATGTTGAACGGGAACGATCCCAAAGCAGGGGCATTGCAAAACCACGACGCCTGTGCAAGCAGGATGACGTAGAAGGATATCTGTTTCAGCAGCTGAGCGGTAGCACCTCCAGAGACATAGATCTCACTGGACGGGATGACTCAGAGCGCAGCTCTCAATAATCTAGACGGCGATATACCTCCGTTATAACTTTATAGTGTAGCCTATGTATAAATGTGTTTTAATGTCACCGTGAGAAACATATATAATAAAAATAAAATAAAAAATACATATATGTATGTTCAAAAATAGGATATAAATAACATATTTAAATACCAATACCTTTTTAGTACTCAGTATTGCCACCGTCAGCCTCAACAGCTGGGATCAGTGAAACAAAGCACGCGCGCACAGCCTTCTTTAGACTACCCTATGATATTTATCCTAAAATAAATCTCCATTGATACAAACAATAACTTAATACTTTTAAATAATAAAATGATTAAATTAAAAATACTGAAGCAATTTTATCATAACTTTATAGGTCATCAAAATATTGTTTTATATTACCTTATATTAGAGCCCCGCATCTTTTTCTGTGACCAAATAATAAAAAATTAAATGATATGCTTTGTGCATAACACACTAAATCAGATAAGGCAAACCAGACGCCAGAGTAGCCAAAAGTGACATAAATTTGATCTCTAGTCAGCATATTAGCGAAGGGGTGATATGACAATCTATTAGTCGGTTGTTTGTAAACACTAAAGATTTCCCACATCTCCCGATTTCTGATCTCGTGCACAGAGATGACGCAATGCCCCATCATCCCAGTCAAGCGTTTCATTAGTGCTGCACTGCAAGTGCCAAAACCTGCAGAGAAGATCTCCCAGTGGACTCAAAATGAACAAGCGCCTGAACACTTCACTGGTGTAGCCTACTATTTCTTTCATAATTCCATTAACAGCGTCTTTTAAATCCGACACGTCATGCATTTTAAAAGTTCAATGCAGACTGATGACTAATAGCCCAAAATGACGCTTGTTGTATTTTTTTACTGTCTTTCTTTGATGTGCTAGGAAGAGGAAGCAGGCTTATTTGAGGTCGTTCAGTCAAAGACCTGTGAATAAGAAGGATTTAAATTTAGATATATCAGTTAATTATCAACAAATACGTTTTTGCTCTTAAGGGTGGGAACAAATTAATCCCAGCGGCAGCAGACAAAAAATCGCCCCGGTGAAAACCCACACACAGCTCTTTACACATGCAGAAAACGAAGCTAAAATGATCTAGATTTAGAGCAAGCCCCGGACCTTTTGTAAGAGGACACTAACGAATAGGTCCAGATTAATCATTTATCTTTAGTTGCTTAAGGCCATGATGGATGTATTCCGTCACTCACTCTCGCGACAATAGATACAGAGTGTTTTGTTCTTTCCAAATAAATCACTCGCATTGTTTAAGGTACATTGATCAGTGTAATGACTTGTAATAGGTTTCTAATTGCCACAGAAAACTGCACGCCAGGTAGCAAGGCCAGGCAGACTGCTTTGAGTTTTAAATCAGGGACCAAAATAGTTTTTTGTTTGTCTGTTTGTTTTTTTTAACTAAGAAATATTTAAGTATTTAGTCGCAAGACGTTGAGGGTGTAAATATTTGTTAGCCTACGCGCTTAAGCACAACAGTCCAACATACATGCAACATTTTACAATATAATATAAACCTTCAAATAAAACGCAATATATAATGAGAGTCAGCGAGGTTTAAGGACTGCCATGTTTTGTTATGCTCTCTGATCCTCGATGTCCTCGCTGTTCTGTACTGTTCACAACTACACAAATGTTCTACAATAATCCAAAAGAATCTCTCATTCAATCACACAGTGTTAACGGCGGCTTCATTGATTCACTGCGTGGTATAATGACCTTATCAGATAAAAAGAATTCATGAAAAAATGAGACAAATGTTCACAGATTTTATCTAATGCACCTAGTGTAGCCACGAATACACAAACTCTAAGGATGTTCGTTCATGAAATCTAAGTCTGTGGGATGTGGCACAACAATTAATTACAGCATATCAGAAAATAAAAAAATATGTGCCACTTTAATGTGTACAAATACAAAGTTACACATGTACATGAGACGTGGAGTCCTCTCAGTCAAATGTGTTTATGCTTAACAGATATTTAATAGTGTTAATTGTTTCCCTGTCAATTTACAGTGATTGCAGAAACGAAGCTATTTTCTAGGCTCCATCATGTGGATTTGAATAAATTGTTTTAGATTCTGCTCTCCATAGGAGGGATTTAAAGCGAAGCGCTTTTGAGCAAATTGCGGCCGGGCTGCCTGGCACCGTTCAGCCTCTATAATAGAGCATTATTTGGCAATTTTGAATACTGTAATGCACAGCTTTCGGCGAGGCCATTTTCAAGAAAATTGCTTTAACTTTTAAAGGGATGATGATTCAGTCCAAAGCAGGCCATTGTTAAATTATGCCATTACCCTTAAATGTTTTAACAAGCAGAAGAACACACCGGTATAATGCATTGATCTTCACATAAAAAAGAAATAAAAGAAAACCTCACAAAAAACAGAAAGATTGAGAGGTGAAAATTGACGTGAAATAATGCAACTATATTTTAAAACAATAAGAAAAATGGTCTGAGATATGGGTTGTAATGTTTTTTTTTTGTTACGTTACCGAGGTCTTACTGATTTCATTCCGCTTAATTAATCTTAACATTTTCGACAGCAAAAATTAGACAAACCGTTAAGTGGATTTTTTTCTGACGGATTTGCCTTCATATCTCATAGGTCATGTGCATGCTGCTTTTCTAAAGGCATTTAAAAGGAGCGCTAAGTTGAGCGCACGCGCGCATAAGCCAACACCTCCCACCAACACACACGCACATTCACACGTACATTCACACACACACACACACACACACACACACACACACACACACACATACATACGCACACGCACGCACGCACGCACGCACACACACACACGTTCCACAATTTCTCACACCTGTTGTGAGATTAGTGATTCCTCTCTGATTTCTTTATATTGACATGTCTTATGCTGACTGTCAAATTTTAGATTTTTAAAAGTTCTATTTTCATTTGAAAACCCAAAGACTGCCACGGTATTTAGAATTCCACGTTATCCAAAAAGAGAAAATCGTCCAACTGCCTCTAGTCACAGAAGCACTATAATGGCATATCTACATTTAGCACTGCTACATAAAATACAAGTAATACTGCTGTAGATGGTTCATCATCAACAATATTATATACAATATTATTAATAATTACAAATACAAATGTCTCACGTGTAAAAAATTCTCCATTGTACAAGCTGTAACCTATCGCACTCGAATGACAGAAACGACGTTAAACATTTCAAGACATCATGCACGAGACAAATATCAGTTGCTTACCATTGTGGATGCCAGGCTTAATAAATACCAATATGAGCTGAACTCTATTGTGTGTGGAGATACTACGTCTTGATGGCCATATATATGAAAAGCTTTAAAATACCAGATCGCTTGATGCCTGACAGTGGGATCGGTTCCCCAGTTATTGATTGACACGCTACTTTAGTATTTCTGTCATGGACGCATCTCTTATTGGCTGAACTCGACTCCTCGCTAAGTATCCGCTGCGCAGATTGGTTGCGTGTCCCAGCCAGCTGTACTTCAAAGAACGCGCTCTCTACAACTAGGTAGAGTGTGGAGCCTCAGCCAAGGGGCAACCCGTGAGACTTCAGTAAAGCGTCTTGTCCAAGTCAAACTGGAACATAACATCATTGTTGTCGTGAAAAATTCAACACTGAGAAGGCCCTGGCTATGGCTACGTCTATACTTGGGGTAAGTACAAAGCGTTTGTTTTCCTGAAGGACGATTGTATTTTTTTTTCTTTCTCGTATCTTTATCACGTTGTGGTCATTGTAAGCTAACAATGCAGTGATTTTAAATGTCCGTTAGAGCGCATCAAAGTCATTTTCGTAATTTACTTTTATTCGTGTCATTTTAGTTTTAAGAACATTCTGTGAGATTTCATCATTGAATTACTCGATCGTTCTACAGGTGTCCGTGTAAAGTAAACGATGCTTTCTCAACTCAAAATTCTTAAGAGTTGTGAGAATAATTTAAATACAGTTTAGGTTTTCGTTTTAAACCTTCAAATATCGCTAGACTGCTAAGACCCAACTTTGTTTTCTTTGTAGGAAGAGCCACGGTTTGGAACTACCCCCTTAGCTATGCTGGCTGCAACATGTAACAAAATTGGCAACACGAGTCCTCTTACCACTTTACCCGATTCCAGTGCGTTTTCCAAAGGTGGATTTCATCCGTGGAAAAGATCGTCATCAAGCTGTAACTTAGGATCAAGTTTACCCGGATTCACTGTCGCGACAAGCCGAAGTACCTCCGGACTAACAACGACAACTGGCACGGGTAACAGCGCATTTTGTTTGGCGTCAACTTCCCCAACCTCTTCTGCTTTCTCTACCGAGTACAGTAGCTTATTTTCCAACTCGGCGAGCGTTAGTTCTCAAGAATCCGGACAGTCAGCGTTCATTTCCAAAGTTCACACATCCGCCGAGACTTTGTACCCTCGAGTGGGGATGGCACACCCGTATGAGTCGTGGTACAAGTCCGGTTTTCATTCTACCATCTCTGGAGAGGTAGCCAACGGTGCGTCCTCGTGGTGGGACGTTCATACAAACCCCGGTTCGTGGCTCGAGGTCCAAAATCCAGCTGGCACTCTGCAAACGTCGTTGCACTCGGGAACTCCACAAGCCATACACTCCCAACTGAGTGGCTACAACCCCGACTTCTCCACTCTCACTCACTCCGCTTTCAGTTCCACTGGAATCAGCCCAACGGCGTCCCATCTCCTGTCAACAAGCCAGCACCTGTTGACGCAGGATGGATTCAAAACTGTGATCCCCACATATACGGACACCTCTGCCGCTAACGCCATGATATCAGGTGCCAGTTCAGGGATAGGGAGCTCATCCAGGTCCTCCAGGAGATACTCCGGTAGAGCGACATGTGACTGTCCGAACTGTCAAGAAGCAGAGCGGCTAGGCCCTGCAGGGGCCAGCCTGCGGAGGAAAGGACTTCATAGCTGCCATATCCCGGGCTGTGGCAAAGTCTATGGCAAAACATCTCACCTCAAAGCGCACCTCAGATGGCACACTGGCGAGAGGCCCTTTGTGTGCAATTGGCTTTTTTGTGGTAAAAGATTCACCAGATCCGATGAGCTCCAGAGGCACCTTCGCACTCATACGGGAGAGAAAAGGTTTGCTTGCCCGGTATGCAACAAGCGTTTCATGAGAAGCGACCATTTGAGCAAGCACATTAAAACACACACCGCCGGAGGTGGAGGGAAAAAGGGAAGCGACAGTGACACCGACACCAGTAACTTGGAGACCCCCAGGTCCGAGTCCCCGGAACTCATTTTGGAAGGTGTAAACCCCAGGGTCACGGTCAAAGAGCAGTCTCCTCATGACTGAGTGGTTTGAACCCACAACTCTGCGAAAGACATAAAAGCTATTGATACAAAATCAATTTCTCTCCAAAACTGGTAGGTCATAACTAAAGGAGAAAAAAAACGGGTCAAGAGTTTGACGAACTGTTTTGGTAACGGTTTAGGCATTTTTGAATATAGGAAAATGGACGTTTTGAAACGAAGCTCATTAATTGGTATACGACTATTTAAACCTAAAAGAGGTTATTTCTAAACTGTATCGAAACGGTTCAGGACGATCGATTAAGTGTAGGCAAAGTATTTTAAAAGGTGATGTTTGGTTTGGATTGGTACGCAAGGAAGTGAATCCAACTGAACAGGGCTGGAATTTGCGAGATGAGCTGTGTAGATATATCGACAAATTACATGATATTTTTCCCTGTAAATGTTCCTTATGACTGTTTTGTGGTGGATCCTGAAATTCAGGGAGTTTTCTTTACTTTCGACGCACTTTGTGGATGTCAGTATGTATGTAACACAGCTATTTAAAATTCAGTTACTCATTTCTTTACCTTGATAAAAATATATAAATGTTTAATTGTATAAAGTCTCGCGTATAAGGCTTTCATTTTGTAATTAAAGGGATTTAAAATCTAAAGATTTTTGTTGTTGAGAATTTTATTTTAGATGAAATTTAATTTATTTAGGCTCATGTCAGAGCAATCGGTTTTCGGTATTTGGTATATCACACTGAGGAGAAGAAATAATGTGTGTACATTTGTAAAACTATAAATCAATAATGGAGTTCGTCTATGGACAAACGCAAATCGACGCACATTTTCCCAGTGGGATAAATCAATAGTTAATGCCCCGGAACAGGCATTTTATGCCCAAATGAAAATCTTGTTAAATAGTGTTAATTGTGACTCGGAGCACATCTCAGCCCCATGTGTCTTGTATTCGTGATTAGGGATTCGTGTCTTATCAAATATCTAATTAATCTCCTAGACATCATTTGTTCATCCGCTCTTTATCAGAGCTTTTCCGATGGGGGTTCACTGACAAAGGGCCCCGAATATTTATTTTAATCGCTCAAATTAACTGCTTACATTTGCATGTCAAATGGAAAATGTCCATCTAAGAGAGGGCGAAGGCATAAAGCAGCTTTTAGCTTTTAAAGCGCTACACTTGATTTGGTGTTATGGGAACAGTTTTTTTTTCTTTTTGGGTGCCACTTTTGAAAAGAAAAATGGGAAAAGCCATATGCAAATTGTTAATTTAAAATGCTCTTGTTGCGGCGCAGTCAAATGGTCGCTGGCTGTTATTTGAATATCAGTGGCCGTGTACTGAAAGGGTTCAAGGATGCTCTCTGACTCCTTTGTGTTTATCCAGTGCAGCGTCCGATCTCAAAGAAAACCCCGCGGAATAATTAGGGTGCGGCGCGAACCCCAGCCTGGGAACTCGTTAGGGGTGTACGTCTCATCCAGAAAAGCGCCTTCTGGGGAGGAAGTTAAATTGACCAGAAGGCAATAGACGAAAATTATTTTCATTTCCTATTGTACGCTTGTGACCGCTCGTACCGGCAATATCCAGGACAAAATACACAAATAGAAATCGTTCCATTATCATTTAATGACATGGTAAAAAATTTGGCCGCGATTTGGCAGAAGGCCTGCTTGAAATAAGTAGCAACGAATGAATAAAAAAATCTAAATTTCATATGGAGATACATTTAAGACAAACGATATTTAATAAATAGTAACAATATGTCTAACACTATCTCTATAAGTTATCCGAGTTGGATACGCCTTTTGACCGGTGAAGTGGGCTTATGTGCCTTTTAAAAGTTAATGTAGGATAGCCTATTGCGATTTTACTACAGACAGTCCAAAAGGTGGGTTACGGAAATGAGCACTGTTTGGGCGTGAAGGCATTCATAAGCACACTTTACAATTATATGGTTCTATTAAGATTTACAAACGGGAGCTTAGATGGACAAGAATTAAGTGCATTTAAATCTTTTGGGGCGCGAGGCGCCTGGGGTTGCGGACAGTAAGTGCTGTCACTCAGATCTTTTGTCCCGTTTTCCTGGAATGCCCTCTTGCTGGGCGCGAGGCAGAAGTCAGCTTTGTTTGCTGGCTACAATAAGGACAGATCAAAGAGATGTGCCTGTCCGGCCGCGCGGGACACAACCAGGATGTGCAGCATCTCGCTGATCAAGGAGTTAACGCCGCTGTCCTCTCGACTCCAGGGTCAAACTGTGTCCATCAATTCACCGTATCTTCTAAAAATTGCTTCCTTTTGACTGGAAGGCGTAAAACACTTAGGAATTAAAATGTTACGACTTTAAACAACTAATCGAACCCGTCAAAACTTGTTTAGAAACTAGTCCACTGGTTTGTCTAGACTTAGTTGACCCCTAGCCTTTTTATTCGTGACTTTCAAGCAGGTTCAACTGGTTTTCAATATTTAGAAGGCATAACTCGAGCCAGGCCTACGTTCATAGCGTAATTAAATAACATTTTTTATACGCCAGCGCCATCTCTGGGTTAATTTAAAGCGTCTAAATACCGATTAAAAGAAAATAGGTTACAGTGCCAATACGCAGAAAAAAATAGCCAATCAAGAATCGAGTTTTTTGGAAACAATTTGTAGGTAGAAATTTGCAAGAGTATTTGCCGATTGTATTTCATGTTTGTTCGATTCAAGCAGGCGAAGAAAATCATTTTGAATGATAGGCCAAATATTACAATAATAGTTTCAGCAAGTCTAGACAAAGACTTCCTTTATCCTTGAGGAAAGCTTTTTCCGGACAAACAGACGGCACCAGTCTACTAGCCCACCATCCGTAAATCACTGATGACGAAGGTATTCCCTGCCCTAGAACAAGCGTCACCTGATCCTACTGTTTCAAGCTTCGTTCATTTAATTCCGTGACATGAAAGTAGGCTAATGAGAAAACTGAAAACGCCAATATTTCAGCAGGGGACCTAAAAGAAAATAGTGAATCAATCATTTCCATCAATTCTGTTGCAAAGTGTATATTTCAGGTTTAAATTTTAAGCACAAGTATTTTCTGCGCGGTCCAAAACAAACCAACCAATTACTATAGGTCATTGTGAAAGTAATAAGATTATGCAACTTGTACAAAATCTAAGACAAAAACACAGACCATGCAGATGTATTAAACTTTCCGATATTATGAACGTTTTACCACTGTCTGCTTATTATTCAACCGATTTCCCATCCGATTTGTAATAAAACTAACGTTTTTGGCCTTAATTTCAGTTAATATCAATCATTTTTAACGATAAAGACAAATGGTGTTATTTAAACAGGTCACTTGATTTCACTTGACTTGAAGCTTCATTCTGGATGCTTAAGGTGATTTCCATGACATTTTGTTGGAAACACTTTTGAAAAACTAATAAGATCTTATACTAATAAGAACTTATAACTATCTACATCTATACCTAATACGTAATAAGATATACCCAATATGCTAAGCAAGTCAGTACATAAATAAAACACTCCTCTGTATTTTACTTATGTAACACACTCTCCACAGCAGGCTGTATTTAATCTGTGGACTTGAAGATTGAGGGGCGGAAGGAGTCAGTGAATCATACGTTTAGGAAACTGACATTTTCCCAATAAAAAGAACTTCATGAGACTATAATAGTTTGGCTTTCTGCAAATGGGAAAGGCATTAGGTATTTATGCAGAAATCTGCAAAGCTAAACTTCACGGGTAAGAATGACGTATTATGCACCATTTTAATTGTTTTGTCGGTGCTTTTCGAAAGCGGTGTGGCGCCCTCTTCTGGCAGAATTTCTTAAAAAGTGCTACGGGAAAAGTTGATCGACAATGTCAGTTTTCAGCCATCCAGGTCATTGAACTGTCTACCCGACAGCCAAGGAGACCGGAATAATATTGAAAACGTTTTGTGATTCGTCACTCTGAAGAGGTATCAGTCGAACTGAGTGACAAAATCTCTTCCAGATTTTAGTGGTCCCAACTACTACTTTTCCTCTTCAGAGAAATTTTCTCTCAGACCAATCCATCTTTGTAGAACACCCCATGCAAATAAAGCAGCAAATGACAAGTATTACCAATAGCATAAGGATGAAAAATTTATAAGGGGTCATTACAGTACAGCCATAGTAACTGATAATACATTTCTCATTAAAAACACTAAAGAAAACAAGCCCCACCAAAACCCTACCACCTGTTAACTGTACAAGCAGGCGAGTGCTACGTAGCACCCGTGATTTCCCTCTGCTCCTCCCTCATCTCTTCCTGTCGTCTCTGCTCCGACTCGAGTGTCCTTCCTTCCCGTCCCTTGCTCTCTCCCTGCTCCTCCTCCTCTCCCTCTCTCTCTCCTGACTTCTCTCCTTCGTGCCTCCACCCCTCTCAAAGCTGAGGCTCCTCTCCTTCCTTCTGCGCTCGCTCCCTCGTTCACAGTCCCGGCCTAGACTCCTTCCCCCGTCGCCACGCTCCTTCTCCTGCTCCCTCTCACCGGCCCCGTTTACACCCTTCTCCCTCTGCCCCCTCCGCCTCACTCCGTTCCACTCGCGTTCTCCACTCGCGCCCCCGTGTCCCTCTTTACCTGTCCCCCGTCCCTCTCCTCCCCCACAAGGGCTTCGACTCCTCTCAACACCACAATCCCCCCGGACTCTCTGTCTGAAGCTGTGGGGCGACCTCTGACCTTTCTCTGAACTCCTGTCGCGTTCACCTGCCCTTGTGTGCATGTGTTTACTGGCCCTGCGTTGCCTGGAGTCTCCGCTGTGAGAGCGGCTTCTGTGGCGAGGCTCTTTGTTCTTGCCTCTGCCTCGCCCCTCTCTCTCACTAGCCGAGCTGCTCTCGCTGGACGAGGACCTCTTGCTCTTCTTCTGCTTCTTCTTCTGTTTCTTTGCTCTGGACCTGTCACGCTCAGATTCCGATTCGGAGCTGCTGCTGGACGAGGAGCTGCTGCTGGAGGAATCCGCACTTGTCCTCCTCTTCTGCTTACGTTTGTTCTTCTTCTTCTCCTTTTTACTCTTCTTCTTTTTCTCCTTTTTCTTTTCCAGGCGGTCAAGTTTCCTTTAGAAGAGTAAAGTAACAATAACAGTTTAGTCAGTCCAGGTAAAATTCAAAGAGCTGAATGCATAATCACTCATTCATTTGATATTTAACTTGAAACCTGACATTTAACTTGTCAGGTATTTTCCACAGGAATACTTGTCGTTGTGATGCTCTAACTAAACATTATGCTACACAAACAACTGTAAGTGAAATTCAAACCTTTCCCATTTCTATATGAACTGAGAAACAGAATATGAACAGAAACAATAAAACAGTTCCTGAACTAATTTTTTTCCACAAAGATTTACACTATTAAATACAATAATACATACACTACCTAAGAAGCTTCTGTTTCTGCTTGGTGGTTAAAGATTTAAGGAACTCAACTTCAGGATCCTCCTCTTCCTCACTGGCCACAAAGTCCTGTAGTACAGCCATATTACATCACCACACCACTCAGAACGAGCGGAAAAGTACACCACACTCACTCACACAAACGCTCGCTCGCACAGACGCAGTCAAGAAACATACAAACTCAGTGAAGACTCGCATGCACATAAATACTCAAATACATCCACCGTCAATGATTTTACACCCCGTAACATGTAGGAACTGGCGGGAGCATGAGCGACACACCACAGGTGAGATCCGGAAGCACCAGAGCCGCACGGCCTGCCCGCTCCTTTGCCTGCCTGCAATCGCAGCCGTTGGCCTCATCAACCCTGCCCTCTCGACTAAACTTACACCACGACTGGAACCGCCGTCTGCTGCCTCGTCCCATAATTGGCCGTTTTGCCGCAATCACGCTCTGCTTGCTCAGGACTGGGCATGGATATCACTGGTCTCGCATGAGCCTGAGGGGGTTGCGGGGTGTGTGCGGTGGACGTGGGGAGGGGGGGGGGGGGGGGTTTGCCTCCAGATTACCTGTGCTGGATCACAAACAGTGGCGTTCCTGCCAAGGACACATTTCTTCAGCGCAAACCCACTGTTCCGCATCTCCGCCATTAACTCGGAGGGGTGCATCGACGGGCCTGGGGGCACAAAACACAGGCTCACAGTCCCACTGATGCGTCCGCACCCGCCCAGGGGGGGAGCGCGGCGCGGCTTTGTTAACCGAACGGGACACCAAATCAACTCACTCGTCCCCTGACTGGGCAAATCACACAGTATTATTCTGCCAAAGCAGCGGTTAGAGCGAATCAGAATACACAATAATTGCATTTCTCCGGCGGCGCAGGAGGAGGGAGAGTCTCCGAACTGCAGAGCCGGACCCAGGAGCGGTAAACACATTACTACACTGCTACACACCATGATTACACCCCTCAGCACACACAACTCCTGCTTCGTTCCCTGAGAGAGGTCGCAGTAGGCCATGAAACACTGGCACGGAACACGAAAGCTACATCGCTGTATTTAAATACATCACCGGCATCTCTGCAGTAAAGGTTTAAAAAAAAATTATGTATGTAACTGACATAATTTGCCATTTCTTACATTGCTATAGGGTATTTCATGTCCTTATATTACATAAAAAATATAACCTTAATCTACAAGTACAGTTTGTTAAATGAAATAAAATGCAACAAAAGTGACAAAGCCATCCTAAAAATCTGATAAGTAAAATATTAATAATGAAATCAAGTAAGCAAAAGGATATACTCATTAGCAAATTCCGAGATGACAACACTGCCCCCTCCAGGGCCAGAGAGGGTTAGCACAAAAGAATATCCACCATGGCCACCAAAATATCATAAAATCATTTATGACTTAGATAAAAAAGTATTTGCCAACATCACATACAGCAGTGTATAACTTATGCATAAACAGCACAGAATACACCATGGCACAAGGTTCTACTACAACTAATAAATATAATGTACACATCATATTAAAGTAATGTAACCCTAATTCAACCTAAGCTCAATTTCTTCTAGAACTGGACCTGCAAAAAAAAGCTGCAAGATGAAGAGTAGAGGGATAAGACATACCTGCTTCCTCGTTTGCCATAGAGCTGGCATTGATTCCCGACAGGCCAAAGAGAGGACATTCCCTGTCTGTGTTCACATGACCCCACTTATGACATTTGATACAACGCACATTCCGCACCTACAAAACAGAGTCAAGCATACAAAGGGGGAAAATGTCAATATGAATATTCCCAACTAAAGTAAAAGTAAGGGTTTAATATATATATACACACACACACACAACCACACACATACACACATACATACACACACACCTGGATTCCAAATGGCTGATCTCTGATATTCATGTCATCCTTTGCATATCTGAAGAGAAGAAAACAGAAGTGCCAAGAGTGAAGGGGCGGAGCCTGAATAAGGCCTTGCTCCTCTAAACACATACAGCACCATTACCTTCTATGGCAGAACTTACTTCTCACGAGGAGCAACCTTCTGCCACTCAAACTTATAGTCAGATTCTCCTTCCTGTAAGGACCAAATTAAGTACATGTAAGATACCTCCTTAAAGTACAAACATACTTGAAAATAAATAAATAAACAAATGAATTAATTAATACCTCTTTGGTCTCCTCTTCACAGTTCGTCAGTAAGTAGAAAAGAAGAAAAAGCAGGCAGTTAATAACAAAGATTCATGAAATACTGTGGCTTCTCACCCAGATCTAACACAGATTATAATTACCTTTGGATGCACCAGGAGGAGCTTCATACATGAAATTAAGACCATTTTTCACTCGATCATCCCCCATCAGCAACCTAAGATACACATTGAGCTGAAGTGATCTGATCAAAGAATACAGGCCATAGGAGATGCCACTTACCACCTATATATGCAGACAAGGAAAATTAATGAAATATATTGCAGTACCAGGACTATATAAAATGCTTAGTGATGCTCAAGCACACGTTACCTTTAGCATCTCCTTTAAAGACTCTGCCCTTTAACACCCAACAGCTCTAAGCACCCTTGGATTTCTTGTTGTACCTTAGTTCATACACTCTCATACATCTTTCGTCATGCAGATTAAGACTAAGCCTAGACTAAAAAAAAATCTCCTAAATTACATTCTCATTGACAGGACAATTTAGACCAACACTATGCTTAATGAATTCTGGAAAACCAGCCCAGAAGGTTTTACTGAAAGCTGACCATGAAAAATAAGGGCAGTCCTTACACTAGATAAATGATATTTGGCATAATTTGCTTGCACAGGATCATAAGGTTTTAGATATATATAAGGACTGTGAGGGTCCGTAGTAGTTCTCACCTGTTGTTGTAAGTCTCTTGCTCTTTTAGGTAAGCCTGCATAAGGTCCTCCTGCTTTTTCTTCTCGAACGTTAATTTCTGCTCTGCTATCCATACCTAGGAAATACATGACCAACAGTGCGACCTTACCAGTCGACCAAACAATTATTGCTCTGTACTTTTTTGCAATAAAACGCGCCATCGACATCACGACGAATCTTAGAAAATGTTCCAGTGTAATGTCTTAGCTAGCTAACATATATATCTAGTTACATGAATAATTAAGCTAGCTAGTTTACCTAGGGTAGCCACCTAGCTAAATAAACAGCTAAGTGGGAACAAAACACTCCTGAATATGAAATTAGTAAAACCGCTAGGACAGCTATCTAGGATATCTAACTAGGTCATTTAGCCCAGCTAGCAAACTACGTGGTTCGTATGGTAATGTACTGGTTAATATTATGTTAGCGAACCTAACTAGCTAATACGTGTAGCGGTGAGCTTTTCACTTCTACGTTTGCACCGAACGTTACCTACCTTTTTTATATTAGACTTTGACGCTGGGTGAAAATCTTTCTTACACATAAAATTGGCAAAAGACTTCCCCATGACTGAAGGCCGACAGCTGAAAACACTAATGAAAAGCTACTGGCACATTACCTAACGAAGTTCATTATATGTGTCGCACCAAAACACAAAATGTACTTCCGGGTTGTGTTGGTACACACTTTGACCTTTAGCTAGTAAAACATTTTCGTAGATCTGTAAATAACAGGAACGAGATACTATTACGTTCCTAAGGAAAACCAAACTGATACATTGCTGGATTTTTAAAAAAAGTTTACTTGGCGTTTATTTTGTCCCAAGAGATAAAAGAGAAATACAATATTTTGTAGTAATAGCTGTCCCAAGAGAATTGCAGTCAGCACCTTTTACGCAGTAGGTTATTCCTGCACTGCCGAAGCACCTATGTGAGTTTTGTTTCTATTTGATAGCTTTGTGACATATCGAAACGGTCTGGTCTCAAATTGTGCATAGCTTCTTTGCGTGTTTATGTGTGGAAAAAAGATACATTAAAAGGTAGAATTTCTAGCTAGCAAGCAAACTAACGTATCTACATATCTAAGTTACCCTTGAGTCATTTTGACCCATCTATTGAGCAGGATGCATCCCTCCTCCTGCGATACGTTCGTCGCGTTGCCTCCGTCTACAGAGGGGCAACGAATTATCTTCGGCAAGAACTCCGACAGACCCTGCGATGAAGTACAGGAGGTTGTCTTCTTCCCTGCCAAGGACTACAGTCCAGGACAAAAAGTAGAGGTATCTCACCTAATTAATATAGGTTAGCTATATAGTTCTCTTGACAAACGGTGACAATTGCCAGGATGAGGGTATCCAGGTGTCCATGAATTAAATGTTGTGTCTCTTTTATTTATTTTTCTGCACAGTGCACATACATAGAGATAGAGCAGACAGCCCACACCCATGCTGTAGTGCTGAGTCGGCCAGCTTGGCTCTGGGGAGCCGAAATGGGTGCCAACGAGCACCAAGTCTGTATCGGAAACGAGGCTGTGTGGGGGAGAGAAAGTGTCAACGACGAGGAGGCGCTGCTGGGCATGGACCTAGTCAGGTGATCAAACTGTCCTAGTCTGAAACAGCATTGAAGTTGTTTCACTGCGTTATGAAATAACCTACACGAAGGGCACTAGAATGGAAAAGGAAAAAAAAATCTCCATTTTTCTGTGCATTGAACATTATTGGCACGATGCGGTTTGTCTGGTCTGATTTTAGACTGGGTCTGGAGAGAGCAGACAGCGCTGAGAAGGCAGTGGACGTGATAGTGGAGTTCCTGGATAAATATGGGCAGGGAGGCAACTGCATGGAGGATGAGTGCACATTTACGTACCATAACAGCTTCCTCATATGCGACCGCACTGAGGCCTGGGTGCTGGAAACCGCTGGCAAATACTGGGCTGCAGAGAGAGTGGAGGGTAAACACTCAGAATGAACCTTTTATTATGTTTCTGTACACTTTAACCAAAACTCTGAGCCAACTGACAAATACTCTCTCGGATTCTTTCCCACTTGAGGTGGACATCGGAATATTTCTAACCAGTATTCCATCACCACCAAGATCGATAAGGAGCACCCAGGGATGCGGGACTACGCGCGTGAGCAGGGCTGGTGGGATGGCAAGGTTGACTTCAGCTTCGCAGAGGTGTTCTCCTTCCGCGCCAAAGGTCAGATCGAGGCTTCCGGGAGCCGCTACTGCGAAGGACGCAGGCTGCTGGAGAAGAACAAAGGTGCAGTAAAACAGAAACAAAGACATAAAACCCAGAGTACACCAGAACTCTGAGGCTCAACTGCATGTGAGCCTCAGCCTTGGACAGAAACTCGCTAACTGCACTTATATGTTATCTAGTTATTAAACAGGTCACTAAAATTACAGGTACAAAGACACTCGTACAGTGAGGAAAATAAGTATTTGAACACCCTGTGACTTTGCAAGTTCTCCCACTTAGAAATCATGGAGGAGTCTCAAATTTTCATCTTAGGTGCCTGTCCATTGTGAGAGACAATCTAAAAAAAAATCACAGAATCTGGAAGTCACAATGTATGGGTTTTTTTAATAATTTGTGTGTTACTGCTGCAAATAAGTATTTGAACACCTGTGAAAATCAATGTTAATATTTGGTACAATAGCCTTTGTTTGCAACTACAGAGGTCAAACGTTTCCTGTAGTTTTTCACCAGGTTTGCACACACTGCAGCAGGGATGTTGGCCCATTCCTCCTCACAGATCTTCTCCAGATCAGCCAGGTTTCTGGGCTGTCTCTCACAGTGGACTTGCACAATTTGAGACCCCTCCATGATTTCTAAGTGGGAGAACTTGCAAAGTCACAGGCTGTTCAAATACTTATTTTCCTCACTGTATATATATTACTGCTGTGTTATACTGCTGCCATGCTTAAAGGCCGCATCAATGCCGAGACCATGATGGACATTCTGCGAGATAAAGAGAATGGCATTAACATGGAAGGCATGTTCATGACAACCGGAAGCATGGTGTCCGTGATCCCTAAGGACTCGTCCCTGCCTGCCGTCCACTTCTTCACTGCAACACCTGACCCGGACAGGTACGTTTGAGCTGCTGGACCACCGTTACCAAAAGCTCAGAGCAATATTCAAATCAGCATGAAATATACCCAAGTACGTAAATGCAATAGAAACCTACTTTAGAATTACAAACAAGAGTGGATCTCAAAGAGTCCTAATTGGGCTCCCATTTCTGATTTAATTACATGGCTCAATATGTGTGCACTTATATTAATGTTAGCACTGTACCCTCCTGAAACAGCTGGAACCCGCATGGTGTCTTTCCTCTCTTTAGATCCGTGTTCAAGCCTTTTATCTTTGTGGCTGACATAAAGCAATTGAAGCACACATGCTCTCCATGTTTTGGGGAAGAAGACCCAGTAAAGAAGAAGCCTCGCTTTCAGAGCAAACCTAACCGTAAACATCCTCTGTTTGTAAAGCACGAGGTGGTGGCTGCCATAATAGACAGCACAAGGGTGAGTCGCAAAAAGACCATAACTGCTAATTAATGTTGCACAATTCATCCATACAACTGATTTTGATTATGGATTGTATTTTTGGGCCTCTTTGAGATTTCTAGGGTATCTGCTCCATGCATGCATACCATAACCCATTCATCAGTAACTTTATTAGAAACATTTTGCAAATGTACGGTTAGTCTATGGCCCATCTTCTGCTGTGCAGATCGTGTTGGCCATCTTCTAGCACAGCTTTGAGCATGTCAAGTGCTCTGTGTTGAGAATGGCGTGCTCAAAATACTATCCTGGCCTTCCCCCTCTTTGTTTTTAGGAGAGAGGACAGAGGATTGTGCAGAAAATGAGAGAGCTAGAGAAACAGAAGGTGGAGGAAATGGAGAAGTACCTGACTGCAGGTGTAGAGGACTCCACCGTGCTGGTCCATCTGTTCTCAGATACCATTGAGGAAGAGTTCAAGGTTTACAACAAAGCCTGAATCAGGCTGAGGGATTTGGAGGAATTAAGTGATATTTGGAATGATTATTGATGTAAAATATTACCGATCCCACATAGTGGGCATTTGCTATTTGCACAATTCATCTAATGTATTGAATATTTTAATAATATAGCAAATATAGCAGAGGGTGGGTGTGTGTAGTATGTGACATACAGTGATTAAAAGTTGCAATTTGCACTTAGAAGTATAGTTTATTCACTAACAAGGTACCTAAAGTAAACAATGCCATGACCTGTATAACCTGTGAAAAAAAGTGCACGAACTCCATAAACAGATCAATAAAACTCAGTGCCAAAAATAATCTTATACATTTCTCATTAAGCATTTCAACATGTCGAGCAGTTGCTACAGTGTCCGACTACCTGGTCTCCTGATACACTGACATCACTCCTGTAGGTGACTGGCATTCAATTGTTTTGTAGCATTAATTCTAATCAAAACACAGTTCAACACAGCTTTAGGTTTAAGGAGAAATAATATCAACTATTGCAGGGTACTACAGATAACTGAATTAGGAACAGAGCAGCGTTTCTTTTGATTGTATATTCTGTCCTTGACAAACCTTTCTGGAAGGCCTCAAATGATTTAAGATTACTGTCCAATGGAATCTGTATACTATAGAGTGTATCTCTATTTAGATATTTTAAACACTTATTCTATACATAATGAAACAAATGACAAATAATGAAATATTTTGGTTATAGCAAAGATTCATCATTTGTTCCAAGGGCAAATATGGACCTGATAAAGTAATAAAACAGAATCACCTTATTAACGGAAGACATCTGTTTGTGGTGCAATTAATAATATATAAAGCATTGTCAAAAAGGTACACTTGGTTATGAAGGCATATGAAGGTTTAGTGCGTATCTGTATCCGTGTTAGTCCAGTAGCTGTATGTTCTGTGGCATGACTGGCAAGATTCATGCAGGACTATCCTGCATTATTGAGGTTCTACTTCATACCGGAAGCACGTTTAGCTAAAACATTTTGCTGGCATTAGTCTTGCATGGCTTACAGTGGGCATGCATCGTTTTGTATGTTTTAAGCTCTCATGACCTCAAGTTGCCACTCGTATCCCTTACAAGTTACACATGCAGCACACCAATTAGCAGCACATGGTTTACCTCATCATCCCTTTTATCATCATCCTGTACCCAAAGGGTCAAGACCTTTAACTTCCAGGGTATCAGTTCGACACCACTTCAAACGACTCTCAAGGCATTAAAAGCACTAATAACTAAATGATGTACTCTGCATTTTGGCTTCAAATTAGAACATGAACCAGCATTGTTTTTTTTGCAGGCATGGTTTCAGTGCTTAGCCATATTTTCTTCTGCAAAACGGTAGTGCAGGTTGTCGTCCTGGAAACTGTAGTCATGAGTGATGTGGTGGATGACTCCGCCCTCCAGCAGGCGAGATCCATACAACAGCGCCTCCCCCTGATCATTAGCCAGTCCAACAGTCTGCAGCCACAGCACCATTTCGCTGCCTAGAAATGTTTCCGTCACTCTCTGTCCCCCACACCTGCAGAGCAAGAAACAGCCACTGTTTAGCGCAGAAGGACTACAGAAGTGGAAGCTGGAGAGGAAGTGGTGGTAATTAGAATAGGTAGATACAGAACAAGACTGTACCAGGTGACGGAAATGAGACTTATAAAATAAGGAAGTGTACAAACCCCAGACACAAGAAAAGAGTTTCTTGAGTACACTCCAGAGAATACTCCTAAAAACAGGGGCAACCCTTAAAGCAAATCACTGGTCATAAAATAGACAAGATCAACAGGAACTTAAAAGGAATTTTTAAGGAACTTCAAAGGGTTTTTCAGGAATCTAAAATCAACAAGAACCAAAAAACTACTATTTGTTCATCATTTGCTTGGTGCTGCAATGAAATTTAGTGCACAAAGATAATAATGTGATTTTCCCCCCCACATAGGAGTATAGTTTACCAAAATATGTTTGTTCACTGAGGTGGAGATACCAAAAGTAAGGTACATTTACCTGTTTTTATGGACAATGTCCTGGACACACTTTTCTTTATGATATTTGAGAAACTGACTGCAGGTCAGTCTGATCTCTTCAGACACATCAGCAGGGCCAGCTGTGTCCTGACCTTGGGCCTGCCTCAGGTTGGCCAACCTACACATATCAAACACACCACAAAAGATCTCACCAATGTAAAGACTGCATAAATAATTCACTTTTACCACCGTGAACGAACTTACCTCTTTTTAAATGGCAAAATGATTAAATGTTTGTCTAGGCCAAAAATGCCAAAGGATATGAAACCCTATGGGGGGGGGGGAAAAATCAATCAGATGCAGCATAAACTCTATGTACACCGAATGTCCAGCTACAGGACTGAGAACCTGCGTCCCTACCTGTCCGAAGTTGAGCACAGCGCAGAAGAACTGCAGCTCTACATACAGCCTTCCTGGAACTATACTGAGGATCCACCACAGACAGCTGGAGAGATTCTAGCCACACACAGACAGAAGAGTGTGTCACGTTTCAGAGATAAGAGTGTGACCCAGCCTAGCGTCGGGCGGGATGGCGAGGACATCAGCAGTTGCCAAAGACAACAAACGGAAGTGTTAACACTGCACGGGGAGATAAGGCCGCTTTAATCCAGCCTGAAGAGACAGCTTAGTCCGACCCAAAGGGCTCCTGGATCAGCAAAACGATCGTGCCTATTATGCATTCAGTAATGAATAAAAAGGTCCATACTCCATACACTGGAGTGCTGCTTCAATGAATCTACTGTGTCTGTGAGCCTGTGAGGCAATGACACTGTGACTCGGCTGCCATTATACAGGTCCAGTGTCGCCACCCACAGGTGCCCAGAGGAGGCGCACCTCGTACTCACAGCGAGGAGGCTGATGGCCAGCAGAAGGCAGAGCAGCACGTGTCTGGCCGTCTGTCTGTCTGCACTCTGCAACTTCTCTTCCTCCTCCGCCAGCGGACAGTGAGAGGCGTCACAGTAGTTGCCGCACGGGCCTGCCAGCACAGTCGGGCGTGCAATACAAGGGTTAGAGCTTTAGGTCCTTATATGGGCATGACATTCAAAGGGACTTTTATTAAGTGGAGATCGTTTTACGATGCGATGTAACCTGCAAGCTGCTGACTATGATAAGAGTGTCTGAACATTGCCACACCACGCTCCTTTGTGTAAATTCATAATTTACTTAGTATAATCTGTTTGTTGGAGTGCTTAATTCCTGAGTGGATCTTTTGGAGAATCATTTTTACACCTATAGGATCAGCTGATGTCTGAAGCAGTGTGTGGAGACAGTAACAGCACAGTGACACAGAGTGGATTGTGTTGCTGAGGACCCTTAGTAAATGGTCTTTGTGCTTTAGCATATGATGTCTCTCAGTCTCTCATAATGAAAGGTTTAACTGACAATAGTTAGGGCAGTGGTTCCCAAAGTGGGGGGCACAGCAAGGTGAATGAAAACAAATGAAACAAAAGACATGTACATGGGGTGTGTGTGAGTATGGACTCACTACAAAAGGGGGCACCGAGTAAGACTGGGAAATGCATGAGAGAACAGTAATCTGCTACTCTGTGAATTAGGTAATAGGTTAATATAAGATTGATGTTGTACCCAGCTGTGGAGATGTTGTGTCCTGCACATTATCACCAATAGCCGTATCAGTCGAGGTCTGAACACAAGCACCGTTACAGTCACACTGCTGACATTCTGAAACACACACACACACAAGGAAGTACTGTAATAAATCTGTTATTGCAACAAAGGCATCCCAGTTCAATCCCACATTTGATATCTGATGTAGATTTAGATCAGAGGGCGCAGGCAGTGTTGTGGTGGGATACCTCTGCTGACTCTGTCCTCAGTGGAGATCTGCTCAGCGGTGTTGCGGGTCGGGTCGGTGCGGTCAGCCCGCGGGTCTTCCTCTGTGCCGTACAGGGCTCTCTGGCCCAGGGCCTGATAGTCGTGTGTGCCTCTGCTGAGCAGCATGAGTGAGATGCCTGCTAAAGTTATCCCCGCAGACAGCACTACCGCTGTGCAGACTATCTGCTCGCGGACCGAGGGAGACACAGACAAACGTTTGTGAGAGCTGGAGAGAGCCGGTTTTGGAGATTTCTCTCGACGCCCGGTGATTAAGTTGTGCTTGAAATTGCTATCACATGACAGTCTCTGTTCCTAGATGCTGTAGTCCACTTTCTCTAGGTTTGAGGATTTAGGTCAGGGTTCATTTATGCCCTAAACAGGCACTTATGATAACGTCACCTTGCGTGACAGCACTGAGCTTTGACTTCAGGTTCACAGGTTCAGAGTAAGTCATACCGCTCTGCCTGTGAGGAATCTTTCATCTCACACAGCATATGCTAAAATGGAATGTGCATTCCAGTCATTCGGACTCCTGTACCTGTGATGTGCCGTAAAAGAAGGCGGAGTCTATGGTGTCCGGCTCCTTCTTTCCCACCATGAGCAGGATGCTCAGTGCGACCCCAGGCACCCTGTGAGTGGGACAGACAGACGCTCACATGCACCTATTCTTTTGCCTGTGTGTCTACAAAGTGTGAGGAGAACAAGCTCACGAAACATGTTATCCAACTGCAGCTTAAATTCCAGCATTTTCAGCAACAAGGGCTACTGTACTGCACCGTGTTACTAACTCGGGCAGGGCGATGTCTACCTAACTGACATACCTCGATGTTCACAGGGAAACATTGCGAAATACAATAACATCGTGCAATGGGGGGTATTAGGAATTTATTTATGGCTTATTGCAGCTCTAAAGTTGAAAAAGTAACTCACCCCCAACCAATAATCATCAGCAGACCAGGCTGAACATTCAGCTCCTCGTCCTTCCTCAGCAGGAACATAGACAGCGCGATCAGGCCTGACAAAACAGCAGCGAGACCTTCAAACATCTACTACAGCTAACAGAAGGACAGGTGTAGAAGTTTGAGCAAGTTGTCATATTGACCAAGATATGATGCACAACTTGCAGTTCATGCCCATAGTGTTTTTGTTGTTGTTGTCATTTTTATTAAATGAGCACGGTTAAGGTTTTACCTGGCCATATGTACGTGCTGTAGAGGGAGCCGTAGAGCAGAGCAAAGGTCAACACCTGGCCTGTGAAGTTGTCTTTAAACACCACAAAGTTCCAGGCGATCATCCCTACACAAACACCCAACTGAACAAATGGAGAACAGAATACTTATTACTTACACATCATACAAGAAGAATGAAGCCCCGTTTTTCTGGAGTTCCACAAACGTGTGTGAAAACCACCCAGGAACAGCAGGCCAACACTCTGTGTAAATCAGTGTGCATCATGGGACGCCTCACCTGTGCCACAAACAAATTTACTGTAAACATATGAGGAAGTCTGCGGAATTTTCGACTCATCACACTGACGATCACGCACCATACCTGAAACACGAACAAACACAGTTAGCCCTTCACAGAAGTCAAAATAAACGTCTGCGTTTGGTTCTGGAAGACATGAAATAAGGTTGCTCTGCAGAAACTGCTCTGCACCTGGAGAGGGCCCAGATAAACCCAACCGCCACACGTGCAGGTTTTTCAGGTTCTCCCGGTCTTGCCGCAATTATCATTGCTTCCTGTGCAAACATGCAAAGCAAGTTGCACATTCCCACTGTGGTGCAATGGCCTTGGTCGTGGAGAAACGTAACAAAATCTCCAAGATAAAACACCCAGCTGAGTCACCATGGTCTAAACCATTCAGTGTGGAGGAGGAGGATTTATTAGAGTGCTTACAGCTGAGTCTTTTTCTGTCTGTTGGCTGTGTGGTCAGCTGAGGACCCCAGAGACAGCAGAAAGAGGAAGTGTTTGTGCACTGAAGCGGAACCCAGAATTCAGTGCCCTCAAACTGGAAACACTGTGCTGCATCATGAAGCTTCTAGCATGTTCTTGGCTTTGTGCTTGAGATTCACTGAAACTACTTCCCACCCTCTTCAGCCTAAGATGTATTTAATCATCATTCTTTTTCACTTTGTTTACCAAAGTCACAGAGTTTTTATTTTATGTTTATGTAATTTGACATTAATCTGAAGCACAACATTTAAAATGCGATGCGTTCATTGCCTGTTATTTCTGCTCCTGTAAGTTAATCCTGTAATATTAGCCTGGGTTAGAGCAGTAAAAAAACCGCATGAGCTGTTTAAAAGGAAGCCGTTTCAGACATTACAGCAAAACTTTAAAAAGGAACAGTACAAAAGAAGAAAGAGAAGTAAAAAGAAGAGGTGAAAAAAGAGAGAAAGGAGAACAGAAAGGGAATGAGGGGGCCCCGTCTGGATAAAGGTCTGCTCACCAGTGCAATGAGACTGATGATGGCAATGTTAAGGCTAACATTGTGTAGCGCAGATGCTAGCCGTTTTGGATCCATCCCAGAGATAGTCAGCAGCCAGGAGGAGACATACATGATGGGAGCGGAGAGGAAGGTGCTGATGACCATTCCTGAGGTCACCTGGAGAATGGAGTCGGGCACAAATTGTGAGGTGACCACACACTGACACTCGGCTGGCTATCATGCTGTGTGTGAGAAAAAAAAAAAAGACCTGTAACTCATTTATGTTGTCCAAGCTTGAATTACTGTTGACCAAGCTCAGAGATAATAATGTAAATGTAAAGTCAGTCTATGCTAAGTCTCTTATCTTTCCAGACACTAATACATTGCTGCTGAAGTCAATCCATTGTGCAGCTTTAGCATGAACAACAGCTTTGGCCAGAAATATGGGAAGAGTCATGGCTAAAGTCTGAGCTAAACCAGGTCACCGCACCAGACTCATGCACAAGCACATACACACAAGCACTTACCACCTGAAGCTCCATGCTGTAGTGAGCAGCATATATAGCCACACTGGGGGCAGTGGGGAAGAGTCCATACAAAAAGGCATAGTTAGACAGACTGCTGTGGTTTAGGGAGCTGAGGTTACCGCGGTCCAAAACCTCCACCATACCTCTACAAAACAGCGGCATCACCAGTCTGAGGGCAACACACACACGCACGCACAAGCACACACACACACACACACACACACAATGCTCAGTGAGTCCTAAAGGGTAAAGATGGACTTTGGCATTTTTACTTTTAATTGTGTTCCTGGGTCTGATTGTAGATTGTCAGTCTTGGTTTCTTACATTCCAATACTTTTATCTATAAACAACTAAAGTCCCTGAAATCACTATTTTCATTTATGCTGGTCATGTGACATACTGATATGAATTCCCCTGTGTAGCACTGGGAAACACACAGACATAGCCAAGCTGGCAAGTTACAAAGGAAATTATCCTCTGTGCAGATGAACAAGGCAATCTTTCTCGTGCAGGTCCGAACTTGCTTGATGTAGTCATGAGAAGGTCTAAGTATGGCGTAGCCAGATATACAGTATATTGCCTAAAGTACTCGCTCAGCTTCCTTGACTCACATATGAGCTTAAGTGACACCCCATTCCTAATCCATAGGGTTCAATATGATGTTGGTCCACCCTTTGCAGCTAGAATAGTTTCAACTCTTCTGGAAATGCTGTGCACAAGGTTTAGGAGTGTGTTTATGGGGATTTTTGACCATTCTTCCAGAAGCGCAATTGTGAGGTCACATTGATGTTGGACAAGAAGGCCTGGCTCTCCGCTCTAATTCATCCCAAAGGTGTTGTATCGGGTTGAGGTCAGGACTCGGGTTGAGGCCAGTCAAGTTCATCCACACCAGACTCCATTCATGTTTTTATGCACTGGTGCACAGTCATGTTGGAAGAGGAAGGGGCCAGCTCCAAACTGTTCCCACAAAGTTGGGAGCATGGAATTGTCCAAAATGTCTTGGTATGCTGAAGTATTCAGAGTTCCTTTCACTGGAACTAAGGGGCCAAGCCCAGCTCCTGAAAAACAACCCCACACCATAATCTCCCCTCCACCAAACTTTACACTTGGCACAATGCAGTCAGACGAGTACCATCACATTGCCCAAACCCAGACTCGTCCATCACATTGCCAGATGCAGAAGCGCGATTCATCACTCCAGTGGCAGCGTGCTTTACACCACTGCATCCGATGCTTTGCATTGCACTTGGTGATGTATGGCTTGGATACAGCTGCTCGACCATGGAAACCCATTCCACAAGGCTCTCTGCGCACTGTTCTCGAGCTAATCTGAAGGCCACGTGAAGTTTGGATGTCTGTAGTGATTGACTCTGCAGAAAGTTGGCGACCTCTTCGCACTATGCGCTTCAGCATCCGCTGAACCCGCTCCGTCAGTTTACGTGGCCTACCACTTCGTGGCTAAGTTGCTGTCGCTCCCAAACACTTCCATTTTCTTATAATACAGCTGACCGTGGAATATTTAGGAGCGAACACCTGATTCCAATAATATGGATGGGTGAGTGAATACTTTTGGCAATATAGTGTATCTGGTTAGCTATCAAAGGCCAGATTCACAGGTTCACAAATTCAATACACCACTAACACATGAAGAGAACAAGAACGCAGAGAAATAATCCATGAGAACCGATTATCTACAGGATTATGATTATAATGTGCATTTAACTGTGCTATAACTGTGCTAATTTTGTAAATGAACAACAGAAGAAAGCCAGCAGAACCAGAAAGAAAACAGGAAGTTGACACCTTCTATCTGTGAAGAGAATAAGTGAGGTGGTGTAAACACACATAAACAAAGCTAGCAAAACAGCTGTTGGTGATTCTGAAAAGAAAAACCTAGAAAGCTCAAATATTTACAAAGTTAAAGAAATGTGTTGTTTAGCTCATCTTTAAAATGTTGAAATTCAAAATATTCCATAGCTCAATCAAAACAAAATCAACCTTTCATTTTTTTAAAAAAGAGAAAATCCTGGAAAATTCCTCTTTGGCTCATAATGTAAAACAAAGAAGAGGAAAGATAGAAAAAAGAGGAAGGGATGGTATGTGCCAATTTATGTCCAAAAGCACAAGCTAGCAGTTGGCTGTTCTGTGTACTGTTAAACACATCCATGCCCCATACTTTGGACATACTCACAGTTTGGCAGTAATGAGCAGTATCAGAGCCACCACGGTGGATCTGGTCAGTCTCCTCAGCTGACCCACCATGGTCACGCCCAGGTAGAACAGCGCCGCTCCTCCAAACGAGTTGGCTAAGCCGTCCACAAACCCCTCCATGAATGGCGGGATCTGCTGGCCCAGTAGGAAGTGTGCCGCGATCCCAACAACCACCATGAAGACGATGGGGTTACGGAGGACCTGCAGGAAGACCACCCAGACCACATGCAGCTTACTCTGCTGCCGCCCTGGATCAGCCCGCCACTTCTGGACCTCACAGAACGCAAAGCCAATCGGATTCAGCAGGATCAAGGAGATCGGAGCCACCAAGTAGATGTACTGCAGGTACTCTGGATGGGTGTTTCTGTACAAAGCTTTAACTATAAAAGAGACACAAGACTCAGCTGAAGGGAATCATAAATAATGCTTAACTGACAAAAAATCTTATTATGCTGAATAATATCTATTACCATTTAAATGGAAGGTTTTTAAAAAAAAGAGCATTCACATTGCTAATCTGGTCTTTTGCTGGATTCAGTCCAATCTAAAGTATTAGAAGCCTTGGAACAAATAAGCAAGCCAAATGGATTAACCAGTTATACACAGTACAGACATGGTGCAAGCACTGCCACCTGAGTCAACACTAAGCTCGTGAGCAACAGTACACATGAATGTCGCACACCTGGACAAAGGGCATCTTGGTCACTTAAAAAAATATCAGTGCATTTGAATTAAAATGCACCGTACTTACCTATAGGGTATCCCAGTGCAAAGTCGTTACTTTGAGTTGCAAATATGGAGAAAAGTCCAGCTTTAGAGAATCGGCTCTCCTTACTTGCCACCAACAACGTCAGTACACACACAATGAAGAAAACAGCGAGTTTGGCCACCAGGATGCTCCAAAGAAATGGCCAGATGACATTCCCGAAGTCCAGCTGCACCATGTTCTTGAACAGCAGAGCAGGCAGCGCAAACTTTGACACAAAGTTCCCCAAGCCTTTCGCTTGTGTAGACGTGACGACATTGGTGCGGCCGGCCGCGTATCCGCACAAGATGATGCCAAAACACTCGAGAAGAGCAGGGAAAAGCTGATCAATGGACATGGCAGGAGGGGGGGCCATTGTGAGCTCTTCCTTATGTGTGTAGTTGGACATGGGGATGTCCACGGCCGAGAAAGATCTCTCCATCGTGTAGTTTTAGTTTCAGCCAGTCTAAAAACACAACGAATTTGAGCTCACTAGTACATAGAAATGAAATCTATAACTGGAATCATTTTGCAGCTGATTCACATTTGACAGTAAGGGAATTTTGTGAAGTTAGAAGAGAAATGCCATTCAGAAATGCTTATTCAGTGGCTGAAGCTAGCTAGTTCCTTTTTCATAAAGGGTATGTTCATGGTGCATATTTGCTGCACACTTTATGGTTTTAGACACAGATGTGATCATAAAGTGTTATGTTATGTATGTATTAGCTGTGTTTTTCATCCTGACGTGAAAATTAAAAATTAGATAAAAATCGAATAAACCTTTATTTTGTAAAAACATTTATTACTTCAGTTAATTTCAAGTAGGCTATATAATTTCATTTCAATATCCAAATAATTTCTGAAGAATTATTAAGCTAAATTTCAAATGTAAAGAATACCTATTTTTAGTCTGGTTCTTGGTGATTTTACCTATACCTCACAACTGAGACCATGGCACATTCACTGACAATATCTTCTTCAGAAGAAATAACTGATCAGGTTGTCATTCTGACAAATGAGAATTTCTTAATAGGAAACAATTGTGAGGAGAATCTGATTTTAGCCTGGCCCATGGTAATATCATGCCTCACAAATGGCGCCATAGTACACTGAGCAATATGGCACAATGGCTAAATTAATACGAAAATTTTAGATACATTTTGAGGTCTTTAATGACCCTGTTGCCAGTTAGGTGTGAAATGACCTGGGTCCCGTTCAAAACTAGGCTTTCCTAACAGGACAGGACCTCTTTTAATTTGTCTGACCCAGGGCCAATAAAGCCAAAATTGATGTGGAATAAATTGTATCATATATTAATGTATTTCTTATATTTACAATAAAAAATAAGAAATAAAGAATAAAGGGAAAAATATAAAAGTGCGCAGCGAATATGTGACGTGAACACTCCCTTAACGAAGAAGGAACCAAATTCAGCCGCCCCATGAGTAGCCGTGCTGCGAATAAGTAGCTAGGCAGCTAGCTAACTTCAGCGTACGCCAGTGTCCTTCCATTTCGAATACCATTCGAATAACTAGTTAGCTAGCAAGATCGACAATATTATTTGGACGAAGGTGGTCAAGTTCTGCAGGGGCTCAGATTTCAAATCTATCAGTATGCCAGGCGCGTAAATGACTTCAGTGAATGCTACTGTAGAACAGCGATTACTACTTTTTCAGAATCTCGCGCGTTTAAACATTTGAACTTGAAACGGACTTTCTCCCCATTTAGAAAATGTCTTACCTTCCTTAAGCAGCCGGGTTTAGTTGCGCTAACATGAAACAACACGGTAGCTCCACATGTCAACCAGACGAAAACAAAGGATTCCTACGCGTATTTTAAATCCGTTTGTCCTGTTTGACAGAGTGAGCGAGAGGGGACGACATTCCCACTATGGACTTCATATGACAGATGAACATCTGTTATTTGGTAGTTATAGGCAACTACCATTCGAATTCCGTTACCGCTACCAACACGGAATACGCCTTCTTCCCATCTCCTAATAGACTTCTCAGCGTACCTAAATCATTCGACAGAAACTTAATTCTACCAATCACAGACAGTGGTAGGCGGGCATAAGTAATTTTGCGCATGGTCATTTTCTTAACGGGGTGCTTGAATAAAAGTCTTCATATGTAATATAATTCTATTAGAGTTTAATTTATTTCCGTACGTTTGTCGTCTGTCAGTTTGTAGAGTTCTTTGCATTACCGCATCTTAAACATAGGTGAGGCAACAAGTGTATTTGGGCTTAATATTAATTAAGACCAAAAACACTTGGGCTTAATTAATATCTTAAAATTGATTTTAGAAATGTCATGATGACACAAATCCTGGTATAATCTCCAAGGACACTATATAGCACAAAAGGTACAGATCCTTAAGTCAATTATTCAGGTTTTCCTCAGTGTTGTTAAATTCACATCCACAGGCTTAACCAAATCTTATTAAAAAGGTGTCTTATTTTAGCTAATTCGATAATAATGGAGTAGCCTAATAATCATGTTTGAGCTTTTTTATTTTGTTTTTTATAACAATGCTAAATAAGTCAATAAGTAGCTTTAAACAGTCAATAAGTAGCTTAAAAAAAAAAAAATATATATATATATATATATATATATATATATATATATATATATATATATATATATATTAACATTCTGACAAAATTGCTGAAATACTACTGATTATCAATTATGATTAGCTGTCTAATTTGAGAGAGAAAGACAGACTGGGAGAAAACAATAGCTAACATTAACATTATTTTATAATGAATAGAATAAAATGGTTTTGGTATTATGCTTAATAAATCAAAACTGTAACAGTATTATTGCAATGGCACAACCAGTTCTGCTTTCATCTGGGAATGGGCGGCAGTGGTGGAGCTCCTCTCTCCTTCGGCAGAGAACCTGCAGGGGACACAGGCAAGGACACACTGTTGGTTTGGGTTTTTTTTTTTAGACCACAACTGAGTTAGGAAACAATGGAAAAACAATGTACACATATAAACTTATGTGACTTTATGTATTTTAGGGAAATTCTAGCTCTCAATGTTAAACCACAAACAAGCCAGAAAAAACCCAAACCATAAGAGCCTGTATTAGTTAAGGATGTGAATGTAAAGCCAGTCAGTGATGAGCAGGATAGGTTACTGTAATTCCCATCATGACGTTCTGCTCATGATCCATCCACGTAGTGATTAACTATGGAGGTCACTACAGCAGAAGCTCCCCATTCTTCATTTTTATCTTCGCCCTTACCAGATTTGCTGGGGTACGTCTTAGGGTAAGCAATGTAAGGCTCTGGTGGGGGCAGGTCCGAAATGGGATGGAAAGAAAACCTCATCTCCCACTCATCTGAAAAGGAAGAAAAAGGTGAACAGCTCTGTGAGTTAAGCATCAAGGTCTAATCCATTATATCGAACCATTACGAAATAATGAAATAATGAAATAAACTACCACACTGAACAACATTGTGTTTAAATTCAGTCATGTTTTAGGGCAGAGTTGTAACATATGTCAAAATGAGGTCTTTATTAGAGAAACACCTTCACCAGGCACTTATGGGCTGTTTATACTTTCCATATCAGATGTAAGTGTTGAGGATCCAAGTACACACAGGCCTTAGACTGAAACCAGCCTTCAGGAGAAATTCAGAAACCTAGCATTGCTTAGTTACCATTTATGAAACAAACAAAGAAAAAAAAACATTGTTCATGACCACATGCTGTCATATGAAGCTTAGTGTAAAGTCCCTCTAAAGTGATGTAATGCAACAGGGCAGGGTAGTGACTCTTCATCATATTAACGGATTTAAAAGACTAATTTCTAACTCAATTCAGGTTTCACGATGTCAAAAGTATTAGATTCATACCCATAACAGACCCACATCATGATAAAATTGAATTATTTTGCATCAGTCTACCCAAGACTAAAGATGGACATAGAAGTGAAGATCAGAGTATCACAATCTGGATTAATAAGCAAGTTCAATGTTACACTGCATGCTGCTTTGGCCTCATTGAATTTGCATTTGCTGCATATGAGGATCTGCTCTGATAAAGTCAAAGGCTATGACTGCAATGATCCATTTGTGTACACATTCACTAATCCCCACATAGACAGCACAGTGCACTACATAGGGTTACTGTTAGGGAGACGACAAATACATTTACTCAATATCCTACTGGCGTAAGAGATTCTAGTCTTCAGAGATCGAAACACACTGTCAAGGACCAGGATTCTGCAGAGAACTTCAGTTCATCAATGTCTTCAGAAGGTAAACAATTGCTTTCATGACCTGTATCAAATGCATTTCTTGCCATATACAAATGTGATGCGTATTCCAAGAGACACAATCTGAATACACAACACATGTGTAACATGATCCATTATGTATACTGAATAGCAGGTATAGGTATTTTGTGAGCCCTGTGCATAGATATAAGAGCCACTATCTTGGTTTGCATTACAAACACCACTAATTTCAATGTTTTGCACTACAAATACACTTTATTAAACACACAATATTTAGAGTTACAACACCTCCCACACGACATTTGCAGTTTAACTAAATTAAATTAAATTTGCAACTATAAACGGTAGATAAGTTGTTCAACGTGGTTACAGTACACTATGGTTAACATAGTAAACGATTTGGAGAAGCTGAATTGTCCACTGAGAATTCAGATAACAAAAACAAAACAAAAACGCAGTCACTCTAAAAACACTAAACAGAAGTCTTACTTCTGACTTTCAAAGCCTAGCTCTGTCTTACTCAGTTGGTGAATTCTGGATTACCTGCAAATCACTTGCGTACTAGGAACTCAAGCTGAATATATATAGATTTTATTTTTGGTATTATTTTAACCTGTCACGGTACAGCCTCTGACTCCTCCCTCGGGTGTGTCTGTGTGTGTGTGTGCTTGTGTGTCCGCGTGCGCCTGTGTTTATGTGTGTGCGTCACAGTGAGCGTGTTCGTTTGTGTTATTCATGTGACCTGTAGCTTTTCTTGTTAACGTTATATGTTGCACATGCGTGTATTTAAGTGTGCATATTAGTCTGCTTCTTTGTCAGTTCTTGTTTTGACTCTCGTACCGCATTTGTGTGATTTCTATCAAGAGTTCCTTAAAGTGTCTTAAATCTACGTCCGATTACCTGACAAAACCTACCAAAAAGACAAAAGGCGTATAACTTCACTCAAGAAAACTATCCAAATTCAAAACTCAGAAGGACACTTAGGTAAACGACAAAACAAAACCACTCAACGTAACTAACCGAAGCAGCCGCCGATAGCGATACGACAACACAGAACTACACTTTGAAAACTAAATCCAGAAACACGAGAACTATGGAACACTTAATGATAGCGGTTCAATAAAAGAACGCACACGAACCACAAGACACAAAACCACCTATAAATATGAAGGAAAGACAAAATCGAAACCTAAAACAAACAAAGGAGGAAACCCAACTAGGAAAAGGGAAAGTATACCACGCTAGACTAGGAACGATTAAACCAAGGAAAAACCTGGGCAGGAGACCAACGAGAAGAATTACCATAAGAATGACCTGCGAAGATAAGAAAAAACTGAGGAGCTTATATACACCATAACCAAGGGAATTATGGTGAACCCAATATCTAAGAGGAGGGCTATAATCAAACGAACACGAAAACACAAAGAAAGAGAAAGTGAGTGACGGGAATAATTAAGACAAGGGGAGGCTATTCGTTACATATAACCTGTTACTGTTTTATATACCTTACCATCGTTATCATTAATAACACATTTTGTTAGCTGGTGACCCATCAGGTTTTGTGAGTGTGCTTTATCCAAGTCTCATGGATGGTTTGAGGGCCTTACCGAAGCCGTGCTGAGGGGGGCTCTGGTAGCCATTGCCCATTGTAGAAGGTGGGGGAGGTAAGCCGCCTTGCCCAGACCTGTCTGGGGGTGGAGGAGGTCTCCCGCCGCGACCAGCAGGAGGAGGTGGAGGTGTACTGCCAGCTCTACCCCCTCCTGTAGGAAGAGGAGGTGGAAGAGAACCTTCAGGAGGAGATTCAAAACTGTCCTGTCACATCACATTGTGACACATGAATAGCACAGAAAATGAATCAATTCGTTTCATTTTCTGGCCAAGGACATACCAGACCGTATAGATGGGGTTCTTCCTGTTCCTGATGGTGGTGGTCTTGAAGTGGGTGGGGGTGGTGGGGGTGCGCTAGAGCTCACTGGGCGTGGAATAGGTGGGAGGCTGCTGGATGATGCATTTTTTTGAGGTGTTCTGTTGCTCAACTCCTCCCGTGGTGTAGGGGGCAGCGGAGGCAGGTCTCCTCTTCCTGGAGGAAGTGCTGGTGATAGGTTACTTAGAGGTCTTGATGCTGGGGGGTTCGGTGGTTTATTTCCTAATGGAGGTGGAGGTAGCAGAGGTCCATCACGGGAGAATGATGCCCTATGTCCTCCACCAGGTGCAGGGGGGAAATCATCTGATGCAGGGGGAACTGTGGGAAGTGGTGGGCGACCAGTGGAAGGAGCAGGAGGTGGAGGAAGAGATGCCCTATGGCCTCCACCAGGTAGTGGTGGAGGGGGGAAATCATCTGAGGATGCAGAAGGAAATGTGGGAAGTGGTGGACGACCACTGGAAGGAGCAGGAGGTGGAGGAAGAGATGCCCTATGTCCTCCACCGGGTGGTGGTGGAGGGGGGAAATCACCTGAGCATGCAGAGGGAATTGTGGGAAGTGGTGGGCGACCAGTGGAAGGAGCAGGAGGTGGAAGAAGAGATGCCCTATGGCCTCCACCGGGTGGTGGTGGAGGGGGGAAATCATCTAAGGATGCAGAAGGAAATGTGGGAAGTGGTGGACGACCACTGGAAGGAGCAGGAGGTGGAGGAAGAGATGCCCTATGTCCTCCACCGGGTAGTGGTGGAGGGGGGAAATCACCTGAGCACGCAGAGGGAACTGTGGGAAGTGGTGGGCGGCCACTGGAGGAAGCAGGAAGTGGAGGAAGAGATGCCCTATGTCCTCCACCAGGTGGTGGTGGAGGGGGGAAATCACCTGAGCATGCAGAGGGAACTGTGGGAAGTGGTGGGCGACCACCGGAGGGAACAGGGGGTGGAGGAAAAGATGTTTGGTGGCCAGGAGGGGGGGGCTGGCTGGGGCGTCGACCTGATGGGGCGGCCTGTGCAGAAAAGGAGTAGCTTGGCTGTCTACCTCCTGGGAAAGGTGGAGGGCCACTGCTCGGTGAACCACGCATGGCAGGAGACACAGGTGACACACTTCCCCTGCCCAGTGAGCCTCGCCCAGGAGGAGTGTCACGGAGGCGAGGAGGAGTACCAGCACTTGGGGTTGGCAACCTCCCACCAGTGGGTGGTATCGGAGGCCTCGCTGTTTACAGACATGAAAATTGACAAGTCAGAGAAGAAAAAATATACCTGGACACATTTTTAAATGTCCAAATATTTGTTTGATTATTAACAGGCAAAATTATATTTACCAGGACTGTCTCGACCTCCTGAAGATTTTAGTTTTGGCATTCCACCCTGGAACAGTCCACCTAGACCACCTGGACTTCCACCGCCAACCCCACCTCCGCCTCCACCTCCTCCTCCGCCCTTTGGTTCTGTGGAATATATTTCACATATATTAACAGGGAGAACATGCAAACTGGAACCGCCTTGCTGTATAACCACCACACCACCATTTCACATATATTAATATTATAATAATATTATATTAAAAAAAACAATTGTAACTCTTCTAATATTACAGCATACTCAAATATTGATGATGCATAAAGCTGAATCAAAACCACATAACACTATTTCTCTTAATATTTTAATGGACAACATTTTTATTTGTAGTTAACGTATTAAAATATAAGGGCAGTGTGCAAACGTCACTCACTATCAAGTATTGGGCCACTACGGTCATTGGTGACAGTTTTCTTAAGGCGTGCGCCTTTGTTGATATCAGACAGTAATGCATTTCTCCCATGCTGCTCAGTCTTACTCAGAGTTGGTTTCTCTGTGTTTGCCTGAAAAATATTCAGTGGATGACACTAAGAGAGTACACCAGTCATGCAGCCATAATCATTACCACAAGATGGCTCTCTAGAGTCATTATCGCACCAAAGTCAGCGTGTGGTAGCCTGTAGACGAACAGCTCACAAAGGATTGTACTTTATGTAGTTTTGTAGGAATGTAGTTTATATTGTAATAAGGCAATTCATTAGTACGAAGTCTTTATGTTTTTATACTGAGTCACCACATTTCTTACCACAGCAAAGGTTGGAGGGGGGGGAGGTGGTGGGGGTGGAGGACCAGGCATATTGTCTTCTTAATAATCTCTCACGTCAGAGCTGAACTGAGTGATCATGTACACCTATACAAAAAAAAAGAACAGAAAGAGGATGGAGACAGATATGTGTGACATACAATAGACAAAAACACAAAAATAAGGACACGCACGCACATACATACGCACGGCAAATTTACAGAGCAAATTTACGAACTTTGGTGAAACTGAATAGCACTGACAAGCACCCAACCAAAACAAGAACCCAAAGTGACCGTCTGCTCTTACATTTCCTCTTTCTTTTCTCATACCTGCATTCAGTATGACACATTTAAAAGCGACACAGTGTCCGCTGCTGTTAAACATGCCCCATAGAAAATGTCTCTCTCTCTCTTTATGTAACTGTATAAACTCCATGTGCACCAGCGCACTTCTCTATGAAGCTCACGTCGGGACAACGGCCATGACCCCAACTTTGCTGGGTTGGTTTGTTTGCTGCATTGTGTGCCTCTGGTCATATCTGTCTGGTCCACGCTGATTTTTCTCCATGCCGGAGTATATTAACTCATGGCCTACAGGGGACCAACAGATCCACCTGTGCTCTGCTTCACGGTCAGCCACACAGCTGCTCCGTTTCTGGATCTTTCCTGCTAAGCGGAACCTGGTTTAAATATTAGCATAAACATGTGTTGACCATATATAGTAGATATGGAGCAATTTCACTTCTCACAGCCAGATGCTTGAAATCCACTTGTGAAATTCACACAAAATTCACTTTCCGTCAAACTTTAGGCCTGTGGTCAAACGTGCTGAACAACAGGATGTCTCAGCATTGCATGATCTCACTATAACTGATCATCAGTGAAGCTGGCTGGATGAAGAAAGCATTGGTCTTCGCATCCGCTGTATAAGAGTGAAGAGCTTCCTGGTTTGTGTAGCAACCCTAACGTCAGCCTCTCTCACTGTGTGAAAAGCATGCGTCTCCATTTCCTCTGCAGCTGAAGAACACTGAGCTGCTGGGTCGGTCTGGGTGTCTTCATGGGTGTGACGCACAACAACACGTAGTGCAGGAGCTTACAGTGCACAGGAAGCAGAATATGGGCTGTTTAATGCTATTTTTTCATTCCCTGGAAATTCTAAGTTTAACAGTGCAAGTTATTTTCTTGATCAACATTGCAAGTTCCATCGCTGTGCAAGAAAAATTGATAAACCTTCTGACCTGTTTTAGGAGTGCTTCTACAAAAGTGGAACAAACCGTTCCATAAGAAGAGTGACAAACAAGACAACAAACTAGAATAGACATCTTGCAAGGCATGGTTGCTTTACTTTCAGTTTAAGGTGAGAATTACAATAAATCACCTGGCAGGCAGTTTATAAGAGCTGTTCACCACAGCCCAAAACAGACTTTAGGCTGTAATGAGAGACACCACAAGACTTCCTTATGGTATGAACGTTTGAATATCTCATTCTCAGAGAAAGAAGGGGCAAACAAACATGTCATAAAATCACAACAATTTGTATTAACTGACACCTTCCTGATCAAGTCGGTTAGTGTCTCTAGGTTTTCAGTTATGTAAACATAAAAGGAAAATGAAAAATGTGACAAGGTGTCAAAGGTTTGAGAGTAGAAGGAGTACATAATGTCTGATGACAATTCGCTTCACAAAGGTATATGTGATTTCCTTATCTTGTGTGACATACCGTATGCATCACACGAACCATTTTAGATTATGTCAATTTCTATCATGCATGTCGCACACTGACAATATACTGAAGATGAGAACTTTTAACAAAGCCCTATGGGGGCACAGCACTATCTGAGAACTTAGGATTATCAGTCACGTTTCCTCCCCTGAGTTTCCTCTCTGGTAGAGCTAATAACAACCCAACCATCACATAAAACCCCCACCTTGGCCCTTCGACATTGGCCCCCTGTACCCTCCCTAGGTTCCTTTTCCTCTTCTCCCCTACTCCCTCCTCACTTTCCCTCGGTCTATCCACGTAAACAGGACTCACCCAAGGAGCGGTGGAGGAATCAGGCGTACAGTTGTGCAGGCCGTTGCATCGCACTTCCTCTTGAACACTGCAGACAAATCGGCGCTTGCACCGAGGGACGTGCACAGCGTCTCACGCGGGCGAGCACGGCACGCAAATGAAAGCCACCCCATGCGTTTCCATGTGCAGCGAGAAGTAAGACTGCGAGTCTAACTAAGGGAACTTTTGAACTCGTGCTATGTACACTAGTGGAAAGCAGAACTGAATGGCCGGTAGTCACAGATACATAAGGTGTTGTTTCTTTGAAAAGTGGGGGGGAGGTTTGTGGACCATAAAGCAATGAGCAATGCGTGAAGTAGTGGACTAAAAATGAACCATTCCGCTCAAAGCATCGCATTGCTATTTTAAGCTGCATTTTAGTATCGACCTGTGGCCAGTGGAGTTTTGTCCTGGAAATGTGGCATTTATAGACCAATCATGGAGGATATTTTGGGACAAACCATACATTACGAGGTCACAAGAGCATAATTCCACTTTGTGTTATAGAAACTGATTTCAGCTCAGTAATGTTAAAACCAAACAGATTTGAATGCTTACATTAACATTCAGACCATATTTCATAGTTGTCTCCTAAGGCAGATAATCAATTGTGCATATCAAAAGACACAAATGAATCAGGAACAAGCAAACTGAACACTGCTTCCTCTTCATGTGAACTGACGATCACTCAGTTTGGTTTATACTAAAGAAAAGGAAGAAAGTCTTTAGCTTTAGGAAGATTGAAAGCAGGGCAGTAGTGTTAAGAGGAATCCAGATATGGCAATATAATAAGGTTGCAAACAGGTCAATAAAATTCTGCAAATTAAGGGTGCAGCAATAAAAATCACTGATGACATGATAAAAAAGACAAACAGAAAACATGTTTCTGTTTTTGAGATTTTATGTGCTATCTGAATTTAATATTTTATGTGCCAAGTCCCAAAATCCCCAAATCCTGGAATTTAATTTGTAATCAATTTCAGATGAAGTATGTTTAACTGCCAGGTTTTGACAAATGTTTCCGCAAGGCCCCAAGGCCCTCAAAAGAGGGAAATATGAACAATACAATATTACATTTTAATATGCTGTATTGAATAGTTATTTATGTTGTATTGATGACATTACATTTAAACTGCAAACCTTATCAAAATCATTTAAAAGAAAGAAAGAAAGAATAAGAAAATCCAGAATAAGAAAATTTGTAATAAATTACAGTCAAGAGTCTTACAACAGTCTTAGAATGGGCGATACATTTCTAAAATGACATTTAGTCACTGCTACACATACTGAGGCACGGCAGAAGTTAATAACAAAAAATGTATGGTCACTAGGGACATTTATGCATTAAATCTTTATGTATCGGGGTGTCACTGGGTATCATCATTTCCATGCATATCTCGCCCTTCCGGATGTTCAAAATGGTGTTGTAAACACTTGAAACATGTTACAACATACTGAGCTCAATAAGACGCCCAGCAAACACAGCCAGGGTTCCAATTATACATACTGCCATGAACACACAGAGCAGAATATGGTCCAAAACCATGGCAACAAATTTCCACTCCTCACAAGCCTAGAGAGAGATGAACGAGAGAGAGACAGAGAGACAGGGTGTTAGGGGGCTATTCTGTGTAAAAACATTTGACAAATTTGACAATTTGATAATTTGATTATTATTCATTATTTGAGCCAGTTTACAGTTTGAGGAGTTAAAAAAACTGTTTTTATTATCATTATTCTTATTATTAGGTTATTATAGGGATTATATTATATTATAGGCCTTACATTGTTGGACTCCTCGTCTGACTTCATGGTCTCGGCGATGTACTTCACACCCTCTATGGCGCTGCGCACGTCTGGGTGTTTGGCGATGGGGGACTGGTAGGGCACACTGGTGGGCATGGGCTTGCCAGAGATGTCCGAGATGTCCAGGTCAGCAGCGAAGATGTTATTAGTGTTTTTCTCCACACACGGCCTCTTCATCGTAGAGAAGAACATCAGTTTGGGTATGGTCTCAATGAAGACCTAGTTCAGGAGGAGACCAAACGAAGAGCACCAGAAATGTGACGTGTTTACGTGTTTCTTTGCTCGTTCTGTTATTTAGAGACGTCGGTATAGGCAAAGGCTAACAGACATCGAAGAGGAAGGATGGTTTAGGCATGGTATCATCATAAGAGCACATACGTATGTCTGTGCGTGCATGCTTACATACGGTTTTTACATTTTGGTATGTCTCAGACTCATCTGAAAATGGATTCAACCGATTTATCTAATTGGTCAACACACAATACACCACGATTACAAAAGCAAAAGCAAAAAGTGTTTAGGAAAAAAACAAAAACACTGAAATATTCCATTAGTCATATTCATATTCTTATTCTTTGTCAAGACAAGCAGCTTTGGATCAGTGCATCCTACTTCTGTTAGTTGCCCTTGAAACACTTTTACCACTTTACTGTAGTCCATCTGTGGCCAACTGATTGGACAGGAAGGACACATCTGTCTACATAAGGTCTTAAAGTTGAGTTTTTTTTCTCTGTGAGAAAACCATGAGGTTAAGCAAACAGCAATCTCTCAGTTTTCTGGCTCTTTTTCTCAATGCCAAACACACCTCTGCTGTAATGTTTTATTTTGCTTATTGACAACAGACCTTGTACTATCAACCTCCCCAAACAACTTGAGGTTATGTAGGTTGCAACTGATGGCAGTTTGGAACATTTTACTACTGATTTCATGGTACGATTGAGGCTTTGCTTTCAATAATCATACTTGAAATATATATATTCTATATATATATATATATATATATATATATACACACATTCAAATTTAATTTAGCTCTGTTATGAAATGGGATAATATACTGCCCTCACCACTAGGTGGCACCCTAAGGCTACGCAGTAAGAAAAACAGTGCTATACTATAAGCCTACACATTTTGAATTCATATACCAATTCATTTGAATTCTTACTACAAATAATACCATCGGAAGACAATTTACAGTGAGATACTGGGCCATGTCTACTGTACCCACCTTACGGACCCACGTGGGCATGGTGTGTGTGCTGGGGGAGCGGTGGTGTGTGTTGATGACAACGACGGTGATGATGATGGAGGCGATGACAAAGATCATGGTGAAGAGCATGTATTTTCCAATGAGCGGAACAGCACTGGAGGTGGAGGGGATGAGCTCCACGATCACCAGCAAGAACACAGTCAGAGACAACAGGACAGAGATGCTGAGGGTCATCTTCTCACCTACACACACGCACACACACACACACACACACACACACACTTACTTCATGAATACATGAACTGAATGCAGAAGAAATGCAAGATCCTCCTGTGAAACCTTTCTGCTGTCTAAATTCATATTATCAGGTGATCCTAAACTCAGTGGTGGCCCAGTTTGGCTTATATATAACCCACTGGTGTTCACACATATACCAAGCCCTAAGGTCACGGTGAAGGACACTGTAGGCCTGACAGAGCTATAATAGGAATAGGAATAGGAATATCTCACCAACGCTGACAACATGGGAGGTTTTAAATGTGTGTGTTTCTGTCTTTTATTTGAGGGCTTATGCACATATTTCCTTAGAAACATGGTTTCTAAAGCTGGTTTCATTTCTGTGACACTGAGTACTGTACAGTATCGTACAGCACTGGGGTAAAATAGGAACTCTGTGTACAAAGAGGGTGAGTCATGATGTCTAACCCAATTCCTCTCCTCACAGTTTCTTGTAGCCACCTACTCCATGCTCATGTGTGGTACTGTGGGATGGAAATGTGCCTTATATGCTTAAGACTCCAGTGTGACCAAAACCTCCACGGCCACAAAATCTGTTAGTGTAATGTAATGCCAAACTCTCCAGGCGGGAACGTGGCGAACCATGACGGCACCACGGAAAGCAAGTGGCCCTCGCCTCCAACGGCAGGCGCGGGGGATGCTTGGATCCGGAGATATTACCCGGCTAGACGGTGCTGACTGTGGAGAGGGCCTTTAGCACGCGCCACTGAACAGGGCAAGTTACACACGCTGCTACTGCTCAAAGTGATGAATCAATACTGACACCAGCACCGTGTCCTTTCAGTAGCTGTGCTGCACATCCTAAGCACAGACAGGCTGACTACGAATGGTACAAACTGGTGTAGAGCAGGTTTGTTCCAGCCAAATGAATGGAAACACCGCTCCGTATTACTCCATGCGGGGTGGTTGCCGAAAATACGAACGCACAAATATTCTGTGAAGAATACAGCAACTGGGCCACATGGCAGAAATATTACGGCCTCGCCCCTGATTATTGCAGCAGACCGTGTCTCTCCCTGAATCAAGAGCACTTACTGTTGTGGTAGTGCAGAGAGATAGAGAGAGAGGGAGGAGGAGAGAGAGAGAGAGAGAGAGAGGGAGAGAGATAGAGAGAGAGAGAGAGAGAGACAGAGAGAGAGAGAGATAGATAGAGAGAGGGAGGGAGAGAGGGAGAGATAGAGAGAGATAGAGATAGATAGAGAGAGATATAGATAGATAGAGAGACAGAGAGAGAGAGAGAGAGAGAGAGAGAGAGAGATTAGAGTCAGACTGGCAGACATGGTGAGGCCACAGTCTTAATGAGAAAAACTGACACAGTAAAACACATCAGTGCCATAGACTGTCCATATAAACACATTAACACACACACAGGAAGCCTATTCAAGATGAGCTGATGAATGTGGCAGAGGAAGCCACACAAGGAACAGAGAAAATATTCATCCCTCCATAAATGTACCTATTCATCCATTCATCCCCCCATCATTTCATAGGTTTACCCATCTGGCCAACCTCCTTAGAGATGGCTATATAATTCCCATTACCCCTCCTTTGCACACTTCCCCTCGTCCCCTATCAAGCTCCCTATGTTTGGTGCCTACCAGAGTCGGTGGGCAGGTAGAAGACCAGACCAGTCAGGAAGGAGAAGAGGATACAGGGGATGATCACGTTGACTATGAAGTAGAGAGGCAACCTCAGCATGAGGAAGTGGTAGGTGATGTCCAGGTAGGGCGTATCCAGGCAACACGCATAATACACCCAGTGCTTCCAACTCCTGTAGTCTTTCATTACCCACTCGCCACTCTCCATGAAATTGCTCAAGTCCGGCCGGTCGCTATCCTAGCGGAGGAGAGAGGAGAACCACGCATATTAGAAGGGACGGTGATCTCATGTGGAGTGAATAGATTTAATGAAACCTCTTTGTGAATGATAAAATGTACAGAGTGATCCTCAGTCCTCAGCACTTAGGTGGTATTTTACACGCAGCTAACTGGAAATTGTACTTTTTCAGTTGATTTCAAGCTGAATGTGGTTAGGTTTCATAAGCTTCACATATTTTCCTGGAAACTGTGAAAAACGAAACGTAAACGTGCTCAGTGTCAATCAATTTGCCAGAAATGAATCTTCATTACTGTTAATTAAAATAATTACAAAAACGCTGCACCAGAAGCTCCGCCCTCCTTCCCCAGTAATATTCCCCCAACTGCTGTTGTGGTAACTTCCCACACCCACCCTTCCATCTCCTCACGGTTCTCACGCTCCCTGACTCCTGTGCTCTCCTCACAGATATTCACCAGTATCAATACTCCAGTAATATCAACACTCCAGCAATATCAACACTCCAGCACAATGCAGAAACCTTCTCGTTATTTATTAATTTCTCTCATTAAATGCTGCCTTCCAGTTATCATTTTATTCCCCCTTTCCCTTAAACAGCAGCGTTCTAGTAACACTTGGTAGGTCACGAAGGGGCGTTATTACAGGGTTGATGACCACCAGATTCCCATCGAAGGTCCACGTTCCCAGTTTCATGCTGCAGTTCTGGAGGTCAAAGGGGAAGTGGAGCACAATGATCTCGCAGTAGCTCTTGAAGATGGCTGGCGGGTTCCAGGTGATCATTCCTGTGTGTTCCAGCAGAACTTTGGTCTCGTGCACTATTGCAAAGTCTCCATCGGCACTGCGCAAACACAGGGAGAGAGGAAGGAAGAGAGCGACTGCTTCAAAATCCAGAGTCAAAACATTTTTTTTTGAAGGAGGGGAAACAGAGAGAAGGTTTCAATGGTGTTTTACCAGCATGGGTGTAAGCCGAGGCCATAAGATGCCATTCAAACACACACAGACAACGTATTGCAGTTTGTGAACTGTAACCGCACCAGTGGGGAGCGGTGAGGAGTGCGAGGAGGATGAAGAGGAGTGAATAAGGCCAACCGCTACGCACAGCTCCACATGGAGCTGCCCACAGAACTGGCATGACACCATCCTCACTGCAGCGTGTGCCAGCCAACCAGTATAGCGACGGGCACAAAGTTCACAGGGAAGAAATGCCTGTGCGTGTGTGAGTGTGTGTGAGTGTGTGTGAGTAAGGGTGCGTAGGGGTGTGTGTTTTAGAAGCAGCATATTGCTGGTAGTGAGGAGTCCAGATTTAGCTTGATGCAGTGCAAGCACTTGTCCTCGATTCTCACACCTCCCTTCCTCCCCCTGACTGCACAAACACAAGTCCATGCCAACGCAGTAGTCACTGGATAGAAGGCATCACTGTGACGGGAGTATACGGGCTCTTACTGGGCAGCCGTTTACTGCAGACGCATGTTCAGGCGCAGAAGACAGGCAATTAAACAAGGCTGAAGCGCGACGCGTACTTGTTGTAGAGAACGAGGTCAGGTTTCCAGATGTCTGAGGACGGAATGCGGATCTTCTGGATCCCTCCGTACTCCTCGGGGTTCCACTGCAGGTTCACGTCCTTCCATTGCTAAAAGGAAAATGTGTGGGTTGCTCAATGACGTGAACCTAGAAACATTCTCTAGAAGCCTCATAACAGAGATTGAATTACACCATGTGTTAAAATCGCTGTATTTTTGGTTTCTGGGTACCTGTTTTAGACGAACATTGCTTGTCACAATCTGGTTAACTTCATCCTGTCACAGGACACACGGCCAAAAATGTAGTGTAATGTTTACCGCTAGCATTGTCCTAAAAACAAGAGCTGTTATAGACTGACGGCAGTAACTCGTACCACGCTGATGAGCTGGATTAGCTGAAGTCCTACGGTGACCACCACGGCGTCCTTGAAGTGGCTGACAGGTCGTACCACTTTATTATACCCCGTGAACAGAGTTTTAACCAGCCGGGTCTCATCCTCTGAGCACCAGGAAACTCCTGCTCAACAAAACAGCCAGTAGGAAAAGGCACCCAAACAGTGTACAGCCTCTCTGCGTAACACGTCCTGTTGAGACTCTTCTGAGGGAGAGTCTCTTGAGTGACCCAAGTGAGGTCACACTCCACCCCTAAGCTTGCCAGAATCAAGCATGTGAAGACTTCCTATATTAATAGAGGCATCGAGTGAGTGAGTCTGTTCTCACTGTACAGTATTAAAGGAAAAGTTAGGTGGTGCTATTGTGGTCCCTGTGAGGGAGATGGATGCAGGCCATGGGGTTCTGATGTGGTGTCCTGGCCGACTTTCTCACAGTGCGTGAGATGAATCGTGGTGCGTTGGGTCAAATTTCCATGACGGCTAACATTACCGGAAAGGAGCTCTGAATTCCATTCCAAGTTTAACATCTGATGGCATGTCATACCAGTGCTTCACTGCCTTTATGTGCCACGGAACGGGTTATTTTCCCTTCTGCCCTCAGATTATTTGGTTCAGATATGCAACACGTAATTAATGTTTATCTTAAAAAATGTAGCACTTAATAAATACAGCTCTTTAATTGTGGTTCAGTTTTCTTGATTAGTAAATATGCAATAATGTCCAAAAGGCGTAATAAAGTCAGCAGCGGTCACTTGGACATCTGGAGCTGTCAATCAAAGCAATGCTTTGTGCAGTCTAAAATCAAATGGGATATTTCACCTCACACATTGTAAGCAATCACTGAAACTATTTCTGGAGCTCTTAGTTCATGTTTACGTTCACATTAACATAAGCTCTTGCAGTGTAAATACAGTCATTCACAACTTTAATTAGAATGAAGTATCTACACCTGGTAGTACTAAACAGAATTGGTATTACTAGTTTCCCTTTATTCTCTCTATGAAAGGTAATTCAATAAAACATAAATAGAAAAAAATACATCATCCTAGCTCGGATAAACGTAATAATTAATTTTCCAGATGAGAACAGAAACCAAAAACTGTACCTGCCAAGAGAGTGAGGAGACATAAACGCAGAGGAAAACCCTTCATGCTGCTGACGCTCAAATCCACAAAGAAAAATCAAACTCCTCTTTTATACAAAGCGAAGGGATGAGCAACGGTTGTGTGTTTGAAAGCCTCTGTCACTCATACCTGCTGTGAGTGGAGTCGTCTACCTCTCCCACTCTCACTCACAGCTTGCTCTGGTGTGTAGACTGTTATCCCAGGGTCAAACTCAACCACGTAACACATGAAACCTGAGACAAACTCCACTCTAATCCATGCGCTCATCACACACACACACACACACACACACACACAAGGCATAAACATGCTGTAACAGAACACTGACATTTAAACATTAAATCTCTACATTAATTCAGTTTTTGTTCAATAAAAGATGTTGAACAACAGAAAACCTATCAGGCCAAAGTCCAATCTTATGGCATGTGGACAATACACTTACAGTATCTTATTTTCTTTGCTCTCATAGCCCTTTTAAGTAGTTCCTGGTCAGTGTGTTTGTAGCCCGCGCAATATCAGCTTTCAGACATGCTTTATTTATCAACACAACTGAGAAATGTATGAGTATTTCAGGCGTACACTGGAAAAGGCCACTCGCTGTTCATTGTACCAAACAGCACTTTCACGCCCGAGGTCACAGCTTCAGGTTCGGCTGAGCAAGACATCACTCCACCCACTGTCCCAACAGCCTCCACCTTCCTCCAGCCTGACCCCATCTGCAGTCTGAATGCCGTTGAAACCCCACACACAACCCCGTCCCTCAGCTCACACCACCCTATAAGAGTCATCTCTTTGATTCACAATCCTCTTCTTATTCTTCTTGCAATTGTAGTCTCCTTACAATTTCTTTGCTTACTTATACAACCGCTCCTGGTCCTACACGCTGGCCTAGCACCTGCTGGAAACACACCCCCACCTCCACCCACACCCCCACCCGATCCAGCGGACCGCGCTTCTCTCCACCATCCCCCCACCGAATTCTCAGACCATTCATCTTATTTAGAGAACTGCCAGATCTGGCAATTGCTGAATTAAGAGAGATCAGTATCCCCCCCACCCCCCCCCCCCCGCCCCGATACACAGACAGGGAACCCAGAGCACTTGAATCCCCATCCTACCCATGTGCCTCCTGGCAGGATTAGAGCTGTTCGACCTTGAGAGAGAGGAGGGAAGAGGTAGAGGAGAGCCCCACTCAGGAAGCCCCATCAAGCCAAGCGCATGCAGAAACAGGTCTGAAAGATGTTATTACCAATCCTCACAGCCCCCCCTGCTCTTCCAGACTCCCCCCCCCCCTATCTCGCCTGCTCTCCACGTGATTAACGGTCTCTTTAGAACTCAGTCCAAACATGGAGACAAACACACAGCTGCTGCTGATCTATCCAGAGGTCCAGTGCAGCGTTGCTGCCATCTCTGCATGCTCCAGTGTCGGCCCAGATTACCTACATCACTCCGCCTTTGGAGAAGGGCATTCACAGGGGATAAGAGGATTTTATGTGTGGGTGTGTTTGTGTGTGTATGTGTATATATATATATATATTATAAATAGTACACCACACATGGTATCCAATGGAACAGCCTGTTCTGTTTTTGTTATTTTTACTTACATTATATTTATTTTTCTTCCTTGTTCTTTAGCTCATTTCATTATTTCAGTCCATGTTTAATATCAGCACCACAGAAGACGTGATGAGATCACTCCCACTTCGTTCAGCCGACCCAGAGAGGTCAATTACCTTGCACATCGCGCGGGGGCATTGCAGCTCGTTAGAGGGCGCAGGTGTTCTGCCACACATTCACAGCGATTTATTTGACGTGTGCGGCTCAGAGTTCAGCCGCTGTGGCACGAGTCCGGGAGCAGACAGGACAGTACGGTCGCAATACACGCCCCGCCCCGCCCCCTCCCCCCGCTATGCCCCGCCCCCTCCCCCCCACACGGCTGCATCGCAGGCGTTCAATATCAATAAAACGTCCTTCCAGTATGAGACGGGATTGCTTGTTTTTCTTCCCATAAATTTCAACGTCGGAATCCGTTGACCCTAAAATGCGCGGGAGGTGTCCATGACCCCGCTGAATGACCCCTTCCATTACCTGATCACTTTGAGTTCCTTCTGTACTGCTACAATAGCAGATGCTTCTACAAATATAATTTATCGATGCTATTTCATCTATGTCTACATGAAATGAATGACTTTAAACAGAAAAAGAACAACGGAGCCTCATTTAGGAATTACCACTCGTTTACACTGAGAAATAACCTACAGCTACAGTAGCAAAGCTTTGCCCATTAGCACAGAGGCGGCGCCATTGCAACGAGGTCTTCCAGAGCAGAGCGGCAACGACAAACCAAGCGACGCGGAAGGACACAAAGCCAGTGAAATGGGAAAGATGTCAGGGCTCATAAAGCCTCACGGCTTTTAATAAACTAACCTATACTGGTGTTTCCATGCTCAACCAAGGGAACAATGGGGAATCATTTAATGGGATTTCACGGCAAATTAAGACTCACCAGCTGCCAACAGAGACATGAATGACAGAGGGGCCGCCCTCCTGCCCTCCAATCAGTAATCTCGACCAGAGAGCACGCCTCTGATAAGGCCTTTCTGAGGGAGAGTCCAGCCTAATATCCATTTTAATAGCCGCGAGGCAGGAACGTTTGAGTGGGGTGCGGCGCTGACAGGACGAGATAGGCCTCGATAGCATTGTGGCTAAAGGGTTGGGGTGAGGCCATTATCAGTTAATTATTCATTAAAAAAAAAAAAAAAAAACATGAACACAAGACTCTTGTGTTGCCTTGTTTGCATACGTGTCCAGCGGTGTTGTTTGATGGAGGTGGAGGCTAACTGAGGTATTGTGGTTTCTGTGCGAATATCTAAATGAATCAGTGTGATTGACACAGGCTTTGGAGGCCTGACTGGATCCAAGCGTGAAGGTCATCAGTTGCTGGTGTCCGGTCACACGTGGCCCGTGTAAAACATACGCACGGGACAAACATGTACAAAGCATTACATCATGTTCACACTATAAGGGCAATAATAAAGTGTCTCGCGTCAAAATCTTTTGGGAAGCCGATTAGGAAACTGTGTCTGGCATCTTGATTCAGTGTGAGAAGGTTGTACAGTCGGTCTTTCAGAACATATGCAACAAACGTCTAACAAGCCATGTCTAAAAGTGAAGTTTAATAAATTAATGTTATCATGCTCAATTCAAATACAAAAAAAAAAAAAAAACATTACAACCAAAATACATGAGCCAGTTCTGTTGAGAGTGCAAGAATTTTTTGTTTTGATTATTGTTTTTGTTTGTTTTTTGAAGGCCAAACCACCATAACGTACACTGAGAAGCAGATGGACAGTGCTGTGATTCAGGAGCTGATGAAGCTCTGGAGGTTCACCTGAAGAGGAATCGCACCTTACGGCAGATTACAGAGCGTCTAAATAAAAAAACATCGCCGGGATTAAAAAAGTACGGTGACACTTTAGTTGAAGAGCCATACGTGAATATATGTGAATTTTACATGACATTCCTAGACACTTGCAATTAAAACGAAGAGTGTGAATGCAAACAAAATTAAATGCCTGCAATAAAGAAAATGACCTTGCGTATTGAAAAACCAATGTTGAAGCAGTTCAACGTAATGGATCAAAATTATGTTTCAAACTCAAATTTTAGAATATGCCAGGCATCCACTGTAATACTGCACCAATCACCATGCATAAATCCACGGTGTTACTGGCACTGTACCTGATAGCTAAACTGAGTCCACCCTGATGTAATAAACATTTATTTACCAGGTGTTAATATTGCAGCTTTTATTTCAGGCTTTCCAAGCAAAGTGTCACCAAAAAGTCAGTCACTGGAATCTTTCACATTTATGAGTTACAAAACCCAAAAGGCCAGTTTGGCAAGTGGGAACTACTGTACAACTACAGGACCAATCAAAGCCCAGACACTTCACGCTGGACCGTATGAGCGGTTACCACAAATGGGAGGTGCTGGGCTATCCCATAATAACTCTGAAACCCTCCCCAAACAAGCGACACTCACTCTGCAGAGTCCTGTCATTCATTCCCGATGACCCCCGACAAAAATGGGGAGGAGACATGCAAATTTAAGGTACAAAATCCACGCCCATCAAACGGGTGAGAACCAAACATTAAGCAATTAGTACTGGTCCATCAGATTTTGGGGTGGTGTGGGGGTGGATAAAAGGGGAAAAAAAAAGAATACTGCTTTTCAAAGGGTCCTTCATACCCTGATTCAAGTCTTTGCACAAAAAAAGAGAAACAATAACACAGCATAGAACCGCAGTCCGCACCAACAATGGTTCCTTCACGGGCGGAACGGCGGAGGCGGGGCTAGAACAGGATGTCCTCGTTCTTGATCAGCGACTCCACCACCTGCCTCTGGTAGCGGATGTCGTTCAACGCAGTCATGGCGTCGAGGTCGGGCGCTCGCATGAGGGTGGGGCCGAACACGATGCCCAGGTTCTCGGCGTTCATCAGGTTGTCCTTCTCGTGCTGCGTCACCCTGCACACAAGCATGCAGAACGCGAGGAATGTCATGGAAATGGGCGGGGTCAGGCTACCCCCCCCCTTCCCCCCTCGTTAACGGCGATGCCAATCACGACGACGCAAATGTGCACGGTAAAGGTATGAGAGTGCGGGGTCCCACGCGGGAGGCGGGGCAAGGCGGTGCTGCTCACCTTTTTAAGTGCGCCATGAGATACCTCAGCGTTTCACAGTGAGCTGGAGGGAGCAGCTTCAGAGCCTCGTGCAGCGCCTCCAGACGCTCGTCCACGTCCGTCAGCTCTGAAACCACAGACGGGAGAGTCAGATAAACCCAATAAACACAGGACTAACAGGTTCTGCCGTTAAGGCCTCCGAGGACCCAGTTTTGTCTGGCGAGCATTTTGTTCAGTGGAGGAAATGATGCGAAACTGAACGTGAACTGCGAGATTCGCACAGGAGCAATCAGGCATGACTATGGGACAAGTGGGATTGTGAGAATTCAAATACACACACATAAATGTGTCCTCATGAAATATCACAGTGTGTGTGTGTGTACAGTATGTGCATCTGTCCAAGTGTGTGCGTGTGCATCTATATGTGTACAGCGTGTATATGCAAGTGTATGTGTGTGTGTGTGTGTGTGTGTGTGTGTGTGTGGGTGAGTAATGTGCGAGTGTACAGAATGTGTATGCATGCATGTGTGTGTGTGTGTGTGAATGAGACTCACTGGCTGCCTCGATGAAGCGTGGATAAGTGTCGTAAGTGATGATGGGAATGGGTAAATCCCTGAAGTAGAGTTTAAGGGCGCCCGTGATGACGTTGATATCTTCATACACGTTCATGGAGATGTCGGCCTTCTCCCCATCTGCAGAGAGAGCAGGAGATTGAAGCCGGGAGAAACGGCCAATCGGGCCAAGGCTCGCCCCAAATCTGCTGGGGGAGATAAGGGGGAAGCGGAGCGAATGCTGGGGTGGGTGGAGGGGGGATGGGGCGGATGGAGGAGGGGGGGCGGATGGAGGAGGAAGGGTGGTGGGGGAGGCGGAGATCTTGTGGCAGCCCTGCAGATCCTGCTGTGAGGGGCCAGGCAGGCCCTGTGACACCTGGCAGCGATGGCCCCGTTTCAGGCCGTTTGGCATGTGGCGCTGCTACGGTGTCATTTCATTGCGATGTTGTCAGCCAAGCAGACGCGGTGCCGCGGGTGCTGCCCTGCTCTCTCTCAGGTCCTGCTAGTGCCTTTCCTCTCTGACTGGGTCTTCTGACCGCCCCTCTTCTTAAACCCTCGCCTCTCTCAGACTGTTCCAATCCCCCCACCCCCCCTCACCGTCTCCCTCCCCGTCCCCGTCTGTCTCCCTGTCTGTTCCCTCACCTCCTCCCAGTCCAAACTCTCCGTCTCTTTCCACTCCCTGTATGGTCTTCAGCACGGGGTCTCCCCACACCCAAGGCGGGCGGAACGCTTCATGAAAGCCCGCTTGTCTCGAGCGGTGCGCTCGGCTCGGAGGCCATTACCCACGAGCCTGCCGTGTGCTCTCTACAGTGGCCATGCTGTCTCCGACATCCCCCATATGTCCTCGGCTGTTCTGCCTACACCCTCCCCCGACACAGACTGGTCGTAATCCTCACCCCGGCACGCCTGCTCTGAGATTACAGCGGCGTGCTCTGTCCCGCCGTGCTGGAATACGACGGCACTGGCACCGTTACACAAAGAGCCACCAAATACAGGCATCGTAGGAAGACATGCAGATGGTTGAGTGTCCTCATAGGGGTTGTTCGGGATCATGCAGTGCTATTCAGGCCTGTACAGGAAGCACCGTGTGCAGGCGTGCGGACCACTTCAGATGGCACAAGGGAAGTGTACCTCTGTCGAAGGAGAGCTTGACATCTTCAATGAAGTCGCTGAAGCCAGATACTCTGTAGAGACCTTCGGACTTGAGCCCTGAAGCGGAGAGCAGAGTTTACTGTAAAACTGAAGCGGGATTTATCTGCATTATGAGGGACTTGTTTGGCACATCAGCCAAAATTGTTCAAGACTGAACATACAATTCTCCTAAATGATGAACTTAGCTACAGTAGAAAATAAATAAATAAATAAAATAAAATAGTTATCCACCCGTTTAGCACCATTGGCTGTCAGAACAGAGTTTTACGAAAAGATAAATGCTACAGTTTTAATAATTAAGAGGAACTATCATAGACTTTTAAAGCCATCTATCGGAGTTTTACATAAACATGTAGACTTTTGACATAGAGGCTCTGAATGACAGGCCGTTGAAGCGGTGGAGGGCAACACGGTCGTGCGGGTGCCGGATCGCTCACCTCGCGACTCGATCTCGCGGATGCACATGTCCACCACCATGGGCCGCTTGGCATTGTGGGCCTTGACCAGCGTGGTCAGGTCGCAGCTGTACACCTTCTTCACGTGCTTCAGGTCCGGCTTGCAGTCGTCCGGCACCATCCTGGAGCACTGCTTATGGACGTTCAGCCCGCAGTCTGCAAAAGAACCGCGGCCATGAGGGCTGAGGACGCAGGCACACGCAGGACTGGCGGGACGGGATAACGTCCTGACTCCGACCGCCATCTTCCGGGAAACCCCGCGCTCTGGTGGGAATGTTTGCGTGTGTTTAATCTATGCAAATTGAGACTAGTTGCTGTGTGACAGTGCAGCCCGGTTTGTGGAGCACAGCGGTTTGAGGCTAATACCTTTATTGATTCCCCATATCCGCTGGCTAGAGAAGATTGGGTTAATTTTTCATTTGGTGTGCTGAGGTTTCATTCCCCTAAATCAATACCTGTCCAAAATGTGCCACGCTCTCCGTCCTGTGATATCATCACTTTCTGATTGGTTGACGGGCAAACCATTGGTGTCACCTTGAGGAACATGTCACAACTACAAAGGACGTCGGATTAAAAATGCATGAGCTACTTCAGCGATCGCTGGGCTATGAAACCACAAGTGCAGTTTGTGCGGTTCAGGGGGGGGGCCGGGGGTGTTGGCAACGGACCTGCCAGAACTGAACAGAGGATCAGCAGTGGCGAACGAACATGATGAAATACGCCGACAAAAAGGCAGTTCAAAGAGTCAAGTGGGCGTTTTCGACATCATGAATTCTCCACGCCAGAAAAATCTTGCAATGCCTTGTGATTGCATGGGTCTGCAGACACAAAGAGGCCCATTCAAAAGGGCTGAGTTTCATATCATGCTTATACAACACGTCCTGTGCGCGCTCACACACGCGCGCGCTCACACACGATGTTGTAGAACAGAGGAATTAGAACACACAAAAACAGAGTCGACCAAGTGCCATAAACACAACCAGCCCAACTCCATTTTCGCCCCAAGCACAGGCGCTTTGGCTGGAGTTAAGCAAATGTAGGCAAATTAGCTCATTAATATATAATAATGGGGCAGCTGCGCTTGAAGCACCATCACCATGTGGAAGGAGGGAGAGAGAGAGAGAGAGCGAGAGAGAGAGCGAGAGATGAAACAAGGTAGAAAATAGGGAGATGAGAGTGTGATCGGCGGGTTGTGTGAAGTTGGGGCCAGATGCAGAATCTGCGGCTTTGTGTGAGCAGGGCTCGCAGGGAGAATTAAGAGTATTAAAGCTACACTGAAAACAATATGTGGCCTAGAGGGAGAGGAGCAGGGGGGGGGGGAGACAGACAGACAGACAGACAGACAGACACAGAGAGAGAACAGCATGTTCTGCTCTCTAAATCTGCACTCACACACACAGTGAAGCAGGCAGGCATTCTCAGAGCTGCAGGGTACACTAGACCTCATTTCCAGCTTTAAATGGGGCAGATCTTCAAAGCTCCTCTCCACTCCTCCACTGTCTGACTTGCATCTCCAGATTTATTCCAACACACTCACAGCCAGCCAGTTAGTCAACCAGACACAAACAATAATTACTAATATCAGCGTACTGATCCATTCAAAAGACTTGTAGCAAAATTCTTATTCTTAAAAATGTATATTTTCTATTCAAATATTGCTACAATTATAAACAATATGCTAAAAATACCAAGCTCTGATGACGTGTGCTTTTCAGACACGAGACTGAGTAACAGAACTGGAACAGAGAGGGAAAACGCCGAAACACTCCCCCCCCACCACCAATTCTAAAGTCCCTTATTAAAATGTGGCCCCTTGAGGCCCTTGGCCTTCATTTAAATTCATTGAGGCAGAAATGTAATTATTTTATGAATTTTATGAAAGAGCGAAGGATCTCGTAAGAGGAGGAGACAGGCGCAGTAATGGAGGATGCGGGCGGAGACACACACTCTGTGCTCCAAGGTCTGCTGAGCTCATCTCTAGTGTTCAGAGACAACCCTCAGCCCTGAGGGGAGAGGAGAGGTGCGTCTGGGGCCTCTGAGACACCCCCCCCCACACACACACACCTACACAATACATTATCCTCCCTCTCTCTCATGTGAGAGTGTGAGCGATGCCTGAGATTGAAGACATGAAGCATACACCTCTGTACAAGCTGAACAGTTCTAAAGCTTTTTTGGGGGGGGTGGGGGGGCACCGTCTCTACTGACTGTGGGATGTGGCGGGAAGGGCGGGATTATGAGTATAGTGTAACGCCCCCTGGCCATTCTGATTCCACCCACATAGCTACTATAGCTGCACTGTGATTCCCTCCCTCTGAATGGGAGCAAAACACCAAGTAACCCGACTCTGCTTATGGAGGCAGAATTTTAATACGAGTGTGTGGCTGAGTGTGTGTGTGTGTGTGTGTGTGTGCGTGCTTCCCAGAGCGACCTGCCCCTTGCTTCATTATAAAGACATGCCAGCTTTGTTTTGCTCTGCTCCATCATGGCTTGCACTCTAGGGGGAGGGGAATGGGAGGGGCGGTACTGCCATGAAGCAGTGTGGTCCAACATGCAGACATGCTGGCTTACACACACACACACACACACACACACACACACACACACACACACACACAGGCACGCGCACACTCACTCACGCACACACTCACTCACGCACACACAAACACACTCACGCACACACAAACACACACACGCACGCACACACAAACACAAACACACACATGCACACTGAGAAAGAAAGAGAGGGGCACTGTGGAATGCAAATTTCAACATCAAATGAAACTACACTGCCCTAGTTTTGAGTAGCATCACTGACAGAAATAGTGGGAATGAGCGAGAGCGAGAGAGGGAGAGAGAAGGAGAGAGAGAGAGGGAGGAAAATAAGTGCCATCTACAAAGTGATCTCAAAATAACGGCTTTAAACATGAGCTGCTTTCAAAAATAACCCATGAATTATTCATAACACTAGTGCCTGTAAACATGTGTTGGGCTGGGTTTGTCCTATAAATACACCATTCACAACAGCAGCCCGCCGCATCACCTTTTGCTGACCAACGCCGTAAGAAAGGAGCAGTATGACATAACTCTGAAATACGGCAGGGAAAAAAGCACGGCTACTACTCAGGGTTTTATTTTTGGCGGGAAAAAATACCTGCACAGCAAAGCAGAAAGATGCAGTTGTGTGTGTATGTCTGTGTATATATGTGTGTATGTAACACACACACACACACACACAGGGTCATGTGGTAAAAGCTATAGTACAAGTACTTGTACTGTAGTATACGTACTTAAGACCCCAAACAGAGGGCACAGTTCTTGAGCACACTGAAACTTTTGACAAAATGTTTTCAGAAAAATAATTTCTCTATACAGTACATTTATTGCAGTAAGCAAAGATTAACACACATCTTTTATGCATTTATGACTTCTGAGTTTATTATTTCTACAGTAGTCTAGAATAACCAAACCTGTAAACGTTAAACCTGTGAAAGTCAAGGTTCTTCAGTATATACCAACAATACAGGCCTTAAGGACCTAAACCACAAAAATATAAAAAAGGCTACAAGCCCTCACCAAATATCCTAATAAACTAACAGCGTGTCGTTGCATAACCAAGTATAAACATTTCAAATGTGTCCATCCCACAAGGAGCTACTGTCCACTTCTCACTCTGGTCTCGTCAACCACTGGACTAAAATTATACTGGCATTTACAACTCTGCCCCACCAGCCAAAACAGACCAGGACACACCAGCAATACAAGAAATCGTACTGCCCCACGGCGGGGCAACGCACGTGCACAGGCCTCCAGCAGCGTGCGCTAATGTCCTGCAGGACTGCCGTAGATATGGCACAAGTACAGACTTAGGTTTCGGTGTCCCCGTTTGAAATGCCACCAGCTGGCTCAAATAGCGGTCGTCGCTGATGCTAAAGTGAAGTTGTGGTAGCTATAGTGACGGTGAGGGGGGCGTGGGGGGGCTGGAAGTGTGCTGAACCTTTCACAGAATCTGCTCTGTAGTGTGTCCAAACACTCTAAGAGAGGTGGTTTTGCATTCTGAACCACGGTGGATGGCTCCAGTCTTAAATGGCTCTGGACCTGGAATCAATGTGTGTGTGTGTGTGTGTGTGTGTGTATTTACCTGCACATTTGACTCCCTGAGCGATGAGTCCCCACATGAAGTTAGCACAGTATTCACACCAGTGTGGCCCTCTGAACGTGTGAACCTGTGGGGTCGAGACAGAGAGCAAACACCCAGGTCAGACCCCTCGAGCAGACCCCCCTCAGCTCACCCACCCCTCCTGCCCCCCCCCCTGTTGGCCCTCTGCCCCATGGAGAGGCTGGAGGGTTATCTGTGAGCAGGACAGGAGGCATGGTGAATGTTACTGCCGTCGTAACTCCACTCAGTGTTCAGCAGGGAGAGAAAGAGAGTGAGAACATGAAGGAGGACAGAACAAAGAAAGCAGCCGGAAGCATACGGAGGGGGCCAGGCGCGAGCAGCCGGACCTTTCCGGAATGCCCCTCACGGGCAGCGAGTGCAGCAATCACACCCCGCTTCTCCCCTCTGCGCCAGGTAACAGCTCGTCCAATCAGACGCCTTCAGTGCTCCTCTCGGGGGATCTGAGGCAGCGGGACCAGCCTCAGCAGCTACCATGGAAATCAACGATATTAAGCGCAGCTTCAGTGAACACCAAGTGGGAGCGCACAGCTAACCCGTGGTGGTTTCTCTCTCACACACACATACACACACAGAAGAAACGGAGAGGGAAGGAAGGCAAACACACACCACACTAGCTCCGGTGTTAAAAGGTCGAAAGAAAAAGTCTCATTTCCACACGTGAACGTTTCAAAGAAGAATTTTGAGTATGAGGGGAGTGAAGCTACACACAGCAGGGAAATGTTGTTTAGGAGTGTAAAAACATGTTTGTCTCATATAAAGATCAAAATGGAGCTCAAACTGGAGTTGTTTCACTACGTAACATAATTTAGGCCTTTGTCCTTTCAGCCTAATTGTGCTTGACAGCTTATGAAGTTTACCATGATCAACAGCATCCTCAAAAGGAATGAAGGTGTGGGGGGAGGTGGGGGAGAGAGAAAGAGAGGGAGAGAGAGCATGAGAGAAACAGGGGAAGAGAGAGAGAGAGACAGGGGGAAAGAGAGAGATGGACACGGGGAGAAAGAGAGATGGACAGGGGGAGGGAGAGAGATGGACAGGGGAGAGAGAGAGAGAGAGAGAGCATGAGATAGACGGGGGAGAGAGAGACAGGGGGAGAAAGAGAGATGGACAGGGGCATGAGCAGTACACCTGCCTCCACACTAGAGTTATTCACCCAGCAGGCATGCACATGTGGACACACACACACACACACACACAGAATGGGAAATAAATGAGTGAGAGAGTGAATTAGTGAAAAGGAGAACAGGCATGTAGGCTATATACAAGAAAGCAGGCAGATAGATAGTGCGGAATGTACAGGAGGCCACGGCTGCTCACACACACACACACACACGCGCGCAGGTACAAGCAAATACACCACCATACTCATACTGCCCTACAGTCCGTAATCTCTCCATCTGTCACCCTACAGCACAGCTCCCTCGTGCAAAACACACACACACACACACACACACACACACACACAGTTTTTAAAAACATATTGCATGTCAAGCAGCCCCATTTCTTTAACCTTCATTTCAAACATCAACTCTCACCATACCGAAACATGTCAATCACATCCAACTCACCACCAGCTTAGAAACCACACACACAAACACACACAAACACACAGACACGCAGATACACAGACCCCCCCCCCCCCAAATGCTTTTTTGAAGAACTTTCTCGACTTTAGATGAAATCAGGTCTTTTCTATTCATTTCCACCCTTTGAACTTTGCAGAGAGAAATCCAACAATGACCAAATGCCAACAAACCCCCCCCAGACGTCTGTGTTCAAGTGTTCACGGCGTCGCTGGCCGGGAGGTCTTACCTTGAAGTTGTGGACCTTCTCGTACTTGGGCGCGCGGTCGTTCTCCTTCAGCGTGGCCCTCCGCACCAGCGAGGTGAGCTGCGAATAAGCGAAGAGTTTGATTGGCTGCCAGAGGGCGGCGGGCGGCTTCTGGGGCGCCATCCTCACACCCAGAGCCGCCGCCAGCAGCTCCTGCTCTTTGCCCTCCTGCTTGGCCTTGTGCACCAGGGACTTCTCCCTCCTACGCAGGGCGTGCGACTCCTGCGAAGGCATCCCGCACGGCAGGCTGGACGATTCCGTGCGGCCCCGGGGAGGGGGCAGGGGGGTGGCAGGGGGGACGCTCCGCTGCCGGATGGCTTCGGGCAGCGGGAACGCGGGAAGAAAAGAAAGAAGAAGAAGAAGAAGAAGACGACGACGCCTCCCCGGAAGGCTCAGAGGGTTCCCGTCACACTGCCACCGTCCCGCGCTGGTTTGCCGACAGGCGGTCGGTGGGTGGGGGGGGCAGGATGGGAACGGGAGCCCTCAGAAGCCAAACGCGACCAACACGAACTGCTTCCCTCCAGATACGACAAAACGGGGGGGAAAAAATAGGTTCCTTAAGCCGAGAACAGTGAAGTCCTGAGCTGAATGGATGCAAAAGATAGCTGGTTCAGGATTTGAGCGTGTGTGTGTGTGTGTGTGTGTAGTCCCTTAGTCAGTCTCCCCAGGCATCTATATGCAGATGAGATGAGTGGTTGAGTTAATCCTCTCCTCTCTGCAAGCCACAGATATCCTCTCTGGAACACTGCCTCAGAGAGAGAGAGAGAAGGAGGGAGAGAGAGAGAGAGAGTGGGAGAGAGACAGAGAGAGAGCGAGAGAGAGGGAGGAGGATAGCAGTTGGGGGAGGGAACTAGCGACAGTCGCACGGAATTGCATAGCTCTAATCAGCCAATCAGAGCAGAGCTGGCGGGGGCTTTATCGACGCCATCGCTCCGCAGCCCCCCCTTCCCCCTCCCCCCTCCCCCAGTCGTGCCCCCAGAGCTGCGCGTAAGGAGCAGCGAGTGGGAGGAGCGCGCGGCGGCAGCAGACGCAGGAGCACGGAGGAGCCCAAGAACAAGCGTGGGCCTTTAATGGCCAATGAGTGAGTCATCCATCACCTCAGAGCTCAGCGTCAACACTGCTAACGGCAGCGGCGGGGCCATGCTCACCAGCAGCTCACCACCAAACCTGGGCCGGCATCACCAGCCGACCTTCTCATGAATCCCTCCACGTCAACAGCAGAATTAAAAAGAAACGCAAAAAATGTGAGGATGAAGCGATATATTAGGGTTATGCTCGCTGCCCACAACAAACCAACAGCTAGAAGACATGTAATCTTGTAATCTTGAGCCTGTTCCCTTAGTATCAGGGTGGAAACCCTCGACGGCCGTCAGAGATGGGCCGGCTTCATATGCTCACTGCGTTGTAATTAAATCTGCTTCGCCACAAAGCAGAGGCCAGCACTCAGCTTCCTGCCCCTCCCCACTAAACCCTATTAAGGGGTTATGCTAATGAGGAAGTGGGACTTTGCTCTCCAACACGCACCACCCACCAGTCACCACAGACCGGACCCTCCCCTGCCATTAACGGACCGGTCTGATGATTTTTCAGATCTTTTTTTTGCTATGATGGCAATATTTATTATTATTATTATTAATAATACTTGGCAAAGTAACCCTGCCACAATCAGATCAATACATGGTCTCAGGATGCCTTCATTTACAAATGTTATCAAGCTCTACAACCTGATGACACAGAGGACTAGGAGATCCCACTAATAGATCCGTTTCCCTTCACTGCGTCCATAAATCACTGTCTCTCCTCCAGCAATGAATCAATTTCACACCGAAATCGCAATTTAGAAGGAATGCAATCTTTTTAAATTATAAGATCACTAAATTTAATTACACATACAGCGCTGTGACGATTTTTAATAAGCCTCTTAGTTTCAGGTCAGGAATAGTAGCTGTAGTTCTGTTTAAATAAATAAGTGGCTGCAGTAAAATTTCATGATTCTTTTCAAGGTAGAACAAGATGAGTTTGGTAGCTGTTGGTTTATATGGAACATGAATAAGCAAAAAATCTCAAATGCAGTAACAGCACTGGAAAAATTGCAAGTAGGTATTTGCCAAATCGTTCATCCCTCTCCTGAAGCTCCTGACGTGAAAGTCTTGGTACTACCAATTTCTGCCCAGTCCCACCACATCAAGCATAGGGAAGCCATTACCAACCCCTTCCTAATCTCAAACCAGACAGCCAGGTTCCTTTCTGCTGTAATCCTATTTAATCTAGAACCCCTACGGCAGAATACAGCCCATATACCATACCACTAAATTCTGTTTAAAGCAGTAAAGCTGCTGATCTGGGCAAGGCATAATTCAGCCGTGACCCCTGAACCCTGTCTGTCAGATATGCTCAGACGGTCGGAGACTCTGAACACAGCGAGAAAGGTTCTTCCTCTCGCCTCGACTCTTTGGACTCCAAAGAAAGCGATTACTCCACCAACCCCCACCCCCCTCCCCCTCTTCATTGTGACATTTCCTTTCTTCTTAGTACGATTATAGATTCTTCCAGACTTGACCTCCTCTTAAGTCTGAAGGAGCTTGTCGTGCCTGTAAGACACACACACCACACACTCCCTCAGAGCATTTCCCTCTAATCAATACCATAAGAGTCCAGTAAATCCAGCCTCCACCAGTGAAGGCCCCCAGTGGTGGGCAGGATGAGAGAGCGTTGCGGCCTGCTGCTTCGCACATCAATGAGCCGAGATCAGTCCGGCTGGCCGAGGAACGGCTGGAGTCCGGATGAAAGGCCGGCGGAGCAAATCTCTGGCCGAGCCGGACCCGCTGCACGCCCGGAGCCTTGCTCGCGCCGTCGGAGGGCACCTGCACCCCCCCGCGGGCCATGCGTACCGTTCCTGTTGCCTCCCGACGAGCCAACGCAGCAGCCCCGCCCCCTCCACCGCACGCCCGGGGCCGTCTGGGGTTTAATAGCGCCAGCCTGCTGTTTGCTGCAGTTCCGGTGTCTGCCTCTCAGGAAGGGGCCGCTTTCAGTCGCTCTGCTAATGGACGCTGATCGATTCAGCCGCTCCTCAAACGCGGCCAGGGGCGGGGCTCTCGCAAAGGGCGGGACGAGCTGGAGTGCAGTCAACGCCAATTTCATCTTTCTTTGAAAGTGAGAGAAAGCGAGAGTCCATTTGGCCACATAATCGCTCGTTTGTTGGCTTGCGATACACCTGGTGGTTTAGGATTAGCTTCACAGAAGTAGCCTTAAGATTCAGCAGAAGGCCACAGACACACGCACGCACACACGCACGCACACACGCACACACGCACACACACACACACACACACACACGCACACACACACGCACACGCACACACATTGCTGTGCCTTTCCATTTTCATCGCTAGGAGCAAAGTGTGGATGGCATTTTCTGTAGAAGTACTTATAGTAATCACTGGCAGACTGCAACCACATATATCAAGACTCTATCCACGCATGTGCACATAAACTGTGTTCCCTCTTGGGGCAGATAATGCGGGTTGGAAGTTATGTAACATTACATAACGCATAATCGTGACATGCAGTTGCAGCACAGGAGACTGATCCCTATGCTAATTCTGCCCCGTCAGTCAAACTGCAGATGGCCGGAGGCGGGCCGGTGGGAGGCGGGGTCAAGAACCACATCTTTATCCTCATGATCATGATCATCATGATCATCATCATCATCATCACCAACGTCCTGCAGCTAAAGGATCGTGATCGGCCACGGTGGGTCAGGACCAGTCCAGAGAGGCCCAGTCTGGGAGAGGCTCCGTTACCATAGCAGCACTCTTTATATTCCCGCACTGAGCCCAAAGGCCTCCACTTACATAAGACAGAAGGAGACAGAGAGAAGAGAAGAAAAAGACCAGAGAAACAAAACAACCTCCTGATGGCTAAAAAAAAAAAAGCCACATGTAAATGAACAGAACCAAGCCAGACCGATCTGCAAACTGAGGATTCTCAATGCTTCAAGGAATTAAAGATTATCTCAAATCACAAACTGTACCCTTTGTTCTAAGTAATAAATTCAAAGAAAAGCACAACACTATGCTTAACACTATGTGTATGCCTTTACCAAAAACATCTCATAATCCTTGCAAGGTAGACCCAGCAATGCTTGGTGCAATATGACATTAAATACTGCCATGTTTTGAATACTGTGCATAACTGAAATGTTTCAGAAATGTATATTTTGCACGAATATTTTGTTTCTACTTTACGATGCATTACAATAAATATCATCAAGATCTTACAAAATACCCAAACGATCCATTCTTACAGTCAAAACAAACCATTTATTTTAGCTTTAGCTTAGTCTTGTTTACACGTGGGCTTCGGACAGCCATGTTTGTGTAATACATCTTACAGAAAAATATCTCTGTGATTCTGCTTACTCTGCAAGGAGACTAGAACAACAATTAAACCCTGTGTCTTTTCCACACTAACAGATTATCAGGCACTGTCTGGAGCTCGGACAGTGATAAATGAGGTGTGCCTATCATATGAACCTTGTGCAAACACACACACACACACGAAGGTCACAATAAGGAACATACACAATCCATATGATACATGAGCTAACACACTGAAAACCAACAATACAGGGCTTCTTGTATGATATTAATTCTAGTAAAAAGAAATGTTTGTCAAAATAGCAAAAATTATGAACTGTGATTATGCGCAGGAGTTTAAATACTCCCCAAGCCGAGAGAGAGGGCTGCTGAGAGTCTTGGCAATTACTTTAAACCATGCAGCATTCTGCAGTGCACGTAAACCTGCAGTAGCGCAGAATAAGTGCATTCACCCAGTGTAGGTACTGAAGTGCTGAAAGGCTGGCAGAGCTGAGAACACTCTGTCCCTGCTGCTGAACCTGAAGTCACGGCAGTAGCTGCGCTAGACCTCGCCCTACCCCCCCCACCCCCCCCCCCCCCCCTCCCAGGGTGCTGCGCTCAGGCGCCGCGTTACGCAACGCGAACGCGCTCTTCTCTCCGCAGCGTGACGGCCGAGAGAACAAGGACACATATATAACAGCAAACGTTCCCAAAGCAGACTCACGCAAGGGAGACAAACTTTGGTAGAGGAGCAAGAGCAAGACAAGGTTGGAGAGAGAGAGAGAGAGAGAGAGAGAGAGACATGACACAGAGAAGGTGACAGAGAGACAGAGAATGACAGATACATAGAGAGAATGACGAGTGAAAACGAGAGTCGCAGCATCACAGCAATAAGGCGGCTTCTGAAACCCTGAAAGTCAGTACAGTAAGTAATCGGCTCTCCTGAACGCTGCTCACTGATCAAGTACTGATTGGATCGATAAAACAAGTCAAGAAGAATGCCGAACGGGTGTGAACGGCCACTGGCTAGAGGTCAACGCAGGAATAATCACCCGGGCAACACGGGCTGCGCTTCGACTGACGTTTAATGGGCGGCCTCAGTCGAGGACACTGCGCTCAGTGAGAGATGTGTTCATGCTGCAGTATTTAGGCCACGAGTGGGTCGGTTTCATAACTGCCACAGAGCCAATTAAATGGTGCTTGAAAGGGAAGAGGATGAGAGGTGAGGTGCGGCTGGCAGCTCCTAACAGCCCACTTACACGAGGACAGAAACCAGAACATTCCGTCCTTTGTTTTGTCTGTAGCCAAGTGTGAATGGCAGAGAATCATTCTTATTCGAGTTACATCAACCAATCAGAGTATTGATTAACTACCGATCACATGACACTACAGTGAGGTAATGGTTAAAGCTTCATTTTTAAATGAAGCCTGAATGTGTATAGCGGCTGGGCTGAACCAAGAACAGCGATTTTAACCGTGGAAGTCCACACTCGTCAAAAACGCTCCAAAGCATCTAGAAAGTTCAGCAATGACTCACCACTTATGATTCCATAAGATTACAAAAAAAAAGATCAAGAACACCGACATCGTGTTTCCGTTCGTGCTGAATTTGCGCAGGTGGACCAGCATCTGCTGTGAAAGGGGTCCGTTCCCATAGGAACAGCACTTGTGCGCACTTCCGGTGAGTAGGATGCTGTGGTGATCTTGTTTGCTGAAACCGGCTGAGGGGGCTGTGGAGAAGGCAACACTGCCGCACACGCACAACAACAACAAAAACGCTATTTAAAAACAACAACAACAGACAACACTGCTAGCTGCCCGTTTTCCCTCACGTTGCTTCACACCCACAGAGATTTTATACACATATGAAAACCATTTCAAACATTCCCACAGCGGCCACTCGGGACCTACGTCCTCCATCGGCTGTGTCACAGCGGGCCACTGTGCCGGATGTGTATTTACCGTACCACGCACTGGGGCTTCAGTGCATTCAATGCTCTAAACAACTCACATTAAGACAGCGTCAATGTCCCTCGCTCAATACTCTGACAATAAACAGTGCAGTGGGGATTTCAGGGGCCATTTGCTGTGTTGTGGATCTGTAAAAGAAGCTTTCAACTATCAAAATCCTCAGAAAGAAAGGGAGAAACATGGGCAAGACTTTGTAGCCGATGCGGAAGATGACTAGTAGGAAGCCAGTGTACACGGAATAATGTAAATGTGCCATATTTGTCAATTGTGATTTTCAATCGAAATTCATCCCATCTGTGCAGTGAGAACACACACACACACACACACACACACACACACACTAGTGATCACTACGTCTTGCTAGTCTTGAATAAGAGGTCTTGCTAGTAGGAAGCCGGTGTAACTGAATAAGAGGTCTTGCTTGTCCCATATGAGACAGCAGTGCTGTGATCCAGTCTGATGGGCACTAAAGGGTGTGTTGGCCCATCAGCAACCAGCAGTGGGGCAGAACGTCACCGACTCAATGCAGACGTTACTATGGAAGTGACCGTTGTAGTTTTGCAGAAACTATTAGGTTATTTTCTTGAAAACAACACACAAGTATATATTTTCTGATGTCTAAAAAATGCTAAAGGCTCATTTTTTACTTATTATTGTTAATACCAGCTAATTAATAATACCAGCTACAGGAAGTATGTAATAAAGTGCTCAGAACTATGTGATACCATTAGATCCTTCATGACACCTGGGAGTAGAAGCATCCATTTAAAGACATTATTCATGAACATTTAAATAGAATATAAACCAGTTCAAGACTGAGCTTTGGGACCAATCAGGTACAGCATGAGGTCACGCAGAACCTTGTGAGGATCTTCATGAAATGCAACATGGATATTCAGAAGAACCACGGCAGCCAGGTTCCCAGCTTCCGCATTAATGCTCAAATCATTAAAACTGAAGTAGTATTACAAATGCTATAACAAAAAAAAAAAAACTTAACACTGAAGAAAATTAAACAAGCCAACAAAATTAAAGCTGCTAACTGAACAGATGCTGCCGTCCGTGTAACAGGATAAGCACACTTTCTTCATCTTAAATATGCCTCAAACAATTACAAACGTTGTTCTCTTGAGAAAACAGCTGACCCTCCTCCACACACACACACCTGTCTACTTGAATTTGACAAATATCAACCTTTCAATTCTTTAGTCAATAAGCCTCAAGCTTTTCTTACTACAGCCTTCAAGCAACAGGAAGAAAATGTGTTGGGCCCATCATATTATAATAGGTCAGTCAAATACAGGTTCCCATGCCAACAGTCTCACATACCATCCAATTAAAGGAAAAGGATTTTGCAATAAAGCTGTGCTTTCTGTAGGGTGTTGTTCCAATCAGACCCTGCTCACACAAGTGCGAAATGACAGTTTCACTAGTGTAGCACTGTTTATTTTTTTCCATCTCACATTACTGTCAGCCAATCAAATGAGTTGAAGTGATGGAACAACTGAGCAGAAGTGACAGCATTAGAAGGCATCAGAACTCACGAGCAACTCAAATGCAGCAGACACAAAGACCTATAAACTTTTCAAATTGAAATCAACACCAAGCGTGCTCGTCATTTGTCTTAGAGCACTTCAGGAACATCAGACTGTGCTATTAAATCATAAATGGGCATGCGGTTTACCTTGTCATAACGTTATAACCCTGAGAGAGATAGCAGAAGAGCGAGTTGAGGAAGTCTGGAGGACCCAACTGCAGAGCAGGGCGGTGCAGTGGTCTTACGTAAGAGTTCACGCAACACACACTCAGTTCTCTCACTTTGTCCCTTTTCTCCCTCTGGTAACTAAGGGAGATCGGGGCTCTTATGCAATACCCAGCACAATGCAGGGCTGACCGATATGCCAATATATTCACTGAAAAGTACATCAGAACACACTGGCTAACCTTTGGTGTGGTGGCCGTGGCCCACTCCGAACACTCATCCAGAACATCTAAGATTTCAAGATACTAAAAAATAAAAGAGAGAGAGAACTAATCTCTAATTTGCTTTTTGCTGCCTTGTGTGAAGTGAGTAGTATCACAAAGCAATAACTATTAATTAAAAAATGATTTTTGCGCAGCCCTTATTTGCTGACGTGAATAAATACCTGGATGTATAGTCCACTGTTTTATGGTACTAAGCTATTAGATGATGAAGACTGCAACTCTGCAATAAGCTTCTTTCTTAGCTCTCTTGGGCCTCAAGATCCCAAAGATCCCACAAGGATCAAGCTCACAAAAGAATCAAGGAATAGATCATTATTCAGAACTAACCATCTTAGGGAAAGATGCAGATCCAGTGCAGATATTTTAAATGACCCCATAAAGGCAGACCTCTGAACTCAGTAGCATTTATTTGCCCTAACCCAGCCCCCAGTAAACCTGCACCACGTATTCAGTGTTCCTAATGGCTTTAAATTATATAAATATAAAATGCCTACAATTCAATTACTGATTCCAGATTGTCATACAAAACAGACCTCATTTGTGTATGTGACATGTTTTGTAATGAATGGCACCAATGAACATATATACTGGAACAAAGCAACTATGGAGACTCAATCAGCATGAGCAATCAATAGTGAAGAGTCTGAAAGACCCATTAGATGTTGAAACTTACAATTCCTGGCACTCTTTCAACCAAAACTCCTTTTTATTACACCAGATTCACCTGACCTTAAAACATTTTCTGTTTTTCCTGTTTACAGACAAAAAACCTGGAACTAGACTAAAGAGCAATCCAGCGGGACTGTAGTGCATCTGTTTTGATGACCTTTCAGTGCCAAGGGCATGCACAAACACGCACATACAACACACAAAGACACGTATGACTAAAGACGCCCGTCTCTGCTGTTTGGCGAGTACTCCGTACATTAGCGAGGAAACATTTCGAGGGAAGTTAATTTGTACAGGCATCGATGACTGTCAATCAAATGAAGAAAAGGTCATCACTGACACAGAAGGGCTTATCTTGAGCAGAAACAACACACATGGCACATGAAGAAGAAGCCACTTTGGCTTTTGCTGAAACACTCTGGAATGTTAATCTAATCTCCCCCCACTCTCCCCCCATTGTACAAAATGTCGTCGTATTTCGCATCTTTCCTCAAAAGGCTCTCCTGGAGTTCTTTTAGCACAATAAACAGTTTGGTGCACGCACGGGATTATGAAAGATGAGTTTTATATGCCGAACAAGACGGAAGGGGGGGATTTTCCACAGGTCAGGGGCAGCTGCTGCAGACTGTGTGTGTGTGTTGAGATAATCACTAATGAGGAGGTGGAAGGCGTATCCCACCTCCCAGTTATATGTGAAATACCATTAGAACGCTACCGCTATTTGATTATGTGAAAACAGACCAAACCTATTGTAGCACAAAGCTCGTCACAAGATGCCAGGAGTGTAGTAACAAGGATCCTAAGGTTGCGATGCTTCTAGTGTCCTATTGCAGCCGTTAAGCTGACAGATATCAGGAAAATGTGCGACGCTATAATTCTCATATGCCCCTCACTCTTGTTTACAGGGGTCTTTGTTTGCCAATAACTGTTCCAATAACTGCAGTATTATTACTGCGAACATGATGCCTGCATATGGCTGGTTTCAGTCCAACTTCGTATTACAGAGGATTACTGATATTATTGGATAGATGAAAAAAAAAAAAAAAACACAAAAAAAAACCCCACATTCGCTTCCTGGTCTGGCTACACCCCCCTCCCCCATATTAGAGGCAAACCTACAGGGACGCAAAGCAATTTACACAGCAGAACAGGCCACCTCTCTGAGTCAACACAACCTATAAATCACTCTTTTATTAGTCTTCTCTTGTCAAATGCAAAGACATTTCCAATGGGTATATCTCCATACCAGTAATTTTTTTTCTGAAACAAAAAAAAAAAAGATGTATAGCACACGGAAATGCATGGAAAATGGAGTGGAAAAGGGTAAAAATGCAAAACATAAAACAAAATTGTAGGATTTTTTGGTGGCTGCTAAGAGGCTGTGGATAGCAGCTCTTAGTATGATCACAAAACTGAGACACTGGCTCAAAGCTCTGCGTGAAATGCATTCAGCAAGTTTTAACAAAACAATTCAAATCAGATTGCTCCAGAAGGCAAAACACCAAATTAGAATATTTCTGCCCTCAAAAAAAAAAAAAAAAATACAGTTTTCATGAACTGAAATGTTTATTTGCAATTGCTCCCTCCCTAATAATTCAGGCTAAGAGCCGTAATGATGACTCTCTGTAATTAGCGTGTGTTTAAAGCCACGCTGATTTGCTTTTTAGCTGGCTGATTAATTGTGCCGTTTAGTTGATTGTGTGTGGGCGGAGCATATGGCAGCTGTGGTGCCTCTCCTCACAGCTTTGATGGTTCAGAGGAGGGCAGACTAACCAATCAGCAGGGCACTGGTGGCTGTAACCAATCAGAGGAACACGGTAGATTCTAACCATTGGGCAGAACACAAGGGACTGTAACCAACCAGCAAGGCACAGGTAACCAATCATCAACTAACCAACCAATCAGAAGTGCACAAGGGATTTAGGGTTGAGGCTTAGGTAGAAACCACCACATGTTGGCTACCAACACATCACCACATGATGGTTACCAGCACATTTTTTAAAAATTTTTCAAAAAAGTAAAAATCATGAAAGTTTAAAAATGCAAGACGCTATTTGACATAAAAGTTTGTGGGAAACAGAATATTAACTTATAGGAACATAAAGTTCTCTGCTTTCTCTGCACTAATCCACACAAACGCAGCACATCACTTCATAAAGCAAGAACAACTTGTTCCTGCAGGTATTTTAAGCTCCTTTGCTAAGCAAAGTAAATACATTTCAGAACTTTCAGAACTGGAGTTTGGGGAAAAGTACAGTTCACTAGGCATCCGAGGGAAATTCTTCCTTAAATCATGGATGATGAGAAGAAGAGGCCTTTTAAGGTGGAAATCAGGAGGATGAGGTGGGAGATGAGGGACAGTCTGCAACAGGGCAAGATGAGAGAGAGGTGGGATGGACTGAGGACAATACCAGACTACAAACTGCCCTGGGATCAGTGAACGGAGGAAACTTGGGCAAAGACAACTGATCTGAATTCCTTTGTCAACAAGTGTGATAATGATCCCAGAACACTTCAACTGGTTCTTCACTGCCTCTTCTGGTTCCACACTTGCTCTCTCCCTCCCCTCCCAAACTTGAGAGGGTTCTGAGGCTATGTAAGATGTCTTGTGCCAGTGGGTAAGAAAAATAACCCAAAGAAGCTGAAACTACACATCTGTGGCACCGACGTCCCATCCAGTGAAGATGCTGGAAAGGCTAGCAGTTCTCAGACACTTAAGAACTCATGAACACAGCAATCAATCCCCTACAGCTTTCCTATTTGCCCCAAGCAGGGGAAGAGAAGGCAATTATTGCCATGCTACAGAGCCTGTTGCCACCAGAAGATCAAGTAGCACAATGAGAGTCACGCTCTCTGACCTTTCAAGCTCTTTTAAAGTGCCTCAGTCCATACCAGCTGAGCCATAAGCTATGTGCACACAGTTGGAGAGTGCACAGGCGACCTGGATGACTGCAGAACCGCAAACCTCTTGTGTGTTTGGAGACGAAATCGGAGTGTGGGAGCATGTCATAAGCAATGTCCTCAGATGACAGGGCTACTGCCGGGTGGAGGGGAAGCAGGGAAGGGTGGAGGAATACTGGTGTCTGAGAAACAGCCTTTCGGAGTTGCGTCGGCTCAAACAGCTCAACTCTAGGAAGGCAAAAGTGGTGGCGGAGGTCTCCAAGGACGCAACGACTGCTCCAAGCAAGGTCGTGACGACAATGAAGCTATGCAGACAAATATCTGGGTGTTCATCTCCATGTCGGGCCTGGGCGGCCAGGGAACAACAGTCTGTCCAAAAAAGTGGACAGAGCCGACTCTGGAGGTCCACTTGTCGACGTGGTGGTCTATTACGCACGTTCTATGAATTGTCATCTCTTATGCCGCCGGGGCAGCAGAATCACCACAAGAGACACCCACAGACTCGATAAGATCACCAGAAAGCCTGACTGAGTCCTGTGGCTCAGACCGGATGTGGTGGGCAGGGAGGCAGAGAGGGGAATGCTGGCCAGTGATTGGGTGATCATGAGGAAACCCACACAGCCAGCAATTACTGCGCAGTAGAGCACCGCGAGAAACAGAGCCCTTCCGCCTCAGTGCAGGAGCGAGTTCCCCAGGTCCTGGCTTCCTGCAGCCATCAGACTAACACCACCCTTACTCCATCCACCTGCACCAACTCCTGTAGTTTTTCCAGCCTCTGCTGGGCATCTGTGCTCACCGGTTATTCCTCTTGTTACTATCACTGCAGTAACTCTCTCACAAGCAGCTGTCTGCATCTCGCACATTTGCACAGTACTGATGTTCGGATGGACTCTCTGTACAGCGCCACAGCCCACAGAGTACATCTGCACACCTTTTTGGGTGTATCAGCATATTGCCACAGAATGTTCCAAGTACGCCGTACAACTTCAAAACATCTGCATGTTTACACATCCTCAAACTCATTATATGCACCTCTTTATATCTGATACTTATTACACTGTATTCGATGTAAGCATACACACTACGAGCCTTTTCACAGGATTGTTTATTTCCCGCGGTTGTTAAAAAACGCTTTCCTATTCCTTCACGTTTACTTCTTTGTTTTATAGGATTTTACTACACTGGCTGTCACTGTATGTTATACGGCTGCTGTAAACACCTCCACGTCCCATCTGGGATCAATAAAGTGTCATCTTATATCTGCTCATAAGATGCTGATCATCACTTTATGCCAAGAGCTTCAATCTCATTACTGTCCACCCACACACCCCCCCCCCCCACATCCATGTATTCTATGTATAATCACAGTTTACACAAGCATTATGGTATTAAATTATAGTGACATTATAAAAACATCCCAGTACAGTTAAGTCTTTTTATAAAACTCCTTTATGGTTATGGCTATGGGGACACACTATTAGATTAGAACAATTTAATGTGCTATTTTCTGCGCAGTGAATCTGTTAGTGGGAAGAGTTGACATCAGATCCCAGACAACAGGTGAAGATCTCGAATAAAATGGCTGAAGTGGACCAGGGGAACCAACACGCCTGCTTCAGTCCCCTTCTGTCCATTTTTGCTCTTGAACAGCAAAGCGAAACTGTAACTGTCAGCAACACTCATTAGCTTAATTAATAAACACTTTGAGGCCAGTTTCTGCACCTTTGTAAAAGATCTACTCCACATAGCTTATGATCTGACCTTTCCTGACCCTTTCCTGCAAACAAGATTTAAAGAGTTTTGCAAAGAATAAAAATCACACAACCCCCCCTCCAGTAACGGCTGGTGACACAAGGCCAACAGAAGAAGCAAACATGGGCTGGTGTGTGATTACAACCTGCTCTGTGAGACTGGGCCGGCTTCTGTGAGACTGTGCCAGCTTCTGTGAGACTGTGTGAGACTGGGCCGGCTTCTGTGAGACTGTGTGAGACTGGGCCGGCTTCTGTGAGACTGGGCCAGCTTCTGAGAGACTGTGTGAGACTGGGCTGGCTTCTGTGAGACTGGGCCAGCTTCTGTGAGACTGTGTGAGACTGGGCCGGCTTCTGTGAGACTGTGTGAGACTGGGCCGGCTTGTGCTCACACCCTAAATTCTCAACGAACAGGGATGAGATTCCAGTTGGCTTTCATCATAGGTCAGACTGGTCAGATTGGTCTTTATTAAGCCACTAAATGTGTAAGGTCTATAAGGAAGTATGACCCCAATAAGTAAAAAGAAGCAGCTATACCTCTTTACATAATCCTATTGCTTAGAACAAACAAGAGTGTGTATGTGCTGTGGTTGTCATTGTGCATTTCTGTCCCTTCATATAAATATGACATGGGTGTATCCAAATAAAGCAATATCAGGACATGGAAAACTATATGGATAAACCATGGCATTTCAACACCCTGCACACTGTCCGCCTCCCTCACCCCAACCACCCCTCTCGCTCATGTCCCACTGTTTCTCTCCCTCAACGACACATAGACCATAAGTATGGGGTGAAAGGTCAGCTCACCCTTTCCTCCAGGCTGGCGTCCTCACTGGACGGTTCTCGTCCGTCAGCCACGTCTTTGCCGGTGGGCGTGGGCTTCTTGGGGGCAGGCTCGCGGTTCAGCGTGGTGTAGCCCACGTGCTCGTAGATGGGGTTGATGGTCATCTTGGCAATGTACTCGGCCGCCTTGGTCTCGATGTAGAGCGTGATCAGGCCGTCCGTGACCAGGTCGTGGATGGACTCGAAGCGCTTCTCGCCCACAAAGTGCTTCCCATCGTAGTAGAGACGGAAATTCCGAGTCTGGTTGCCGAAGCTGCCGAGAGGAGAGGCAAGGCGAGGAAGAGACTGAGTTCTGGAGGAGGAGGACAACGGCAGGAGAGAGGGAAGAGAGAAAAGAGAGAGGTAAGAGAGAGGGAAAGGAGAGAGGAGAGAGGGAAGAGACAGAGCAGAGAGGGAAGAGAGAAAAGGAGAGGGAGGGAAAGGAGTGCACACGAGCACAAGGAGAAAGCAGGTGAAGATGGAGGGGACCCAGCCAAAAGGTGAAATGGGTGAAACGAAATACGTTCCAACGAAACGGTGACTGACTGCTACATGTCTGGCCATCTGTTACAGCAGAGCGCTCTGTCTCACAGCTGGGAAGTGCAAGAACATCATCCTGAGCTTTTACACACACACTCACACACACTTAATAGCACTGCCCATATTGGCTTCATGAACTACAGCACTTAGTGGCTGTGCAGGATCCAAACCAAAGCTAATCAATGAGAAGATTAGAAGATGGCTGGATTCTGCTCTTCAACCATCACAGCCTAGCGGAACCACAGGCTTCAGAGCAGCAGGTTTGAAGCTCAGCTATGGTCATGTGGTAACACATTTACAGAGGACATGGAGACACCTTACAAACGGGCGATAATACAGTTTAGGTTTGCTCCTTTCCTTCGGTCAGCGCAGTGACAAACTTCGATTTTCAGGCATCAAAGCCAAACTGAAACGCAAAGATTTTTTCTGTCAAAGCATTACTATTGACTGAAAGTTACAGATTAGCAGTGGGAATTAATTATGCGGTATTCTGCTTAATTAGTCTTAAAGAATATCAATTCCAGTTTATCATGCAATCAGTGTCTCCATTATGTGAAATTGATCAGATAATTGAATATTGATGAGGCATAACCTTATCTCTCAATGCCAAGTGTGTACTCAGTGTGAGGTCACAGATGAAGTGTAGGCTATAATTACTCATATACACACATATAGTCAGATAACACTTCATACACTTCTGGCTAAACGAGCTGCTATGTAACCACTCCGAAAGCAGTGAAGCTTTATTGTTCAAACTTGTTTAGGGCAGAGTAAACTCTTTAAAACTTTACATCAGTCAGCACTGTATTCGCCAGCATTATAGAAAGTCATTGTATTTTGAGGAAAACACTGAACTATACTGTTGAATGTTGTGATATGGCTTCCTTATTTCAACCCGAAAAAGTCAGACTAGTCTGAAGTAGCGGCCTTTGTACACACTCAATGGGTTTCCTGTGTGAGTTCAGTTACACTTCCAGAGTGAGACATACATATGCACACAGACACATGCGCACCCCCCCCCCCCCCAACACAGACAGACACACACACGACACCCCCACCCACCGCACCCCACCCACGCAGAGAGAAACACACACTCACAGAGACACACAGCTCCATGCACATGCATGCACATGCACACACACTCCTTTCCCAATTAGACGAGCACTTGCAAACATTTAGGAACTAGGCTAAACAGACCTCTCTCTAATCCTGTTTAAGACAAACACACACAGACTGCAGCTCTTCTACCACACGCACACACACCCACACGTGTCTGCACCCACACACAAACGCACCCAGGATGTGACCCGCAAGCACCATAATCAGGCAGTTTTTATACCGAATGACTAAAATACCAAGCCAAATTAAAAAGATAATCCTCTTTATCTGGCATTTTTAAATCCACTTATACATATCTGCCTCTTCCAAGAAAATGCTCCCAGCTTACACACAACCAAATGAAATGCAGAGAGAACATAGAGCAAATATGACAGACATTAAGCTGGGTTTTAGTAACTGAGAAATATGATGAATTAAGACATTTCACAAAATCTGTGTACAACACAGTTCACACTGTTTTCAACAGTACAGACCCATTTACTCAAATCCATATTATTTATAATACATAGTCAAACAGTCCTCACGTTTTTTGACATTTCATCAGATTTCTACAGTATCTACAAAACAATAAGCTCACGGCTTACAAATGTGTATGCGTTTGAGTATCAAAAATATTTACATTTTTTATTTTTACACTCAAAAATGAGACTCAAATCATAAGAGAAGCTAGTGTGTGTAAACACATGGCAAGTCCATCCACACAAAGCATTACACCCCCCCCCATATTAAATGAAGTGGGCAGAATTATAATGGCTAGTTCTGCATTCATGATTTGCCTCAGGATAGGCTGCTCAGAAGCACTGAACAGATTTAGATGGGTCCAGTTCAACTATAAAACTTCAAATTATAAACCATGAGGAAGAGTTACAGCTGAAAGGAGAAAGCCCTGGGGTGCACCAACCGTAAGGCCAAGGTGTAGGTGCCCGGCTGCCTCTGGCTCTCCCGGATGAGGTAGCTTCCCTCGGCCATGCTCAGAAGCTGATCGGCCTCCTCTCTGGAGATCATGCCATGGTACCTGGGAAGGACACAGGAGCCACGTCATATTCTGTCAGGTCTCAAAGCTGCGCAGAGCAATTTACTAACCAGGTAATAACAGTGCACAGGACAGGCACGGGAACTCACTCGCGTCCATAGTATTTTGGCCTGTTCTCAACCTAAAAGACAAAAAAGGAGAGGAACAAACTAAACATCTTAAGGAAAACACTGAGGTAGCCATGGAAATAAAGATCCCTCATAATATCCGGAGTCCTTTTTCGATCTTAAAAGGATGTGCCAAGTACCAGCATCATAGATGATTTAATCTCAACAGTAACTATAAATTACACGTTAATAACATTGTTAGATTCTATGGTAAGCTACAGAGAAATATTTAAACACTGCAAATCTGTCAATTGGAAATATAGTATATTTAGAAACATGTTTTTGCATCTCAGTGCTAAACAATACGTTAGCAGAATGATGTGTATATATAATTCATGACAGGCCGCCACAGAGAAGGACTCCACTGTAAATGGGCTTTCTCAACATTAGCATAATAAAAGCCCTAACAGCAAGGCTAGCCGTTTAACCTTGAGCCCACTGTGAGCTGGCCGTCATCGGCAAGCGCATGAATAGGGAACATGTGCGGATTCAGATGCTGTTGGCTCATCTGCAGCCTTCTCTGTATGCACAACACAATCATTAGCCTTCACTACCGATACAACAGGCGCGCGCGTGCACGCACACGCGCGCGCGAGAACACGCTGTGCTTTGTCTTAGTATATTGATTACAGCGTTACAGAGATGCTTGGCAGAAATAAGGAAATTTGAGGTGGAATGCAGGGGAAGGCAACGTATACGCATCTGTGTGGCTGAGTGGGGTTTTGAACTGGGGGGGGGAATACGGCTCGATACACATTTGCATGGGTTCAATAGCACCGCGCCCCCTCGACCTGGAATATGTACGATAGACGGCGTGTTGTCTTCCCCGAAGAAACGGTCTAATAACTACAGACGGTCTCCGGCGAGCCCTGTTCCGGTTTACACTGTGACGAGACCCACACGGCGGTGTGAAGCCCGTTTCGTCCTAACACGCTTACGAGGTGAAAGGGACCGAATAAGTGAGCGCGGGACGGCACTAGTCATTCTGTTGTATTACGCTGAAAATACCAGAGATTGCACATGCTGGAAAAAAACGATAAAGCAGGAAACACCAGGGGCTACGTAGGGGCGATGTGTGTTAATGTTATACAGTGGCAAGTGTGTGTTTGTGTGCATGTGCGTCAGATCAAAGACAGAACTGAGACACGCTACTCCTCAAGACTGAAGAACCTAACACGGAGCACTACAGCTTTCTGGGCTTCTGTGTATGTTGCCTCACTAATGTCAGCTATGACACACATTCACTCACCATAACAGGAATTGGCATGCACCATTTCAATCTGTACATCAGAAGCATAAACAAACCCCAATATCCTGTTTTTACATACATAAACTGAACATGGGCAAACACACTGCACTGTTGTTACTACACTGACCTTCTGACCTGTCGGAGCCCGATAAACATACTGTTTTTATGGAACAAATGCGATTTGAGGAGAACACACAGGAATAGTACTACTGATTTATTTATCACTGTTTACTTATTCATGTGTAAACTGAAAAGACGCAATATACATTAAGTTTCTCTGCCCACTGTATTCCAAACCTGAAAAGCAGAAAGTGGATGGGGGTGCCAGTGTTTATGGGTAAATACATCAGCCTGATACACCGAGGAAAAGGGGGGGGTCATCAACAAGAAAATATGACTTATGACTTAAGGTTTCACCAAAATGGGCCACGCTGTGATGGCTCAAGGGGAAAGACGTACTCAAACTCTCCCTCCTTTACTTATTCACTCACTTGTTCCCGTTTGTAATCTCGCTCCTCATCTCCCTCATTCACTCTCCCATTCTCCACTTTTACACACAACCTAAATCGAGCAGATTACCAAAAAAAAAAAAAACAACCTCAACCTTAAATCCTTTAAATCCTGCCATATAAGGTGGTCTGGATGAACTCTCACCCCGAGAGAAAGACTTGCTGCGTGGTGGAGAGGTGGAACTAACCTGAATGTCTACCGGACCATGTCAAGAGCTCATCACTTGGAAATCTCGGCTGCTCTCGTGAAAGCTGAACAAACTACCTGGACTCCATCACAGGGACAGCGCGGATCACAACACTACTCCCACAGGCCAGGCCAACCCCACTATCAGACATAACGGGCCGAGAACAGACCCCGCCCCTTCCCAAACAATCCCAGCTGCACATCGCAGTCACTTTCATTTAGGTGATTGTGCCTGTACTCTGCTGTGTTTTCACATCATCTGATTATCATAACGAAAAAACAAAAAGAATAATAAAAAACAAGCTCAAAAGCCTCCACGGTGCATTCTAATGCATTAATCTGCAGTGCTGGTTACTGTTATGGAGATGAACACCCAGCAACACTGGCTATTTTCTCATAAAACGCTCATTAATAGTACAGCAGGAAGCTACTGTGGTCCATTAAGAGCCCAACTCCCTGCACAAATACACACGTTTGATTTAGTCCAAGAGCTTATTAACAAGCCCTTTGTGAGATGAATCGGTTACGCTGGTTCAAAGAAAGCACTAAAGCACGGGTCGCTGTGGCCTCCAACGACCCGAGATAAAAACAGAGAAAATACTGGCCATCATAAATAAGGAAATATCAAGCGTCAGTACGAAATTATATTAAAATTGACGGCAAAATTGATTAAAAAAAAAAAGCCATTTCAATGTGCTAATGCCCTGTAATAGCGCAGGAAACGTCGACTAACCATATTCAACAGAGTAGAGAGTAACCCGATTACTAAACCCCAGGACAACGTCTCCACCCTTACACGCTGCCCTCACCCAGACCGTGATGGAAGACAGGCCAGGGGAACCCAGACGTTTTGCCCAGACCAGACCTCATAAACAAGGCTACATCAGCGCTGAAGGGTTTAGACAAACACCAGGCCACAGGACCTGAAGATCCATCGCTGTTTGTGCTGCTGGAGACCACAGAATCCGTAGGATTGGAGACCATCTTATTTTCCCATTATGTTATTTTAAAATAATGAATCTCTCTGTGTTGTAATCTGTTTTAATCACTTTATAAACTTGTTTTTTTTAAGGCACTAATAAAATTATGTTATTATTATTATTATCATCATCATCATTCTCCAGATGCTCCATATAAAATTATTACCATCCAATCCACATACATTAAGAGTGCTGAATTCTACACGAGTGGCCATTCTCCAGTTCTAGATTGCAGGGCTCTTAGGCAAACAGTGTTAAATATATGCAGCGCACAAGGCAGATCATGCATGACAGATGGGGTTCGGCCACAGCATACAGTAATGGAAAGAAATGCATCTGTAATTGCAGCCAATTACTCAGAAATAGACAGCAAATATATTGCTTCAGTAGCCTTAAAGGCTATTTCCTTAGCAGTCTGGGATGGTAGACAAATCACTGAACAGTTTTGCATAATAAACTGAGGGATGGGAGACAGTGGATGTGCAGGGTTTGGAATGAACTGAGCGGGGGTGCTTGTGATGAAGGTTTGCTTGGGGTACATAGGCGACAAATTAACATATTCTGAATGAGATGCAAATCGGGTTTCTCCAGCCTGGTTTGGAGGGATTATACAGGGTTAAATCTCCTTCCACAACCCCTCCTGCCCAGGGGAGAGTGGGCTTTTCAATAAACAGGCTTTTATCCATACGCTTGGCCTGAAATGGCCCGAAATAGGACCTTAATGACCCCCTGAAAGGGGGAGGGGCAAATTCCCAACATGCACTTGAAGACACAGTGTGCATTAATACGCCTTCATGTTCGTCCTTGACTAATTAAGTGTGCATCCAGACGGCTGGGACGGAACACTGTGTTAGTGTGTGTGTGTCTGTATGCGATACCAGGTGAACAGCTGAATTACACCACCAGCAGGAGAGAACATCTCTCCGTGCTCTGCACAGCCTCTAATGATCATCTCCCTTTGGTTGTGGTCTTCTCACACAACGACTCCTTTAAAACTCTATTGTGCTACCAGCATAAAAACAAGAACCTAAATGACAGCATTTTACCACACTTGCTTTTCCCAATGACCATTAATTAGTACAAATTTAGTCTCAGGGTTGTTTTTGTGTGTTTGTGTGTGTTGGGGGGGGGTTATAAATTTGCCCTGGGAGGGGGTTGGACTTCTGCCTCATCTCTACACACATCTCCCACTGAGGCGATTTCAGCTATCTACCACAGCCCCACCACCCAGACTGGAGATAATACAAATGAATAATTCAAAGGCTTTACCTTACGCTTTCTCTAATTAATACTCCTATCCGCCTGACTAATCTGGTTCCGCTGGGGGAGGGAGGGGGTGGCATGTTACAGATCTTTCACTGTTATTCTTGTTGATGCGCTGTTAATATTGTAGCTAAACTCAGAAGAGAACACGAAAGAGCAGTCAAGATTTTTATTCATATCAAAGCCAATTAAATATTTCGGAATATCACACTAATAGTTCTGCACTTGTGCATTTCATCTAAAGGGAGACAAATGTTCACAGCATGTCTGAAAAGTAAAGGAATACCCATATAAAATGAAGTGAGTAATTGGGCTCTCCTTCTCTCCCATTCCCGATGAACGCTCACCAAAGCATCTGGCTGAGCGCGAGCACAAGCAACAACAAGTCGGTTTGAGACTGTGAATACTGTACACGTGTAATGAATGGGAAAAACGTCGCGTGTTTCAGGAAACACGTCTTGAAAAGAAATTTCATTATGAAGTACTGGAAACATGATACTAGCCATTTTCAAGGGACTGACGGACGTGATTATCAGAGAAGTGCGTATTGCTTTATCTGCTCACCTCAGTAGTGCAGGTAATACGTCGGGGGTGTGGCGCCTCCTGCTGGAGCTGATACACTATAACAACAAAATCATAAAAAATATGTCTAAAGTAAACATCGCCCTATTCCCCAGAACAACAAAATACAGATCCATAACCAGACTGAATGATTAAAAGCTTTATTTTAAAGATCACTGATGAGCAAATTCCCATGTCGTAATATGGAGATGCAATACCCTGGGGTCAACAGGAGAGCAAAGCTGACAGATGATCGAATGACAGGTATGAACTATAGCAATATGTCTTTCATAGCAATAGGTTCTTTGGTTCTCAGCATTTAGAGTTTGTACCTTGAGAAAGCAAGAGGACCGACATACATTAATTAATTAAGGCCATACTCACAGTAAGATTTCCATACTGGTGGTCTGTATTCATCATTATCTGTCAGAGAAAAATTAAAAGGCACATTATATGTTAATGGACAACATTTGGCTAGAACCCCTAAACACAACACCTTACAGAAGTCCTTTGTTGTATACTCAGAAATGATTTATCCTCATTGCTGGTCTAGAGGCTGGATATTATTTAAGATAAGGAAACATTTGGGTCATGAACCTGAATACAAGACCCAGACAGTTCATCAAAGAACAAATGTGAACACATTAACAAAAAAGGCCACACATTTGATTAACATACAACAGAATATTCATTTTAAATCTAAAGTAAAATTAGCCTCTCTCTCTAAGCCCCTGCAAATGCTAATGTATGCTGAATATTAAGTATCTGAGAGGCAAAACAGTGTGTGTGCATTAGCTGCATCACCTGTTACTTGACAGTCGCTACATTTAAGTATCTGGGTAAGGGTATAGCACCCTCTAGTGGCCTTTAGTGGGTGAACAAATGCCCATTTGCGTGTGTAAATTCTGAAAGATTATTCACTAGGAGAATCAAATGTTTCTCTAGGTAAAGGCCAGATAAGCACTTGTACGAAATTGTTGCAATCGTCTTATTTCACAAATAGCTGCTCAAAAAATTCTCCATTCAGCACAAACTTTAAGACATAACCTGTGAGCAATATAATATATATATTATATGTTCAATGTAGCTAGGGTTGTTTTATTTATATATATATATATATACATTGAACATATAAAATATAATTCCTAGGAAATGTCAGGATACCAGGACATATCATAAAATGAATAATACTGAATCTTTACACACGTCTCTTACATCCCACAATAAACTAGATAGATAGTTTAGATTCAATAGATTCACAAAAAACATGGACCTTGCTAATATGATTTGCAAATGGTCAGGATCGTCTCAGCACTTGGCCAATTGCACTTTTCTATTTTATTATTTCTATGTATGCAATGAATACATAAACAAAACAGCGTTGTTGCCTTCACATTTTAAAACAAGACAACACATGCAGTAATAGAAACAAGATATTTTATATGGGGAGACCTCTCCTTACAAGCATTTCTGATAAGTTCACTTACTAAATCTTGAAAATATTCTTGAAATTGCACAAAAACTAGTTGCAACAATTCACCTCCTATAACATGCTGGGTAAAGTTTGCTTGTCCTGAAGGACACGTACCACAGGAAGAAGCAACGCGGAATAATTAAGTTCGGGAACAAGCTTAAAACTCATTCATCAATGTGTGACTGAAAAAGGAGAATGAACCAGTTCGTTCACAGATCCCGGCTGCCTCTGCAGTGGAGTGACTGAGCAGCCAGGAAAACCCTGCAGAAACTCTCAGTGGAAGGAGGAGAGGAACAATGGGACCCCACAGAGCAGAGGATTTGAAAGAACATTTCAGGGGCTTTCAACTGAAGATCGTTTCCTTGCATGTTACGTACAGCACATCAAACTCAAAGGCACTTTCAGCTAAGCGTAAATTGATGGATGCATGGTTATTATATTATATTATTATCCAATTGCAATTGTTTTCTTTTTTGCACTGGTTATTATATTATTCCAACAAGGTATTTCATTATCTAAGTCCCAGAAATCAAAATGACCTAAAATGATCTTAAGGATATGATACTCATCAAAACAACAAAGCAAAGCCCATTCCAATGACTCCAGCTCATTAGACAACACGTCCAAATGTCCCAACATAAAACCCTGCAACCTCACGTTCACTGACAGAGGAAGGAAGACCCCGTGGCTTTATCCCAGTTGTGGGGATGATGTCGGCGCCACAGGCTAAATTAGGATGCATCCTCCACTCCAGCTACGCTGCCCCTCCGGTCAATTGTGCCCCTCCTATGATTCAGCATTTAATATTGATAGAAAATGGCTGCCCCCTTAAGATAAGAGCTCCAGGGAAGAGCGCTTCCTCCCCATGAATAGTCATTTTGCCAACAAGTGTCTGGACCGTACAGGCGCTATGCTTCTCGATTCTAGTGCTGAATCCGTTTTTGCACTACAGACACCCCATAGAGTCTTACTGGTACTTAGCTGCGGTGTTGTAACTCATATTCACAGACATAAAAGGCGATTGTTCAGCTAGCCTTTGAAGTGGTCATGGCATGTCAATGTCAATTGTTCCGTCTCGTGCTGTTGCCACTTCAAAGGGCAGCCGAACAGAACGGCTTAAGTTAACTGGAAGTCCCTCAGGAAAGAACGAAAGAATTACAGCGTTCTTTCCGATCTTTCATACATCTCCCACGTTCCAAGAGAAAGTGATTTAGGCCGTAGGTATCTCGACATCCCATCAATATAACAATCTATTCTCAGAATACTTTCACACCAAATGTACTACAAACACAACGTAAATGACGGTTATCTTGATGTCAATCACGTTGCGGTTTAGATAACCTAAGATAACCTGTTGGCTTTGATAAAAAATTCCAACTATAAGAGAGATCCACATGGTCGAGTTATTGTTGATTCTTGCAACGGCGAACGTAAAACGTTGCCAAAAGGCCACTACACGCCCTGAGGCGCTCTGCTGGTCTTTATGAAAACACGTCCCTTTATTGAGACCTGTAAAATGTACGTTTTGCATAACATTTAAATATTATAAAGAGTCAATGGAGTAATCCGTTATGTTACTTACCGAAGACATGGATAGCCATGTTATTGCTGTAATTCCGATGGACAAAGATCGGCACTGCAGCGGGAACTTCTCCCTTTCTCATTCAGAGATTTTCCATGAAGAAAATATGGAACTTACCAAACAACCTGTATGAAAATAAGATCTTTTAGTTCAGTACAAGCGGTCTGCCTTTGTATCCTAATGTTTTCTATTGCACGCGCGCCTTTCTTGAGGTTGCGCAGGCTACTGAATGCTCAACTTTGAACCCCACTGAGTCTAGCTATCCAACCGCATCAATTCAGCAAGACAGCCGTATCCCAGCGGCTGGCGAGTTAGTTTGCCAGAGACGCAGGATTTATGTCTCTAACTGAATTCACCGGTTGACTCCGTAATGATCCGCAGCTAGGTATTTTCAAAAATCTTTTGCTATCGATGTGCAACACAGTAACCTCCGACTCACTCTGTATCCCTGCACTGAAGTCGCCATCTTGTGAAACCACATGACCAAAATCTCATTTATCCCCAGGGACTGCAGCCTACCTCTTCATGGCGCGTTACCATGGATACCTGAGTGTTTGGAGGTAACGGTGCTTCTTTGACATACATGTTATGTTCACATTGTATAAGTGTGCAGCCTCGGTGGACTTTACTAACTCGGTCTACAAGAAACTGTTACTGCCTTCTTTGTGCATGTTGTGAAATTAGTAGGTTTTCAGCACGCAATGAAATATCGTCCCCTCTCTAAAAGCATTATTTTAGATTAGGCTGGTTTGGTAGCCTATGGGCTGCGCAGTCAAGTATTCAAGATAGATCTTTATTACCATCACAGCCACACAGAACGTGCAGTACACAGTGAGATCTAACGGTTCTCCTTGTGCCAGATCCAAACATGACATATATGCATGAAAGCATGCAGGGTTCATGAAAGGGTAGAAGCATGCAGAGTTAGGGTACTAGAGCATAAACGCACACGCACATTTAATATGTCTATAGCACAACAATAAGACATTATAGTAACAATAACGGCAAGGGCATAGACGTAGCAAAGAGGGTGTTCAATACCCCCACTTTTGCTGAAACACTATTCCACCCCCTAACCCTAACCCCTGGGCAAGGGACATAATCTTTGCAATCTATATATCAATATACAGTCTTTGCATGTACTTTTTTCTGCATTTTCTTCTGATTAACTTTAGTTAGCCTTTCATTAGCACTACCCTCAGGTAGCATAAACCCAGCTCTGTTTTTTCCCAGATGGTTGTCCTGTGTTGACAAATTAGGCACACTAACAGGAAACAGTGGACAATAGCAGCCCAGTGGCTGGAGTCCGACTACAAACCCTTCACATAAGTCATTTCCCACTGCTTAACAATAGCTTATAGATGAAGCCAGAGAAATGCCTTCTATTAAATTCATAGAATATAATTCCTTGAACACACTATACATGTAGCCTACTGTAATCTATGAAACAGCAAAATGCCACTTTACTCATTGATGAGATGAGATGGTTGGTTAAATGTCTAATTGTCTAGTTCAGTGTCTGGGTTATTTTGTGAAAAGGAGATGAACAGACAATGATTTCACAAAGTAAATGCAATTACTTTTTCACAGGACAAGATGCTGACATGTCAATGTATTTTGTGCTAAGAGAAGTATTCCTCCAGGCTAGCAGATCCTCTTCAGCAGGGTCCTTCCCCTTCATGCTGAGGAGGGTGAATTCCTTGTTTGTTTGCTGTGAATGAGGATAAACTCCAAGACAACACCCTCTAAAAAATGCCTACGTTGCAATCCTTTCCTGGAAGACATGGCCACTCTAGGGGTTTAGTGGTTTACCACCAAGCTTCCCATGCAAGTGGTCTTGAGCGTTCAAAATGGTGGGGACGTATATTTTTTTGTCTTGTTTTCAGTGGCTGCAGTTATGTGTCCTAATGCAAGAATGGGCAACTGATCTGTCTGATTTCGGTGGAAAGTAGCGCAGAGAGACCTCATTGAGACACCTCAATCTGGTTTAAACATCTGGTTTAAACAAACTCTCAAGAAATGCCAGTGGCAACACAGTCAAATTGACTTATAAACCAACAACTCTAAAATCACTGGAGATTTTGCCCTCAGAAGACGAATCATGTCATTGATGCACTTCAAAAACTACTGAAGTTCTCAAGCAATGAGTTACCAAGTTTACCGCACAACATTTTCAGTTCATGCTTGTCTCTGTGTGAACTCATGGTTGATTACAATCTGTTCACCGAAATCAAAGAATCATATTTGAGAGATTTGAAAATCTCAATGTATTGTCTTCTAAGCCATGGCAATCTCTCTCTGCATTCAGACAATCACACAAACTGCAGATCCTGAAATTGAATGGAAGTTATATTTTTAATTTAAAGGCAGTCACATTTCAGTTTAAATATCCCTTTTAGTGCTTTCCCCACCTGCAGACACAAAGTGAACAACAACACGCTCTTTTACTTAGATCCTCAGGTTTATTGATCAATCCTCAGCTACAGTCCCTGGACTTGAGAGCCAACATGTGGAAATGTGACTGTAGATTACTGAGCCTGAAGAGCTGTCTGGAGTTAGGCAGACAGCGTCTTGCCTCTGTGAGGGGCTCTCAACCGTAACGTCAGAAAGGTCAGTACCTCCACACGATCAACAGTGCAGTGATCCGCAGCTTTGACAGCTAGCGCGACAGAGCGGAGCCCTGTGACCAATCAAAGCAAACCCACACAGGCGACGGCTCGCGGGCGACCAGACAAACCCGTCATCATGGTGACAGATACCACGCTCACAGAAGGGCGAAAAAGACCGCTCTGCATCTCATGATCGAGCATACAGACAAACCAAGAGCGACGCAATACCAGCAACGGCCGGCAGGGGTAGTCTTGACACCTCCAAAAAATAAAAAACGACAGATCTACTGGCAGCTCCGAACTCGATAGGTGTAAAGACCGTGCTGGTCCCCCTTACTTGATGCCTGATGTCATCCTTGCAGAAGAGCCCTCAAGGACCCAGTCCTATGCACCGCACGTCAAAATAATAAACAGTTTTCCCGCCCCAAAGTTAAAATTGCTATATTTCAATGCATGAATTTTTACATAACATCAACATTTGTAAACATGCTGACTGGATTCAAGTCGCAGACCATTGTTCAAGTCCTGCCCATAGTCACAATAGAAAAGTTTGATGGTTCGATCTGCTGACTATGGTTTAACACATGTATCATTGATTTTTGCAACCCATTGCTTGCTGTTCGTCTAAGAGCAAGATCACTTTAAATATTTAAAACTTTTAATAACTGAATATTTAAAAACAAAATCCTGGCTTGACACTTAATATAGCAGTGTTTGACAACTAATAACTTATTTTACAGTAAATACTGCAGAGCCTTAATATTAGAGTTACTTTCATTAAAGGAGCATGTCGGTAGTCTTTTGAGGACTTGAAATTAAAGGGAAGTGAATGAAGAGCTATCAAATTAATATCGACTAGATCTATCAAATGAAAAAAAAATATATCAAAAACATATGAAACCAATTTTTAATAAATGACAAAAACATAATTTATTTGTGCTCTCCTGTTAAATCAGCCCTTATGCCCTTCCAAGCCCTCTCTGTATTGAATGTCAGTAATGATTTATTGACTGGCTTTAACATACTGGTTCATATAATTAACATTTAATATAATCACAGTGAAAATTACTGGTGAAAAGACTTCTTGAATTAGCATATGGGATGCTGTGGTACCTGTGCTGAGCCTGTGAAAATTCTGAAAATAAAAATTATTTTCCTGTCACCACAAGATGGCAGGCTATACCAAATTACTAACTGTTGAAACCTGCACATACAGTATATTGCCAAAAGTATTCATTCACCTTCCTTGACTCACATATGAGCTTAAGTGACATCCCATTTCTAATCCATAGGGTTCAATAAGACGTTGGTCCACCCATTGCAGCTAGAAGAGCTTCAACTCTTCTGGAAATGCTGTCCACAAGGTTTAGGAGTGTGTTTATGGCGATTTTTGACCATTCTTCCAGAAGCACATTTGTGAGGTCACATACTGATGTTGGGCAAGAAGGCCTGGCTCTCAGTCTCTGCTCTAATCTATCCCAAAGGTGTTCTATCAGGTTGAGGTCAGGATTCTGTGCAGGCCAGTCAAGTTCTTCCACACCAGACTCTGCCATTCATGTCTTTATGGACCTTGCTTTGTGCACTGGTGCACAGTCATGTTGGAAGAGGAAGGGGCCAGCTCCAAACTGCTCTCACAAAGTTAGAAGCATGGAATTGTCCAAAATGTCTTGGTTTGCTGAAGCATTCAGAATTCCTTTCACTGGAACTAAGGGGCCAAGCCCAAGTCCTGAAAAACAACCCCACACCATAATCACCAAACTTTAGACTTGGCACAATGCAGTCAGACAAGTACCGTTCTCATGGCAACCGCCAAACCCAGACTCTTCCATCAGATTGCCAGATGGAGAAGCGCGATTCGTCACTCCAGAGAACGCGCCTCCACTGCTCTAGAGACCAGTGGCGGCGTGCTTTACACCACTGCATCTGATGCTTTGGCATTGCACTTGGTGATGTATGGCTTGGATGCAGCTGCTCGACCATGGAAACCCATTCCATGAAGCTCTCTGCGCACTGTTCTTGAGCTAATTTGATGGCCACATGAAGTTTGGATGTCTGTAGTGATCGATTCTGCAGAAAGTTGGCGACCTCTTCTCACTATGCGCTTCAGCATCCGCTGACCCCGCTCCGTCAGTTTATGGGGTCTACCACTTCATGGCTGAGTTGCTGTCTTTCCCAAACACTTCCATTTTCTTATAATATAGCTGACAGTTGACTGTGGAATATTTAGGAGTGAGGAAATTTCACAACTGGATTTGTTGCACAGGTGGCATCCTATCACAGTTCCACGCTGTAATTCACTGAGCTCCTGAGAGCGACCCATTCTTTCACAAATGTTTGTAAAAAACAGGTGCTTAATTTTATACACCTGTGGCCACGGAAGTAATTGAAACACCTGATTCCGATAATTTGGATGAGTGAGCGAATACTTTTGGCAATATAGTGTATATAGAGAAACGCAGATGGAAGAAACAACCCTGAAATAAAACTTAAAGAGATATTAAAAGATTTATTACAACATCTTATTAATTGATGATACTTTATACATAACTTTCACCAAGTTACAAGTTTACTGCCAACACAATAATAATGACATCCTTTTTCCGCATTGGGGCCAGAGTGTAACAAACAGCAGAAACACAAACCTGCTGCTTCCTGGCTGAGAATCAAAACTGCCACATGTTCAACTGCAATAAACCAAACTGAGACAGGATTTAAACATTGGTCTAATTCTCTCAGAGAATCAGTCATTCATGCAGGAAAGCACATAACAATGACCGTACAAATTTACCTGTTAAACAAAATGATCCTTAAATAGATGATACTTAGAAAAGCAAAATAATGCAGCAGTAAAACTACACAGTAGTAAGCCAATACATTTTAAGAGAAAAGGCAAACTGATCCAAGCTGATGATAACAGGAGTTACTTATTCCTATTCTGTAACTGTCACTAAGTTTAACTGCAGTTAAATAATTTAACTTAAAAACAGCATACAGACTTATCTTCCTCATATTTTGAAAGCACATTGTGGTTCTAATAACATTTAGAAAAAGTTTCATTATTATTGTTATTTTTAGGTTTTATGGGAATAAACTGTATCTGCTCCACTGCTTTTTTTCTTTAAAAAAACCCTTTGTTTAAAGAATGAAGTGTATCTGTAATACAAACACAAACGATGCACATATTATCTGCAGATACCACATATGTTATCAGTAATGGCATTTACAATGCTTCCTAGAATGCAATATTTTGAAATAAATAACAGCAATAATCTTATTTGCTCCAACAGTGTCTCAGAGAGTAGAACACCACAGACTCAGTCGTATTGTCAGCAAGTGCGCAAAAAAAGAAAGTCTGTACACGAAGGCTTCCATGATTCAAGAACTTAGTGTATGTTATGTCGCCACTTGCCCAATTCCTGTTTCAAATCAGTGTCTGCAACTAATAAATATAAATGAGTGGAACATAGGTAAATCAAGATCAACGAGAAGTTTTTATGGCAAAAGATGTACTATTTCTACAATTTCTGCTTTTGTACCAAACTACTCACGGAATGTTTATCAAAGCTTTGTTCTTAAAACACACGCTTTTTCTAGCCAAAGGTCCTTCTTAAGAGTTACTTTTACAGGTATTAGATAACTTAACATTCAAACCACATCACACACCGACTTGTGGAAGGAGCCAACTACTCACTCACAAATAAAACGTGTCTATGATCAGTTCTGAGCTCGATCACTGAAGATTTGTAACAGCGCAGGTTTTCAAATCTACTCCTAGAAGCTGCCAGAACTAGTCACGTTCACTAGTCAACAGTCACACACTCCAGAGAGGGCAAACACTCCGTTCTCACCTCATGTGCAAAATGTAAAAGGCAAAAGAAATAAAGAAAAGGTCTGCATGTCCTATCTGTAAGGTCTGCACCTACTGTCTGTAAGGTCTGTACCTCCTGTCTGTAAGGTCTGCACCTACTGTCTGTAAGGTCTGTACCTCCTGTCTGTAAGGTCTGCACCTCCGGTCTGTAAGCCTGTAGCAGTGCTTGAGAAATTCCGTTTCCCATTACGAAGAGCCGTGAAACACTTTGGCATGTAGGACTCATATAAAACACACAGAATTGGTCATAACGGCGGATTTGTAACTTTGCACAACGCATGATGGTGCACGTCTGCAAATAACAATAATTTAATAAATAAACATGGACGCAAAGCAGAGCGGGAAAAGGAAATGAGGCAATCCAAAGGTTTCCATGTGATCTGTAAAGTGCCATCTCATGCATCTCTACACGCTTTCTTTTTTTAATGCATTTGAAGGGGAAAATAAATAAATGAAATCAAAGACATGATAAATATTCTCCAGACTGAAGAAAGTGAGGGATCTTTTTCTTCCTCACATCAACATGGCTGCCAGGAATAACAGTAACTCAGAAGCCAGTAACTCCAGAACAGTAACCGATCAGCTTCCGGAAAGCTGAGTGCCTGGGGCCACACCTCCATTTGACTCCTCCCCCTCTGTGCTCTGATCTGCGGTTCGCCCAGTGGTTGGGCAAGGGGTGAGAGCAGCTACGGTCGCCGTGGACGAACTCACGCCATTGGACGTGCTGACGGAACTGTGCTGTATAGCCTCGTTATGGGGGCTGCCTGGGACAGACATCTCCTCACAGCTGTCCTCTTTATCGAGCACTAAAACACAGAAATAGCACAGCTCAGCACAGTGACACTATGCACAGGGAGAAAGTTTTCTATAACACATATTTAGCATTATGTAGCTATGTAACAGTCATGTATGTTTCAATAAGCTGATGGATCAATACTATAGGGCTCGGTGTGATATATATAATAACGATGATTCAAACAGTAAAACTATTTTTTTCTGCATTGCTTTGTGACCAAAGATGAATGATTATAATAAGTATCTTAGAATTTTTATTCATTTTCATTGAATTGTCAAGAAATGCCAGACTGAGTTTACTGTGGATTAAAATTTAACAGTTTTGTAGACGGCGTCAGTCACATTGAATGTATATTACCAAGAGAAACCGTGTCACATCGCATCATAGTAACATTTGGAGAATCAGCAAATACTGAATCGCTGCCTTATACATCGTAAGTGTCGCATTATTTACAGCTATTTAGCATAGGCTATATTTCACTATTACGGTGACTGTCACTGAAAAATCCATTTATGTAATGAAACAACCTTAATCTGTATTTGGGAACGTAGCCAGACATAAACCTACAGAAAAAAAAAGACACGCAGACACACAGCGAAGTCTGACACTACGCAGAACACAGGGGCCTGCTTAGTTAAAAAGAACGAAGCACTTCACTCATTAAAAATGCAACCTGTGCCCTGCGAGTACTGCACCGCCATACGGCTGGGGTATAGGGTGGAGAAGTGGGTGGAGAAGCGTGGGGTCCGGCTGTGGGCTCCCCACACCCAGCCGCTCAGACTCCGGAATGGAAGGACAGCAGCGTGTCCACAATCATTACGTGAAGAGCTAGTAGGACAAGAGTCTGCACGTTTACATACATTTGTATACCCTGCTCGCTGCCCTCCACCAAGAACGCTGAGGTGCTTTTAGACCTGCGGTGTGAACGGTTAGCACCATTTACACTGGGAGAGGTCTGCACTGCCTTATCAGATTAGCGCTACGTTCTCATGATAGCGAAGGGACCTGTTGTTCTGGAAAATGGTTAGGACCGAACATTCGCGGGAAAAAAAAAAAAAAAAGTTATGGAAATTATATTCTCAGCTCAAATGTTTGAAGGACCCAAAGCATCCTGGAGCTCTTCTGAACCTTTTGACATACTCTGAACAATTTCAGGCAACTTTCCTGCATTGTGGTAAGAGACTTTTGCATAACACTGCGCCCGCTGAGGTAAAGTGTGGCATCTCGCAGAACTCTCTGCTTGTACACCAAGTGCTGGTCCCAGAGACGTCTTGGCAGTTTTTCACAACTCCTGATTAGAGCTTTAATACAAATAATAGCACAATGCCACAGTTCTGACCCTGTGAACACACACGAGGCATAAACAACCCAGCTCGTCGCCACTCTAGTCAACTCCGCGCATAATTGCTCCTAAACTCAGCCTCTGAGCGTGGGCCGTGCTACGCATTTTATTATTCCCCCCGCTAGCTCAGTAACCTTTAATTAAAGTTACAATGTCATTTTAAACCAACATCATAAGGGTGCATTACAGGCAGTGGCGTGTGGATAGGCCCTCACGCCCCTCCCCAAGTTCTCATTTGTTTCTTGCTACCTTGCCAACTACTGCAGCGACAGATGATTACAGCACCTGATTTTAATGACGCTCGCGCTGGAGAGAGACAGAGACTCGCGGTCCAAATGCCACCAGCTGCTCCACAATCGCAGCGAATTAATTGGATCCTGATGAGGGAGGAGAGGAGGGGAACAGGGGGGGGAGGGGAAAAAAAAGCCTCCACTCTTTCTCCGAATCGAAAAAGAAACGCAGACTACTATGATAATTAATACGGCTAATGATGCAAGAGTCCGCCGAAATGGCACTGGGTAATTAACGTGGCGGCTGGTTATCTCGCGCGCGCCTCTGATTCAGGCTCGTAAAAAAAGACGGCGCGTTTAACAGGCTCCCGGCGTCACGCAAGATAGGGAGCGGCTCTGCTGACGGCGCTCTGATCGGGTGATTTACTGGTACTCTCGCACGCTCCGGGGCGAACGAGGTCAAACGCGGCGGAAACGGCACGTGAGTTTCTCGCTCTTGTCTCGCTCTCGTCTCGCTCTCGTCTCGCTCGGCATTCAGGCTCTTATGATTACCCCTAATGGCACGAGGCATGGGAGCACAGGGCGAGATGTACTGGACACAGCCCCCCCCCCCCCCCCCCACCTCCACCCCACATCCCCGATCTTCTAACCGCCATGAACAGATGGACTGCGTGCACTGCCAAACGGAGGCCTGGCCTGCCGTGCTTGCAGGGCAGGCTGGGTAATATCCCCCCCACCTGCCATTGCGCTGGCTTGGCCACGTGAATACGCGTGCCAGCAGCAGACAGAGCAGTGAGGGCCCCGTGCAACTCAGGGGCCCAGGGGCCCCGACGCTACCGGCGCTAGCCCCCAGCAACCAGCCACTGCCCCAGCCTACACGTTGGACCCCCCCCCCCCCTATACATAATTCAGTCCACTTAATACGAAATCCGCAAAACATGAACACAGACCGCAGCCTTTTCGACGCATTACGGAACTTTTTGACGGAATAAATGACCATCTGCTGTTTAGATGCTGGCAATAAATGTTGTGAAATCTCATCTAGTTGTTTACTACAATGAGAAGACAGAGTGGTGGAGGCTTTTTGTTGTTGTTGTTCATTTGTTTCCTCCCCCATCTTATTTCTGCGGCCTGCTAATATATGACCCCTCACACCGCTCTCCAGCTCCAGCTCTGCCAACGAGAGTGAAGGATGGCTTCATCTGTTACCACGGCGCCCCGTCTCCCCCTGCAGCCCGTCCGCGCGACGCCCACAAATGATCCCCATTCCCTGACAAGCCAATCGCGTCGGGCCACCATCGCTCCCGCATTATACATGGGACGTGTCAGGCGCGGGGGGCTTTAACAATGCGGCGGCGTATCGAGCGGCCTGGTCCTGCGACCGCTGCTGTACTCCGGCCCGCTGACGGGGCCTCTGCCGCCGTAATGGACCCGTTTCGGAGGCAATCATTGTCAATACAAGTCAGAGCCGCTCAGCTCCAGCTCCCGCGCCCGCTCGCTGAGTTATGGCGGCGGGGCGCCGAGGAGAGGAGGCGTTCTCCGTCTCTCCATCGCGCGCAGGCACACGCGATGGCAGTCTATCTGTGCAAAAGTTGAAGGCACGCCGTGGCCGAATCCTCCCCAGAAAGTGCTTACGCCACGGCGGCGGGAAACAGGCGGCCATTAGGTTTTAGTGCTTGCGGGAGGATCCGCTACTAGCGCCGCCGCGTGCAACTGCTGCTCCGTTCCACTGACAACAGCAAATTGATACGAAGTGGCTGCATATGGCAGACGAGCTACAGATTTGCTCATTTCATAAGATGCCATTAAAGCAAAATGGCTAAAGATGCGCCCGAATCGCATATGCCCTCCCATCTCCGACGGCCTCGTTTTACAAGTCCCTTAAAAGGGCAAGAATACTGGGTGGGAGGGGACAACTTGCCAATTAAAGCGTTTGAGTGCACACATCACTATGTCACCATCTCGTACACATAACCGATGATTCCCACATCACGCCCCGAGAGGCTGAAGTTGTTCCTGAGTGGTTTTATTCCAGCGGGGCATGTCAAACATGTCACGTTTTTTTCATCCAGTGCCCAACATGCCGTTTGCATCGCACACATACCATACGGCAAATAACAAAAGAGTGAAAATAACGAAAGATCACACAGGAAAGAGGCTCCAACAGGCCGGCAGTGGCAGTAAAACTGAAGGCGAGGTTGGCTTATTCCCCAACTGCCCTGTGCTAGAGGGTTGTAGGAGAAAGCAGAGATGGATTAGCAGTGAATCACCTAATGGAGCCTCCTCCTTGGCCAGCAGCAACCCTGTCATGAAGTGTGCCAGAGAGGCCTGCCATCTTAAGCGTCTCTAGACTGTATAAAGAGCGGCGGCCAATTCAGTGCCAAACTTTTTGGTCACTTATTTTTCTTGGGGCTAAAAGAGCTTTCAATTAATCACAGCGCGAAGGTCAGCAGCACGTCTTAAATCTCAACGCCAGCGCAATGGTAGGAAAATCAAACGCAACGTAATGAAGTCATGGTGGAAAGGTGTAAATGTGAGAAGCTTCAGAAAAGTCTAACTCTCCAAAATCACCACAGAGATTTTTGTTGCTTGTTGGCTTTTTGTGCTCAGAGTATTCTCAACCCCTCGATTGATCAAAATCATCCAAGCATGTGGATTCACAAGCAAGCTCTTGTTCTGATGGTGAAGACAGAGGTCTCGATTTTGCTTTGTTCTAGGCACGAAGACCAGACCTGAGGGACGGTCTGGAAAAAAAGCATCTGTGAGCTAGCAGTGAGGTACTGTGAGCTAGTAGTGAGGTTCTGTGAGCTAGCAGTGAGGTACTGTGAGCTAGCAGTGAGGTACTGTGAGCTAGCAGTGAGGTTCTGTGAGCTAGCAGTACCTACTACTACAGTCGCTACTCACAGTGGTAGCCCGACTTCTTCTGCATGAGCGTCACTGGACAGTCCTTATGGGCCAGCAGGAGCTGCTTCAGCTGGGCAACCTCGTTCCGCAAGAGTGTCACCTCACTCTGCAGAGAGAGAGAGAGAGACAGAGAGAGAGAGACAGAGAGAGAGAGACAGACAGCATCCACTTGAGATCACTTTTTTGTGACACCAATATGGACATTGAGCACAGAAGGTGGACCTGTACTTTGGACAAAAATGCAGGTAGACCAACTGTTTCAGGCACTGTTACATGTCTTCCATGCGACTGAATGCATGTTAGTTCATGTGACCAGCAACCTGATATAATTTTGTTATTCATGTGACTGAACTCAGATTCTTATTCAAAGACTCAAGACGTGTCTCAGACTCAAAGCGACTCAAAACATCTGTGCCACACATGGACAGCTCAAAAAAGATCAGAACATAACGCTAATACACAAATACAGCCAACAAACACCGATTTATGATAAAACCAGACAAAACATTTGCTTAAATATGTGAAATGTAGGAGGAAAACGTTCATTTTGACATTTGAATTAATTAGAACTTCACCCTCTGCCAGCCAAGTGAAGCATTCTGAACCATTACCCTGAAAAGACGAGAAAAGGAGGGAAAAAAGGCGATAGAGAAAGAAGCAGCAAGATATTCCCTCCGTCAGCAAAAAACCCCGTGCCCTGTTCTGCCAAGATTTACTCTCCCCTTATGGCTCCCGCGGGACAGCGTTGCATGCGTGCTGAAGGCGGGCGCGTTTAACAGTGAAGGTGACTTTAGGAGGATTTAGAGGTAAGCTCGCGGGGTGAGCGGGGCAAGCCACTCCGCGGCAGATTTAAGCGCTTCCTCCGCTCCTCTGAAACACGGGCGGTGCTTTAATCTGTTCGCCTAAAAACCGGCCAATTTATTTGATTCCATCTGTTAGGGCTTGGCAGTGGTGGTATGGGCAGGGTGCGCAGGAGCAGATTTAAACCCAGCTGCTGGAGCCGTGGATCCACACGCGGTGGCTCGCAGCCGTGTCCCATTACGAGCGATGCTCTCGCGCCTCCTACTGCAAGGCCTCACCTCCACCCGTCCCTTGTCCCCCTCCCCTCCCCCGCTACTCCACCTTTCCTCTCATACAGGTGCCGTCCGTGGAACAACGGCGTAACTCCGCCACGCCGGTACGGGGGAAGCCGCTGGGGGCGGATCACTGCGGATTAAACGTCGGGGTGTAGGCTCCCCGACAGGAGATGCAGGGTTCTCGGAGGAAAGCGGAAGGTTCCCAGGGAAACGTCAGCGAGGCCGTGACCCAAGATGCCTGTGCAGCAACACACGCAGCAGGAGCATGCTTTACATTTACTTTACATTTACCGGCGACCCATGTTAAATTCATGATGAAGGTCGTGGTATCAAAAGCAGCGGGTACTTGAGTTTCAGCGTTTTTTTAAGGCGTCGGTGCTTTGAAGCTAATTCCTGCTTCGCCCACTGTGCGCGTTCATACAGCGGCCTGCGACGAGGGCCGCATACGAAGCAGGACGTGCCATTTGTTCTGTGAGATAACGTTTTATGCCGTCACAGAGGCGACGTTAGGCGCGGACCGGGGGCTGGGCAGCGTGCCGGCCGGTTGGCCCCAACACCTCGTTAAAGGGCCCGTTAAGGATGATGTTAAAGTAATCGCACATCATTAGAGCTCTGCGCGCTGATCAGCAGAAGCAACTGGGCAGAGAGGGAGCGTTACGACACCCCGACGGCCCCCGATTCATGCACCGCATATAAAAACACACTATAACACCACATTCGGTTTTAAGGAGGGAATTCTCCTCTGTACTCTACAGTTAACAGTTACTGCCTAATACCCTTATTAGCTTCCGTCTCTCTCTCTGTCTCACACTGCCACACGTCCCCCCTCCCCCCCTCGTGTTCAGCCGACTGCGTTCATTCCTTCATTCGTTTAACCCTAAGCCACGTTACAACAGTCCCATCAGCACCCCCCGCCTGTCTTCTCATCACAAATTAATCTGCTTCTCGTCCTCCTGTTTCCACTCTGGGAGGCCCCCCCTCGCGGACATACGGGACAGACAGCCCGCAAACAAACAGCGGCACATCTCATTAAATTGTCTCCTCGTAGCCTAGCTTGTCCCCATCAGCGGAGACAACAGTTAGGTGAACTGTTTCGAACTTGTCAGCGGCAGATCCTAATTGCCTGCCGCAAAATGGCGGTTCAAAGAGACGGGTTTCCCTGGGAGAGTTCCAGGGGCCAGCTCCTAAACGCGCAGACAGGAGAGACGACACGCTTGTGTGCCGATGACATCTGGAAGAAATATCTTTATTGACAGGGATGTATCAATGCAGGAGCCTTACATGTAGCCACCAACCTACACACACACACGTACGCTCACACACACAGTAACACACACACCATAGCTGTCAGAACAATACACTTCTTAATCACCGTTAATAATTTCATCACTATGCCAGGGAAAATGCCTACACCCATTGTGAGAACATATATGAAGATGAACGTCTGTGTAAGTCTGATATTAAAGACGTTTGGTTCTGAACTGCTTAACCCTCTTGGCCCCAGACACATTCTTTTGTGTTCAGATTAGTGTGTCAGTATAAATTTTGCATCAAATGTTACATTTTATTTACTACAGTATTACAGCTTGCTTTTTGTATCATTTTAGCAGAAAAATGCATTGTTTTCAGAGTGGTGAATAGGCTCCTGTTTAACTGCGTCTATGATGGAATTGTGGCTTTGGCTGCCTGTATGACCTAATGTGGCATAATTGGCACAAGAACTTCTAATGACCAATCTGTGTTTACTAACAGAACTATATAAGGCTGTTTTTTACATATATTTTACTATAATTAAACATGATAATTATATAATGACATTTCAACCACAGATCAGTTATCAAGTGAAATAGATACTCCTGAAAACAAATCTTTAGCTCTGCATCTGATTAAAAGTTTACAATGTATTACAGTCTGACTTCACCAACAGCAAGTATGAGCGCATGTAATGCAAAAAACAAAGAAACAGAAGAACAAACACAATTTGACCCTATTGAAATGCTGCTTGGGTGTGGGTCACACTTCACTGTGTATAACGGGGGTTTAACAAGCATGTCCGTATGACCAGAGGCGATGTGTGGACGGACTGACAGGCTTGATGTGGGCAGGCAAGGCTCAACAGCATGGCTAAAGTTACCGCTGCCGTGCCTTGCTGGCAGAGGGCCTGGAGGGCAGTGGGGACGTGAACTGAAGAGAGTGAATGTGAGACTGTGTTATTGAGCTTTTACTGCTCTGTGTTTTCTCCATACACTGGGAAGACAACTGACATAGGGCCATTCAAACGAATACGATCTCATGCAAACAGTATTACATTAGTAAGTGGTTTGCCGTCTGCTGAACTAAAGTAGGAGCCCCGTAACTATGGAGTGTTTTTTTTATTCTGTTTCTGCTTCCTTAGTTTCTTTTTTGTGAATAAACTACCAATACATATGCGTTTTATTTTGGACCCTAGTCAACTTATACCCATTTGATCACCTGTTGGAGGTGCTGAACCTCTAGCTACTGTCTCTGTATTGCTTTAGAGAATATGCAGGGTGATTGGGAGCAGCAGAGTATATGTTTAGGTGTTTATATATATAGGTGTGTGTTTAAGTTGTGTGCAGTCTCTGCATGTGTGTGTACCTGTAGCCTGTATGTGTGTGTGTGTTTAAGGTATGTTTACCTGCAGCCCCTGCGTGTGTTTATGTGTGTGTGAGTGTTTAAGGTGTGTGTACCTGTACCCTGCCTGTGTGTGTGTTTAAGGTATGTTTACCTGCAGCCCCTGTGTGTTTATGTGTGTGTGAGTGTTTAAGGTGTGTGTACGTGTACCCTGCATGTGTGTGAGTTTAAATTGTGTGTACCTGTACCCTGCGTGTGTGTGTGTTTAAGGTGTGTACCTGTACCCTGCCTGTGTGTGTGTGTATAAGGTGTGTGTACCTGCAGCTGTCCGTTCATAGAGCTCAGGTCCTCAGCCTTCTTCTCCAGACTCTGCACCCACACTTTCCTCTTCTGTCTGCACCGGGACGCTGCTGCTCTGTTCCTCTCCAGAAACTTCCGTCTCTTCTCGTCAGGGTCCTCGTTGGTTGACCTGCGCCGCCGGCCACCAGTACTGGGTGTGTGCTGAGCCGGAGGAGCTGGGGATGCCTGCAAACACACACACACACACACCACACACACAAACGGCAAACACAGGATAAACGCTAAGTAGCTTTAGCATGATACCGCTGTTAATACAATATTGCTAAGACTAGCCTTGTGAGAGGCTTTAGCCACGTCACTGACACATACACACAGCTGTACAACTCACGGGTGTTTCTGTGGTTGACGTGGCTGGCTGTTGTAGTGACTGGGGGTGTGTCTCCTCGGCTGGAGGTGGGGCCGGGGGCGGGGCTGGGGGCGGGGTCTGGCTGGCAGCTCTGCTCTGGATGTCCCCTGCATCTCCGTTGGTTACTTGAGGGAGCTGCTGACTGAGAGCCGCCTTCAGTTTCTGCATGTGGATGAGGTCAGAAGATAAGGGCAGCACAGGTGGAGTGACGGGTAAAGAGACCAATCAATGGGATCATCTCTTCCATACAATATCGCCGGTAATAGACACCACTGAGCACTGCTTATATTGAAAGGTTAAAACTGCATTGAAGCACCAATTTAGCAAATCATCACAAAACCGTCAATGGCAACTGGCCAAGCAATAATTCTCCTATTCGTTAATAATAAAAACTTTCAGATGAGTATGCAGCTTTCAACAGGTCGTCCTTATAAAGTGAGCTTCCGCTTTTGCTAAGGTACAGTGTCAAGAGTTTACAGTGTACTCAGAACTCACAGTTCACCTTAAAATATTAACTTTGTTGTGCTCACTGATCAACCAGCAAGCTACTAAGCAACTGCACAGCTCATTTTGTCCCCTTAAAAATCACCCGACAGCAAAAATGTCTAGCAGTTGTCACACACACTTCCGTCCTTTTAACTAAACTGCGGCTGTAACGGCACCTCTCATAAGTCAGGGCTAAACCGCATTAGACAGAGGCAGGTACGGGAGATTAGAATAATTAGCACCCAGAGAAAGTGGGAGGCAGAGACTAAAACAACATATTCATCACTACTAAAAACAGATGCTTCCCTGCGGCCTGTTCCCGAGGAGGAAGAGCTGTCGTAGCTAATTCCCTATTCCCCCGAGACACCTGTGATTCTCTTCTGTCAGGGAAATCTCTCTCTGGGCCAGGCGTGGTGCTGTGTAGCATGGCGACCGGGGCACCAACCGGCCCCTTCCCTAGCTCCGCCTCCCATCGAGCCCGTCACGCGGTCCCCGCGGCCGCCTAACGATCATGTCAGCGCTGGCACGCCAAGCGAGGCTCGCGCCCTGACGCGTCCGTCTCCGTGTGGCCGTTCGCCAGCACGTGCGATAAATATCCCGCCTACGAGCCGTCGCCCTGATGGAGGGACAAGGAGGGAGCAACAAAGCCACCCCAAAACAACAACAAAACGGAGGCAAAGGTGTCTCGTAACAAATGCAACCGCAGCAGGTGAACAAAGCAAGCGAGGGCGTGGGGAGAGAAGAGAGATTCATTTACATGGAAAAACAGGGGAAGAACATTCTTTTAACAGCTACCTTTGCCAGACCAATCTATCTAGCAAATTAGCTTGTACTATAACAACCTTCCAGAACTCCCCTCCCTGAGACGCATTATTCTCCTAGAACGGTTCATGGAATGGAGACAGAGAGAAGGAGTGAGAGAGAGAGAGAGGGAATGGAGAGAGAGTGAGTGAGAGAGAAGACCGATTCATATTTCATATCTGCCACAGGAACCTCATCAGTGCAATAACCCTCTATCTCAGGGGTGTTATCCAACCATCTGCTACTATATTACTTATCTTTATTTTGCAACTAATTAACAGCATAATCTTCTAAATTCAGCAAGTTAATTATCATTATTGTGGTCTTTGCAGCATCATCAGTCCTTGTAAAGTGCCGTGTGCTGTGTGTCTTGGGAGGAGAGGAGAGAGAGGGATAGAGGGATGGAGGGATGGTGAAAGGGAGGGGCAAACTAAGAGAGAGGTCTGTTTTCCTGATGTGGGCTCATTAGATGCTTTCTGAAGAGCTGGGTTGAGGAGAAGTGTGTGTGTGTGTGTGTGTGTGTGCCTGATGCTAGGGGGCCATTACAATGGATGTTAGAGTGACTGCTCTGCTGGTTCAAGCCCTTGTCTGGCATGTACGCCTGAGCTTGTATTTGTGCCAGGGTGAGTGTTATGGTGATAGGAGAGCTGGCGTGTGTGGGTGTGTGTGCGTGTGTGGGACGTTGTACAGGGTCAGGGTGGATTCTGCTGAACAAAAGGTTCCATGCAGAGTGAGACTGACTTAATGTGCCTTTCTGAGCGTGTGCCAACTGCCCTCCCCTCCGCGGTTGCCCCCGACGCGACAACCCGCTGAGCGCAGCGCTGTATGTGCGTTTGTCATCCCTGACACGCATGCAGACACACGCTATGCGCACGGCCCTATGACAGACAGCGCTGGGTCCCACCCTTTGGCCCCACCCCCCCACCACCCCTGCCCCGCCCATGTCTGGAGGAACAGCATGCTGTGAACATTTACAGCAGAGTGATCAACACTTCATCACCGCCTCGCGCTCGTCTCCCACACAGCCCTGTCTAGCCACGCCGCTAAACGCCTCGCCATGTCGGAACATGGCACAGATATGTAACCCGTCATCTCATAGGCAGGGCACCACAGAACGGTCAGGACACCGTTACCATCATAAAAGTTTTCAAATAATAATAAAAGCAATAAGAAATAAAATAATTCTTAACATACGTCATTGGTCAACATTTCTATTTCTATTTCTATACCATTTCCATTTGCCCACATGAAACAATGTGAATGTTTCCACTGTACAAAAGGCAACCGTGACGTTATATATGATACTGTGATTACACTGATTTTCTTAAAACTACACGTGTTTACACAATATCACAGTCACAAAGACATGTGCTTTTCTCTACATTTCTTTGTCTACAACAGAAGGATCCAATTTTTTTAACCAGTGCCCTCTAGTGCTGCAATAAATGAACTACATTTTAATAAAAGCTTGTGTGTGTTATGTATAGAAAATAGATAATTCCTTAGCTTACTAATTATTTTTTACATTCGGAAACATGAAAATCTTTATAATCAAAAGGCCTTTTCCTTATAAAATGAGTGGACAGCTCAGAAAGATAAGATGACAGATGAAACCTGTAAATTAATATGAAAATAAGCATAGATTACCATCTTTGCTTCTGATTGGATGGGTTGTGGAGAGGAGGGGCCAGGGATTCCGGGAACATTAGGCACTACGGTGACTGGTCGTACAAGCTGAGACAGAACACGTATAGAAATACATATGGAGAAAAGAAGGGAAGACAAAATTAGTCTCCCTGAAGACATGTCTTACATTCCCACACGCTCACTGCCCTCTCCTCACACACACAAGTGCTTACACAGGCACGCACACAAAGTGAGTAGCAGGCACTCTGGCCAGCCCCATAGCTCAGCCTCATTAGGCTGACTGCCTGGTATTTGCAGGAAGCAAAATCACACAAAGATATAGCTGCAAAGGACTCCTGTCCAACCACCCCCCACAAACACACACACTAGGATATACAGGAGTGTGTGTGTGCGTGCGTGTATCTGTGTGTGTGTGTGAGAGAGAGAGAGAGAGAGAGACATCCATTAGCAAAGTGAGGGATAAGAAAGATACTGGCCTCTGGGACATAATCATGTGCTGCTCAGTGTACCACACTGGCAGTTACTCTCTCTCTCTCACACACTCTCTCACACACACACACACACACACACACACACACACACATACACAAAGGCTCTCTGAGGGTGGACAGACACACAGGTACTTAAACATCCCTCACATATCGTAATAAGGGCCTGACTGCCACCAACACCCCCTTACTACATCTAGCCAGTGCATGTAGATATAAATCAAACGAGAATATGCATGTGGTACATCTGTGATCTAGCTGCTCGCAGTGCATACAAGGACAGTGAACATGTCAGAGCGTCACAGCAGTGTGCAAGGGCCAGAGTGAAAAAGAGCCCATTATGGTGGGCCTGTGTCTGTGCTCTCTCTCTCTCTCTCTCTCTTTCTCTCTCTCCCCCTTCCCCTCTTTTTATTGCCGTGACATACAACTGCCCTTTTCTAAGGTCCATTAGTCCTCCCATTCCCCCTCTCCATGCCAAAAAGGCAGAGCCAGAAGAGTAAATACTGCCCCGTCCTTAATGCCACTCACAGTCTGAATTCCACGCCACTCTATTGGACAAGAAGTGACTTTCAAACGTTTAACCATCCAACAAGAGAGGCTAGTTTCTTCTGGACAAAGTTCATTAAAACTTTTTTTAATTTTCTTGAAATTTCTGAAAATACTTTCGACTAGTAACATTCTTTCCAACAACCTCAGTGATACATACAGGTCTGTTAGAAAAGTTATCTGCCTGTATAAGACCTTTAAAATGTCAATATCTTAATTATATAGGGGAAAATGGATCTTTTGGAGTTTTCTATATCTGGTAAATGTTCAAACATAATGTCATTTCAAAACTAATTAAGTGTGAATAAATGCATGGTACCACATCTACATCAATAGGCTTCAGTGCTGGCCGTGGGCAAACTGGCCACAGTGTCTACTCGCGGAGTAGAGAAAAAAGAGAAAGACAGAAAAAGGCTAAGCTAATAAATTGTAGAAGGTCACATGGTGACAAGGACCACATGGCATTCCACGAGTCTGAAAAATGCCAGTGATTTTAATTACTCTGTTTAATTACTTTTAACATTCCTTGCGGTTTATTAATGCTAAAGTTCATGGTCAGTTAATGTCAATCAGTGCTGTAAATAACATTAGTTAAGTGGACCTTAATCTAAGTGTTGCCCGAGTGTAAGTGTTGCCAGGTGAGGGTGCGGCCGGCGGGCGTACGGGTATGGCAGTGGGGATGTGGACGCTGGAGCTGGCGATGGTGGCGGGGATGGCCACGGGCATGGTCTGGCCGTTGGGGAGCTGCAGGAGCACTGGGAAGGTTCCAGACACGGGGCTGGAGACAGAGGAGAGAGGCAGACACGCTCGGTAACGCGGTCAACGGCGGACGTGCGCATGACCTCATCGCAACAGTTCAAAAACACGTTGCAGGCAAATGTAAGAGCAAAGCTCTACAGCTGTTGCATTTTGTTCTTGCGTTTAAAGGATTTTACAGTGAGAAGATTAAAAGGCGGTAGGGATGTTGGTAATATTGGTGACAGAGCAAACTCATAATGAAATGAGAACATTTCCAACTGCGAGCAACTTGAAATAATAAGCAACCACATAATCAAAACAAAAAAACAAAGCTTGAGAAGAGAGAGAAAAAAAAAAAGCATGAAGCGAACTGAGATACAAACTGTGATGCAAAAACGTCAAACTCGAAGTCTTAAACAATAAGCAACATCTTAAAGCTACTTACACTATTGGCCTATTAGAGGACGGGACTTGGGTTATAACAGAGCTAGATGTTGGAGATGGAAGGGCTTGCTGAATAACAACACTAGCGTCAGAACTGGCCAGAAGTACATTGGGTTCTTGGAGGGAGGCAGGACGGACTATAGTGGACGTGGGCAGCGAAGTCGGCTGCAAAGAAATCTCCTGAAAATATCATACGAGACCGAAGGTGCATCAGCCATTCAGGGGGGGAAAAAAAAGATGCGTCATTTAAGTCCTATACAATTATGCACCGTGCTCTTTACACAGGCAGACACAGAAAACACAGGTAACCACAGGTAACCACAGAGGAGCTGTGTACGTCAACCTCGTTATGAAAGCAGTGGGGTGACTCGTGTTACACCCAAAGCTGCATTGTGCAGTAACATTCACAGTCTTAAATGCTGCCTGACTAACATAATATATGACATATTAATACAAGATCCATGGCATTTCAAGCTTCTTGGAATAGTGTGGGTGTGATCTGGGAACTATCCGTACAAACCTGAAACTGGACTTTAAGCATTTTGCTCATAGGATCCTGCAGTATGCATTGGCTAAAATGTGACTGAAACAGTGTAGCTCATTCAAGGGCTCAAGTTGTTTTAGCAAAGCCCAGGGTTACCCAGGGTCTCACCTTGTCATCACTGGTTGTGGATTCAGGATGGGGGAGAGGGCTGTCTCGATGTGATTCAATGGATGCGTGCTCCTCCATTTTGTTTCGTACAACGGGAGTTGCAAGAGGTGACAAGTCCAAGGGTAACTGAGAGATACCAAACACAAAAGTCGCACCAATAACTTCACACGACCCTGACGCACATGGTCACGCACGTTTATATTAACTTTTATGATGGACTTTTGGGAAACGGTGGTGTACTGTACACACTTCCCAATACTCCATACAAACACTTATTCACTTCATTTTAGAGCAACACACACTGGACAATACCTACATTAGCTATCTTCCATTAAACACTGTCCACTAGAACGCTATGACAGAACTGTACTGCAGGCTCTTTCTGCTAGTGTTAGCCTACCCTGCGCATGTGACATGCTCTATTCCACATGTATTAGATTAGGTTTTGTTTTTTCCCACTTGGCCTAAAGAGCTCGCTGGTTGTCAGGCCAGAGCGTTGGAGATTACGCGTGACGGAGTGCTGGTGATGAAGTCGCCGTATCTGGCGGGAAGATGTAGAATTCACGCTGCGGCTACTGTCAGCAGCCATGCCATGAATGAAGATAAGTAAGGGACACAAGGCGTGTGTGGGGGTCCCAGGATGGTCTCATGCGCACTTTCTGCTGTCTATCACACTGGTACTTGTTAAACCATAGTCTCATCCATTAGATCTCGCTGCTGTGTTCTTTAAGATGTTTTTTTAAAACAAATAGCATCTACTTTATTGGTCCTAGACTTCGTGGGGACTGTGTCTTGTTGTGTATCCTCTTAGCCTAACATAGTGGAGCAGTGTCGTAGGGTATAGTCTATGTCTCTTAAGAAATTCTTTATAGCTCTGGGGGTTACATGTAGTTAGTGGTGTTTTCTAACCGTTTGCCTTTTGCAATGTTGCATTACAAAGGTTTTTTGCTTTGTGACTCTAAAACACAGCATAATGAATAATCTCTAAATAATCTCAAGCAATCCTACAACACAGCTTAATGTTATCACAATATGACATATAATATATTTTCTAAAGCCCTTTCTGCAGGCATTTACTACATTTGTTTCCTTTTGTGTAGGACACCAAACAGCGGTGCACATAATTAATTGGCTATTCCACTGATTGTCCTGAGCATTCTGAATACATTTGGCACCCTGACGTGCGGTGAGAGTCTTCTAAATGTACTTCAGTTAAAAAGATTGTCTTATATGGATGAAATACTTGAATACTTCAAGCCCAATAGTTAGAATATGTGAGTTCAAATTCAATGTGATAAAATACAGAGCAAAACAGTCATTTGGCTTCCCCACATGAGGTGAAAGTTTAGAAAACCACCTACAGTCATTAAACTGGTCATCCAGTACAGCTGAACCTATTTCAGCACGTTGTTAACATAACAGTATTGTTTCAAATTCAAGGCTTGGCTATACATAACACAGGTGGGTTTAATGGCTGTTCTCATAGAGATAGTATTCAATGGTGATACATTTTTCTTATTTAAGGATATATATTCTGTACCTTTTTAATATCATCTTCCGTGGCCTTTTTGAAGTCGTGCTCAAATGGACTGGTAAGCTCGTTGAACAGTCCAACCTCCTCACAGTTCTTTAAAAAGCGTGTGGGGGTTGGTGTTTGGTCTGCAACAAAAAGCATTCAGGTGAATTACAACCATCAATACGCTCAGTCATGGAAATGGATATTTTTAAAATACTTACCAGCAACGATGACACTGTCATTGCGCGCTGGACCAAACCTGAGTGTCATCTCATGTTTATGTTTATGGACTGCCAAATGATCTTCATTTGTAAATCGCTGTTAAAGTTATTGAACATTTGAACTTTTTTTTATTATTCACAAATAGACTGACATCTAACTTTTATTTTGAAGTATGCATTTGACACTGTATAGAATTTGCTGGGGAAAAACAACCAAATAAAAAACAGTAACAGTTACTGCAGTGATGTGAATGTCTGTTGGTTCTGGGGCACACTTACCTGACCACAGCCTGGAGCAGTGCAGAGAAACGGTTTGTCATCACTCATATTCAGAGCTTCCGTTTGCCACCTCTTAACAGAAAATCTGTATTTCAGTAATTACAAATGTGCATTTCCTTTCTGATACAATTACTCGCGTACTGACCGTTTAGTTTTTTGTTTGTTATTATCTGACGAAATAACACTTTAGAGCGTGTTATTAGGATGTGCAACAGGAGTTGTTCATAAAGACAGCAAAGTTTAAATTCAGTTTAAGTGATTCGCTCCGCATCCTCACACAGCATCCTCAGAGTCGTGGATGATGGAAGTAGCTGACTTGGCTAGCTCGTTAGCTATCTAGGTGGCTACCTTAAAGAAGACATTACAATGACAGTTAGCGCATTGCATTTGGAAGTAAAGTTAAAAAATATCAGTGCTTTTTATGAATTCAAATGCACGTCCCTAAATCCGACCCCAACAGTCTGGACAATTTGACACTGCCTTAACAATTTGAAAACACAGTTCTTAGACCTCCTTACAAACTAGCTAGTTAGCTAGCTAGCAACGGTGCTAGGCAGCACCTTCTATTGTCAGTTTTAGCTGTGGCAAATCTTTAAGAGGACAGTAAATCTTTCTTTGGGTAAAACTACATCCAAAATCAAATTATGCCAACCAAGAAAAATATAATTTTACGTAGGCACTCGTTGCCCTCTCGCTTATACAGATGCTTATGATAACAATACAGGGTATCTTGTTTACAGTTACCAGTCTCAAGATAGTCACAGCTAGCTGACATTAGCTGTACCACCCATTCTTTAGCAGAGGATGACATGCTATCTGGCTAGTTAGTTAGCTAGCTATCATGCTTTATAGCCGTCGCCATATTAACCACAAAGCTGTCACTACTATGCGCGTGTCACGCACCCATAAGTAAACAGATCTGCATAACTCACTTCCGACTATTACTCCTCGAGACGTTAACCTGAGTGATGTCTTTGTTTACAAATACTGTTAATTGACGCGCTCACTTACCCACGGCCACAACCCTGACAGCCAAAAGCCCACGAGTCTGTTCTCGCGAGCGTTCGCTCCTGGACGCGCTTACGACCCCACGATGAATTCCGAAGGTCTCAGAATAGCCCGATTTCGGACAAATGCCAGAGGCTAAATCAGCGAAACTAAATCATCGAAATATTTGCTTGACTCTTTTCCCTAGCTTTATCGGTGAGTGTAAGCACGAATTTTTAAAAATACTGTAAAAAGGAAGCGGTCACTTAGGTCTACTTTACATAATAGCTAACGATATAATTACATTATAATCTACTTCCTATACCCACACCTTACTGATTTCACGCATAATCTGGGTGAATTGGACAATCCACTATATGAAATGTAAATCTGGTTCAATAGGCAGAGTAAATAGGATAAAAAAAAAGCTTCATACAAACTTCAACTCCAGGAAATTGATCTATATTTATTTAATGCAATGTACAAAAGCAAATGTTTATTGGCTTTAACCAACTGCATCCTACTTACACTTTATCATCTACCAGTACTGCAGTTCCTGAAAATGAGTGGACCCAAAACTAATACACTTCAATTGTGAAGTACAGAAAGTACCATCAGGCTCAAAGTTTTGTGGGTTGACGATCTGATGAGCATCGTTTGAGCGTGTCATTAGTAGGCAGGACCATAACTCCCAAGATGCAAAAATTACAATTGTCCTCTAAACAGTTGAAATACACTTTAATTTTGTAATTGATTACATTTTTATAATACATTATCCTTTTGACAGTGGACATTAAAATGTACTTTATTTTTAAACATGAACATTAAGAGCAGATACTTCTGATAGCAACAGTGAAGTCATAACTGAATACAGCATATGTTCCAACTGATAGCAAATTTTTTACATGGCGAACAGAATGAGGAAAGCAACCATCAAACAGAAGAGCCCCATGGCTTCAGACAGAGCAAATCCCAGAATAGCATATGAGAAAAGCTGTTGCTTCAGAGATGGATTCCTAAAAAAGACACACAGAACCAGTTATGACAGACATTTTTCAATATAGCACCAAAGTATACCATCAGGATGACCTGACAACTGTTCTTTAAATAACTGTTGATCCAAAATAATCAATGATCATGACCAGTCCTCCTCACCTGGCATATCCGATGATGAGACTACCAAACACAGTCCCAATTCCAGCACCAGATCCAGCCACTCCGACCGTAGCAGCTCCGGCTCCGATAAACTTGGCAGCAGTGTCGATGTCCCTGCTCACCGCGCTGGTCTGGAAGCCTCGTAGACACATCTGGGTGAGGGGAGACTGGGGCAGAACAGCAGCGGTAGCCTGAGGAGAGTGTAAAAGTGCAAACAATTATAAACAGGTCCTATTAAAGTTTATTATATAGCTATGAATTATAATCAACAGCATGGAGCAATTTGAAAATATGAAGAGCCACAAAGTTCAGGAACAGAGAGATTCACGTCTTTGAGCAGGGGTGCCAAACTCTTGTCTTGGACACTGAACAAGGGTTGGAAAAAAACTGTAGTTTAGTCCCAACCCTCATTTAAAACACTGTGCGAGTTTAGACCAGATCAGCGAGTAAGACACATATAGACCATCATTAGTGTATGACCATCGAAAGTAAATATAGATATGGACTGCAGTTGGGCAGATCTGTCTCAGAAGATACACAGGACTAACACCTCATCAGAACAGAAACGATGCTTCATGCCATGTATATCCATGACTCTTCAAGCCTTACAAAAGTAATTGTAATATAACTAAAACTGGACAGTTTAGCCACTATGGCTACATTCAGAAGCCATGCTTGTACCCAGTTCCTCTTCAAAGGTACAGAGAATTTTGTTCAAAAGTAACATTTTAATATAGATCCCAACAGCAAAAATTGCTCAGACAAATCAGTTGAGAAAGGCTCCCGTTAGGACTAGTATGATCAAGGAAACCATGTAGCCTTTCTGTACATTATTACTCAGCTTTCAAGTCCTGCAAGAGCTAATTAACCTTAGAATGGACAAGACTACAGAGAGTTGACTGCTTAATTGTTCAAGCACTCACCTCTGTCGTGACCTCTGGCCTAGACAGTACAGCAGCGGATACTGGTCTGAACAGAGCCCTGGACCCAGAACGCACCTGTGACACATTACTCAGTCAGCATAGCAAAAACAAACCTGCCACTCAAAAAAAGTGATTTGAAGGGCGTGTGTTGGGGGACTAGGAAGGGAGAGGTGCAAAAGTTCCAGTTCAAAGTTTATCACGTGACTACAAACATGGCTTACATCTCAGTGGTGAATGCAGAGTGACAGCTGGTTGATGTTTTCCCAATGTTGGGCTTTTAAAATGTACTGTTGCTTTACAAAAAAAAAAACTGTTGCTCACTGCCAGGGTAAATACTTTTTGTGGCCAGCTAGAAATGCATAGCCAAGTAGCTCCAGAAAAATGTATTAATGACTAATACGACCTGCTAGCTAGCTAACAATGGCAACAAAACAGCCACAATGACCGCTACACTTTGTGGGTTGCCGTAAGCGAATTATGAAATACTTTAATTGTAAAATGTTGTAGATGGTAGCTAATCACTGACTGACAAAATTCTATCTACCCATCTTGGTCAGCTAGCTTAAAGGCTCAGGTCTGGCAACAGAAGTTGCAGACAGACAAGATGCAGGTACGCTAACAGCTAGCCATTTAGCTAGGTAGGAACCTAACCTAGCTTAGCTACTACGTTAAGCAGCTAGCATCTTAATTTTGACCTCGGCTTACTTGGCCAAGCCACCAAATAAGTGTTAACACAACTCAAAAGTCTCAACTGGCCGCACAATTACACTACATGCACCACTGTGACAGCCGTCAAGCAGTGAAGAGAAGGACGAGTGAATGAATGAATTTCTAGCGGGGTCGCTAGCTAGCATCTTCAAGTTCAATAGAAGGCCCCAAGGAAAATATTCTCAAGGCAAGTCAGTACTGAATGAAGATAATAGTTCGGACCAAATTACTCACCAGGGCAGGCGTGGAGACGAATTTCGCACAGGCGTACATTGTAGATTTTTGGGGGTTTTAGCTAACCGGTTTGTGCGAATTTAGCAGGAGCCGGAGACTGCCTGTAAAGACGAGCCCAAAGTAAGGTCAGTGACGATATTTATACATTTATGCAGAAAAATATTGGTTTAAAGCAACAATTAATTCTACAAACGATTGGCGTAACGACCGCATTGACTAAGAAACGTTGAAGACGAAGGATGGGGGTGGATTTGATTTCTGTAAAATTGTTCCTTACTGACACTTACCGAAGACAGAGGTCGAAGCGCTAGTAAAGATACGCCTGCGCCAAGTTCTCTCTGCAAAAAGCCCCGGATGTGGTGACGTCAAAACAAAGGTTGTTTCAGCCAAACTTTATTGAAACTGCTACAAAACAGTACAACTGCTATTTTAAAATAGCATTCAGTGTTGGGTCGTTGTTCAAGACAAAACAGTATCGTTAGCTACAAAGTGTTTGGAAATAATATGTGTAAACTGACAGTTCGTAGCATTAATGTATTTGACATTGGAAGATACTCAGATCTTTTACCACTTTTTACACCTGGCCTTTTTGGTCACCACATCAAAACATTCTGTGGTTCCATTTTTCTCACAGTACTATCTGCAGTGACGTGAATTTAGCGCTGCACTCCCTTAGAGCCTGTCTTTGGGATCTGTCTCTGTCTCTCCTATTAAAAGTGTGCTGTTTCAGCAGCAGTATTTGTGAGGGTGATGAATGGCTTGCCAGGGCTGTGGGCCATGTGGAGGTAAAGCTAATGAGTACTGTGAGCTTCAGCGGGCTCTGCTGCTGCCTTCAATGTTCAAATCCCTCTTCTGTTTCCTCAGGTGTGATCTGTACAGGTGAACAATACTGGAAGTCGTTGCTTTTCACTTTGTAATCACTAGCACTATATGTGCATGCAGGAAGCCAATCCAGTCCTAGCGGAGTAACCGCGACCCTCAGTGTAGTGCTAATTTGCAGTGATTTGATCATATTTGACATGTTAATTACTTATGTTTGTTTAAGTGGGTAGTTATTGTATTTCACAGGAGCATCAAACTGCTCAGGCAAACATGCACTTTATGTACATTTATCTTATGTAGCATACTTTTAATTATCATCCTCGTTTTTTTTTATCAAACTGAACAATGGTGTGCTTACAGTATTTTTATATTTTTAGCACAAACGAAATATGGTAGCCGTTTGTATGAGATAAACAGTGAGATACAAGATGATTCTTGTGGTCCTTGGCCACCAGAGGGGGTCAAAGAGTCCAATGGGGCCTGTTTTCGAGATGTCCTTTATGCTTTAAGCCAGGCACTGGTTATATTACTATACGCGCAAACCCACACAGGACTTAAAAAAAAAAAAAAGTTACAAATTAATGATTGAGTATATAAATATATTTATTTTTACCTGTGACATGCTACCACTTTCCTATCTACTAGGTACCACATAAATTAAAATCACACTAAACACAAAAAAATAACATGTGATACCACCTCTCTGATGGGTACCTGCCTTGGGTATGATATGTGAAGGTTTAATTAATAAGGCTGCTATAGACCAAATATACTCTTCAGGATAATGAGCATTTAGTCCCCCCCCCAGGTTCATAGCTTTCATTTGCCTCCTTTCTCTCTCTCTCTCTCTCTCTCTCTCTCTCTCTCTCTCTCTCTCTCTCTCTCTCTCTCTCTCTCTGCTGTTGAATGAACATCTTGAGATGTTGCATTTGCATGCGGCCCCCATCAAGCTGCATGCACTCAGACTGGTAATAAAAGGCATTGACCCCCTTAACCTTTATGAATTACAATTTGTGCCAGCACCACATCCTGTCAGAGGAGTGGGCACCTACGGTGCTGAGTGTGTACTTGTGTGCATGGGAGTGAAGGAAGAGCATAAGTGTGTGCGTGTGTGTATGTTGCACTCTGTATGTGCTGTGCAGTTGTTAGAGAAAGAAGAAAAAGGTTTTTACAGGCTCTGCCCGACACAGTTGACAAGGCGTTCTGCATTCTGACAGCGCCGGCAGGAGAGAGCTACAGCAACACTGATGCCCTCCATATGCAGCAAGAAATGCACACACCTCATAGACACAGACATACACGTGCATATACATACGCACATGCATGCATGCATGCACAAGTAGACATGCCCGCATGCACCATGTGAAATCTGAAGTAACAAGGTGTGACGCTGTCATTTAACACTGAAATTTAGATACTAATATCACTGATAATATAATTCATATTCTTCACTATATTATACATACACACACCTTATTCACCTAAGACTGAATGCTCATTTAATACAGCATGAGTGGAAGGTTGGGTATAGTGAGTAATAATATAGGTATAACATTTTTATACAAACATTAGTTTTTCTGTTTCCTCATAACAGTTGAGGTTAGAGTTTGGATCGAGCAGCCAGATTGCACTGGAGTGTATCAAGGCAGCTTCTGTGGAATCCAGCAGTGGAGACCAGCTCACTGCCTGTGGGACTTAATGGACATGTTCCAGCTTTGTTTGTGGGCAGACGGAGATTTAAAGGTCATTAGTATTCACAGCATTGATTTTCTGGGCCAATCTATAATAGCACTGATCTGTGCTCTCTGCCACAGAGAGAGAGAGAGAGAGAGAAAGAGAGAGAGAAGAAATGCTGAGAAGAGCAGAATGATAACATCTCTCACTTTGTTTGAGAGCCAATGGTACACTAAAATCCCAAGTCTGAGAACATGCATATGAATATTAAAATATCAAGGCATTTATTTTGCAATATTAACTTGCAATATGGACGCCGAAATAAGAAAGCATGGATTTGTGGAGTTTTACTTCCCCCTTTACTGACAGGCAAATGATATGATTATTTAACAATGTTGTGCATGGTTCCATGTTAGTTCAGGTGCAATTCGGCTTTCTTTTGCATATAAGCAACCATGTCAGAGAGACAAATCCTAATTTGCTCTGACTGACGCAAAGCCAGCAGATTTAAATTAGGCGAGCCTGTGCTGTTGCCACTGTTGGCGGAGATTATCGTGCATTTTCTTGCGTAACTTCCACCCTCCAGTGATCTGGCAACAGAAACCTGTAAAACGATAACAAACTGCTAGTGCAGCACTGAGATCCACACCATCCTCATGATGGACGTGCATGGCCCCCATAACGGCCCAGGTCATTTTCCCATATTGTGCGGAGATGCACCCTACACCATTTCTCCGTGAGAGAAAGTGAGATGCTGAAATGCTTTCCACACCTTCATCTGCTTTTAACACAGACGTTATTTCCAGAGTAATGAACGCAACAGTCTGCAGCTCGGCTACAAATCCTCCTGCTGCCTGTTCGCACAATAATGTGTTTATGTTTTTCCATAATGCAGAGTATTATAAATCACTATAATCTACCTGAGTAAAGTGGACTCACTCTACCAGACCTTCCACTCATTCTCTAAATGAGTCTTCACGCTTTTGAGTCTTAGGGGTATGGTGTGTGTGTGTGTTAGTGTGTGAATGTGTGTGTGGGGGAGTGACTATTCGTGCTTGTCGACATAAACCAGCCCCTCAGGAGCTGTAAAATGTGTCTTTAACTGCAAACTAGAAATACTCAGGCATAATAATAGCAATATCACCAAGTGAATCATCAAGCCAATCGATGTGATAAATTCATTAAATTCCAGCTTGAGTGTGGGGAAAAAATAAGGCAGAGAGTGGAGTTGTCACATAGCAACCAACACAATTCACAGAAAAATTCACCGCTTTGTCTGTTTTCTCTCTTATGTGTGATGGGAATCAAATAGGAAAAGCAGCCTGGGACTTGACTTGGAAAAAAACTGCTGTCCACCTCATTAACTCATTCTCTCTCTGTCTCTCTCTCTCTGTCTGTCTCTCTCTCTCTCTGTCTGTCTCTCTCTCTCTCTGTCTGTCTCTCTCTCTTTCTCTCTGTCTCCCTCTCAGTACCTCTGTTCAGCAGTAGCAGTTTTGTGGCAGTGTGCGAGCGTGCTGACGTGCATGAGCTGAGAGGCAGCGGTGTGCGGGTGCAGGAGCGTGCCTGACAGGGGCAGCCGAGCGATGATTGGTTTACAGATGTGTGGTTCCTCTCCCCTCTCCAAGGTCGGCAGGATTTACACTCTGTGTGCTTATAGCTGTTTAATCTCGGCCAGCGAGGGGCTGATTAAGGCGCCCTGGTTATGCAGGACACATGACCTTTCTATTCTCCACCCAGGGCCCTATGAACACATCAACAACCGACACCTCACACACGCGGATACGCACGTGCGAACACACACACACACACAGATGTACACATGCAACCCCCACACATACTCTCATACTCGCTCTCTGAAGACATCTGGGAGAGACAGCGGAGACAGACAGGCAGGACATGTGTTGGGAATGTTCAGCAAAGCCGAATGGCGGTGTGCGGCGTGTCCGTCTATCTCTGCACCACCGCAGTCTCTCTCAGACATGCCGGGGTATTCAGACAGAAGACACCTGATATGATCGTACGTATGTCGTGAAGACGCACCGTCGTCCCTTCTTCCGTCTGTATTCCTTGGCACTCAAAATGGCAGCTGAACCTCACAGGGAGCATGTCAGTGGTTTGTTGGCTCCGAGTGCTCGTTCGAAGGATCCGGTGTCATTAATGTGACTGTCTCGGTAACGACCCCACTAGCCTGAGCACGAGTCGAAGGAGGAAAGAAAGAGAGAGAGAGAGAGAGAGAGAGAGAGAGAGGAGAAGAGAACAGGAGAGATGGTGTACACCGCAGGCCCTGAGCTGTAGAATGTCAGCAGATGCCCAACTCAGCGAGTTCCGGAATGCTCAATTAGTCGCTTTCATAGGCTCCATTAATACGCATTAATTTTCTCTCCCTAGATATGAGGCGAGCAGAATGCGGCCGGTCTGCTCCGGGTGGCTCTGCAGAAACATGCCAGCCTTTTGGAGCCGACCCATTGTGAATAAACACATCAGCGGTCGTAAAAAAAAAAAAGAAATAAAAAAATCACCACAGGACCATAACAGCGATGTTCACAACAATTGAAACGCCTCATGAAAATCAATCCGAATCTACAGAGTCGACCTGTTTGTTGTCAGTGTGGTTCAAAACAATGAACTGAGATTGGAAGCCCTTATAAAGCACTAATGAAACCAATCAACCAATGACCTAGCCTAGAGACCAGTAAAAAGTCATTTAGCTACCACTCGTTCAAGTGCCATTATCCCGAAATGAAGTGAGTGCCGACTTTGACATGCTTGTAAACAAATTATGAGGAACACAGGCCATCTATAAAGACCGACCCAGGAGACATAGAAGCTCAGTACTGGCACGCACATCACACACACATGGAATTAAACATCCTAGGAAAACAGGCATAGGAAGAAAATCTATTAAACGAATGTGGCAGAAACAACCGAAGAGGAAAAAGTAATCATTCCTTGAATCTTACACCTGTTGTATCAGGTTTGTAAAATAAAAAAACACGGATTCAATTTAAAAAAAAGTGAAAGAGGAAAAAGTAGCAATTTATAACAGAGTTGCCTTCATGCACATTGGGCTACACAGACACGCAAAATACGCACACACCCAGATGCACACACACTCAATCAGCACATGGAGTTAAGCAGAGAGATGCAGCCTTGACTCGTCAGAGTGCCTCCACGTAAAATGAGGGCTGAAGCAGCCGTTGCTACAGAAACCTGCTGGATCTGGCACCACTCCTCCCACACTCTGAGCCAATCTGGCACGGATCAGTCCGAATCTATCACAGAGCTTTACGAGTGTGTCAACCCCCTCTACCCCAGCATGGACGCGAGAGCAAACTAATGCAGGGTAAACCAACACAGGCTGGTTGCTCTCGGCAACACACGGCAGTCCAGACTCAGCCCATTCATCTGTCACGGTGTCCGGACCTGCCGCGATGCTGACCTCTCGCGACCCCTGCGTGTGAGAACATCCGTCGCCGCTTTGTTGTTCGTGGCGGTAGGCCTCACCTGCCGAGCGCCTCACGGCTGGCCACCAGGGGAGAAATCGCTTGCTCTGTGATCGACTACCTGTACTGTGGGTCACTCACATGGTTTCAGACAGAGCAGAGAACTGCCACAACTAATTCTAAACAAATGTGCCTTGTCTGGACTGTTTCAGTGCCAGTCTCCTGGCTATTCATGAGTTCAGGTGAGGAGCCAATAAATGTCTTTATTTGAGGCTTTCAGGACAGATTTATGTAATGAGCAATTAAGAACTTGGGAGGTCAACAAATTCTGGGAGGTCAAGACACAGAATGTATCACCAGTATTGAAGATGTAAACAAAAACACAGATTTAAAAAACAGAACACACCAGTAATGATGTACACTAAGGCACAGAGGCAAATTAATAAACTGATCTGAAAATTATTTTGAATAACAAGAAGGCTCTTACTGACACTCACTATAATATCCATATTTGTTACTGATAAAAATGAAAAAGGGGAAAACACATTTTTCGTTTTTTAAATTAAAACCTGGAGGGAGAATTTAAGCAATAATAAGAAATAAATGAATGCAATCACAATGTAGGAAAAGGGTGATTTTTACAATATAAGTCAAACAAGAAGTAATGTCTGTATTTTGCAGGAACGCACTAAAGGGCTATTATTAATCATACAGTAAATAGACCCAGTCTGCTTCTGCTCAACCCGACGCTGACTGTAGAAAAGCGAAAAATTAAACACCAATCAAAGTCCATTTCTATCATCATAATTCCTGATAGTCCGTCTCACCTTTCCCTACGAGGCATTTAGCCCTATAACAAATCTCACACTTTATTGACTGTCTCAATTTGTTGCTTTTCATATTTCATATTTATGGCCCGCCTCGACACAATCCTGTTTTTTAAATAGGTATACCCGCCTTTTCTGATACGTAGCATAATTTATTAGACATGGAAATATGAGAGTGCTGGCCTGAGACGCGGCCTAATTGATGGCGGCACTGCCTTCCGTGCCGGCTCCTCGCTGGAAATAATCTCCACGCATCCTCGTTTTCTATTTGCATCCATCCACATTTACCGCGCTGACCAAAACCTAGCCTTGCGCCGAGCTCACATCAGGTAAAATAGTAATCCAACTTTAATTTTCGGAAGAGAAAAAAAGGAATGCAATTAGCTTCCAATAAAAGTGGTCGTCAGATTGGCTCAGTATTTTTAGTGCGCGGAGCTGTTCTACAGACATGCTTTATGTTGGCAGGGAGAGCTATAAGTTATGGTGCGTCAGGTTTCTATGCATTCTAATTGAATGGAGACTGGTTAATAGCTGTGGAAATTCAGCCGCTTGACGCTCTATTCCCCCGAGCGCCATTTCAGCGCCAGCACTCTGAGCCACCATTAAACCACAAAATGGACCGATTCCAGAGAAAACAATAATAAAAACGGAGTTCTGCAATCGAGGCAGCATCTGAATCACGAATAGGCAGTCATAGCATAGGGGTTAAAGTGGCTGCTCGTACCCTAGAAGCTAGCTAGAGAATTAAAGTCTAACTAACCCCAGTGTTTGTTAAGGCCTTTTGCAGAACGACAGTAGTCTATAGGTAGCTTGTGGTAGTTTTAGAATGACTTTCGCATGTGTACAGGCAAAGGCTGACTTAATTGACAATTAGCATATTCAGTCACACTTTAATGTTTAATATGTAATTATGCTAATACAGTAGTTGTCTTTACCACAAACGTCCGTTATGAACTGAAGGAGGTCTAATCGAGTAAGACAGGCAAAATAATTTTTGACTTAAAAGCACAAACCCGTAGAGCTACAAAAAATGAAACGAATGAATGTTTCGTATTCATTAGAAGGCATTGGCTGTCCTTCTCAGATTTCAAAATGGGAAACGCAGAGTTGACCCAGTAGTTTATAGTCTAAGGGCGGTGTACGTTCTCTAAGGCGTTCCAGATGTTTGTGAGGTGGCAGTCCGATAAGGTTGTTTATTCTCCCCTCCCCCTACTACCATGTGTGTGTGTGTGTTTATATATATATATATATATATATATATATATATATATATATATATATATATATATATATATATTTGCCAACCAAATATTAAATATACAACCAAGTATAATGAAGGCTTTGCGCCTTCATTATACTGAACAACTCCTTTACAAATGCAATCCAAGACATAGTAACAGTATTTTGGTCCCATCCTTAGCCTCTAGAAACATGAAAATCAAATATAGCTTCACATCAAATACGTATGTGTGCATTATTTCATTTAATGTATTTTAGTATTTCAAAATAGGATCCTATTTTGGCAACATCATTTATCTCCACAAAAGCTGAACATTTCTTAAAACTGGATAACTCGACATCAGGTGTACGTGCTTGCTTCTAGGGAGTGTGCGTGCGCATGTGTGTTTTTGCGCTTTTCTCAGTCTTCTTTTGAAGGTCCTGCATTCAAGAGTGCCTGTGCCGGCAGTTGTCTAGCAATGTGCATGACTGAGAGAGTGAGTGAGCTTGTGCACCATGTAGAGAATCAAGCAGATGGTGGAGTACAGCTCTCATGTGGGCACAACACACTTTCCTACTGATGCACAATGAGGGATCCCTACACTGTGTTTGACTTCGGTTGTCCGCGCACCCTTGAATGTGCATAACCGCAGACGCGTCGAAACTTGTTGCAGAAACTTACATTCCGACGTAATTTGGCTGTTACCAGACTGGCGTTGAGGGGAGTGTGTTCATGGTGCTGTTTTCTCCTCATCTTTAGCCCCGCTGTGATGAGCTTAGCACTAGCATCCTCTAATTCCAGCAGATAGAATGACATTTGTTCAATTTGAGCCCAGCAACTACAGCCATGATGAATGGCTGAATGGTCCATTTCCTTACACTTTTTCTTGCTAACCTCTCCTGACAGCTTATATATTGCCTACCTGGTAATTTGCCCGACAATAATTGTTAGGCAGAGACCCGGCTTGTTCGGGGGGTTCCTCACCACCCTCTGTAGGTGAGAAAAAGCAATTACACACGCGAGGAGCCCCAGTGTGAGTGACCAGCAGCATCTGCCGTCGTCATTCCCAAACCTCTCCCAGCGTCATTAATGGAAAACCCGGCATCGAACAAATATCCCAACACATTCCCTCTCATAAAACTTTAATTAAAAGATATGAAGGCATTTCATTGATTAATGGTGTGAGTGATTAAAGTGTGCGTCTGGCGTTCACTGCTTGGCTGAGGGTAATTGTTGTCGGTGTGTGCGCACTGATAAGGCGCCTGGATGAATGCAGATGCGAGTGGGTGCTGGTCGTATGGAGTCCGAGCAGGACTGGGCGGGGCCACTCACTACGGGGGCCCAGGCACATTTCCCATGCACTCCTGCTGCTGTAGAGACCCGAGCTGATGCCTCGGCGACCTCCCTCTCTGCACCAAGTCCCCGGTTTTTACAACAAGAACAAGCTCACGAGCTCTACTTGGGCTCTCAATGCAGCTCTTTGCAGTGTAGCCTAATTATCAAACTAATTGATGCAGCTTGTTTAGGTTGTAATCCTTCATACTTCAGCTTTAAGCATTAATTAGGAGGATTATTAACTTTTAGGCTGCAGTAGCCATGTGGGATTGTGCTTTTCGAATGTCGGTGTCAAAGACCTGGGTAAAGGTTCAGTGTGGAGAAAACAGGAGGTTCAGTCATAATTGGTGGTGGTACACAGCATCTCCCTGGGCTCACAGACCTGTAAGACCATACACACACCTGGCACTGACCGGCCGACACAAAATTAGAATTAGAATTCTCATTACTACAGCCTCCACAGGCAATCAGTGAATGGAGCAAGGCGAAATAATGTGTTCAAGGCTACCAAGAGATGGAGGAGATGAAGGAGAGATGGGAGAGTGTAGGTGCTATGTCAACGCTAAGCCAGTAATTACAACATGCTGCAGTCAAACCTCTGAAACAAAGACATGTGACCTTTGACCCTGCAGAACAGCAGGTCAAAGTCAGCTGGAGACAGATGTATGTCTGGGCGGGGTGCAGGGGGCTACCGGTGTTGGACTGTCTGGAAGGAAGGGAAGGCCAGACTCTGGGAACGGAACTGGAAGCAGTACGTTGATAAATGCTCCGTTCAATGACAAGCACATGTTCGGGGCAGCAGAGGACGGCGGAGTTCATTCACCTGCTCTCGTTCATCCTGTCAACACTCTGAGCCAAGGTTTATCTCCAAAGGCTGGAATACATAACCGTTCCTACAGTGATCTTCTGCAGCAGTGTCTTTTATGGCTACGGCCGCAATGTTTAAGACAATCAAGGACCTCCGTTCAGTCTGTATGTGTGTGTTTCATGGTTCTCATATATTTTTTTTTAATTACCCCGATGGTGCTTGAAGAGGAACATTAAATGTCCAGTCGAAGAGTCTGACAGGCGAAAGATGCTGGAGAGTCATGGGTTGCACCCCAGAAGATCCTCAGCAGTGCTGCCAACGCTGATGTTACCCAGCGTGCAGCTTCATTTAGACCAGCTAATTAGTTCATTAGCTGGTGGTTAAGAGTGATATGAACGGCTCATCAATCTTCTCATCACTAAAAATAAACAGCCAGCATCAGCGCAGCATGAATTATTAAGACTGAGCCGGAGTAGGGCAGGAAGAGAGCACGGCTGAGCTTGATCAGAGAGGGGCTGGAGCCTGGGGAATCTCTCTCTCTCTCTCTCTCTCTCTCTCACTCTCTCTCACTCTCACTGTCTCACTCACTCACTCATTCACTCACTGTCTATCTATCTATCTATCTATCTATCTATCTATCTATCTATCTATCTATCTATCTATCTATCTATCTTCTCTCTCTTTTTCTGCCTCTCTCCCCCCCCCACTTCCTCTAGGCCTCACCAAACTTTATTTTACACACAGATGGTTCAATCAGCTGTATCTTAGCTTAGCGGATTAATTGTTTTGGTTGTTGGCAGAGTGGCATCTGATACAGTATGGAAGGGAGTGGGCATATGTTAGGGCAGGCCCACTAGGAAGCTGCGCAGTCTGCTCTGCCATTTCTGAGAAGGGAGCGAAGAGAACCAACCGTGCTATCTCCAAGCACACTACTGCACGTAGCCATAATCCATATACGATTCTTCATGATAGAACTTATGATAGAACGCACAAACACATATGACAAACCTACATTTTTAACATGCTGTAAATGTATCTACATTTAGAAGATCCAGAGATGTTTAGATCATGAAATTCCGTAACTGCTGAGGCTCAGTCTGTGCATTTTCCTACAAAGTAGGGAACCTCAAGAAGTCTCTCGAAATTCCTTAAAACGGAGCAGTATATGCACAGAGAGAGAGAGAGAGAGAGAGAGAGAGATTAGGTTAAAAATAGTTAGCTCATGGCAGAAAATGATTGAGCTTACAGGGCTCTGAAAATTCACTCTAATTATTCAACAGTCTCCTTCTGTCATGCAGCCCGTTGCGTTCCTGCTCTAGCAAACGCGAGTCACTCCCGCCATTATACATAATTCCGCTGCTTAATTGGCACAGATCGGGTGAAAAGTGGGCTAGGGAACGTCCTCGGGGACTAATGGGGCCACATATAAGTGCCTCCATCAGAGCGGCAGTCCCTTAGGTAAGGGGAGTCAGCAGATATTTCATGGGCTGGACTATCGGCGTGCCTCACCTCTGAAACCGACTCGCACTCTCACGGTGAGATGTACGCGCGTAGCGTGTGTGCTTGCGCAAATTTCTGCTGTCAGTTATATTTATAGAAGGGATGGGACAATGAAGGATGTTAATGCCAATGAAATTATGCAGTGCTCGGTTGTTGCCATAACGATATGTTGGACTTGAGCAGAGAGGTTAACTAAACTAGTCATTTTAGTTATAAGTGGGGCACTGGCATACTTAGGATACAGGATACAAGCTCCGTTTACAGGTCCTGGGCACAGTACAGCAGTCAGAGGAAATCAAGACATATTGTTTATGTATATAATGAAATAGATTGTAATAGCAGTCCCTAAAGACACATAATTCTTAGCTTGAATCTGGAGCTATCAAAAGGTGCTCTCACATGCTGTGGAGCACGTTTCTCTCTAACCTTGGGTTCGCAGAGAGAGTCATTAAACAGAGAAAAACTCTCACCTTGACCAGAGACAGAGTCTGCCATATATCTACCGACCTGCGCAACCATATACAGCACTTTATCTCAGACTAAAAATGGGATACATTTCACATGGAGAGCGGAAGAAAGAGAGAGAAAGCAAGAGACAAAGAGAGAGAAAGAGAGAGAGAGAGAGAGAGGAGACCTCTCTTGGTTAATCCAAAACAAAGACAAATATAAGACCTTGTACAGTTTTATGATATAACGATTATATCCCATTCCCCATAGAAGGGCAAGAGGTTATGTGGCAACAACATAGAACGTTCCAGCTCTGTCAATACAGGTTGCTGCCACAATAGGAATCAATTTTTGACATTTCACCCTGAGCAAGGAAAGGTTCACTGACCTAGGCGATCAAATTTACAGCAATGTCATACAGTGTGTTGGCGGAATGGGTGTCCTGTCGAAAGTTTTAGTGTAAGAAGTTGGAGGTCAGATGGGAGTGTGGATTTAGTGCACCCTGAAGTCGTAGCCCTACCTCATGCGTTGCTTCTTCAGGATATGATGTTCTCAGCAGTTCCCACAATCTGATTCCTGCAGGCCCCACCTGCCTGAGCACTCATACGATCACAGGCTGTATCTGCATTTGGGTAAAAACATAGTGGAATCATTAATAATATACTTCAGAATCTGGATATATATATATATATATATATATATATATATATATATAATTTATATAATATAGTGTCACTCATATTGTTTACATTGCATAGTGTTATACCTTGGGATGTACATGTGTTTTAATAAAACAGTAAAAGCCATATATTAGGCTATAGAGGTGCTACACACACACACACACACACACACACACACACATATATATATATATAATTTAATAAGAAGAAGCATCTTTCTCAAAGCCGTATATAATTCTCTAAACAAACTCCATGTGGAATAAAATAGACACTAACAGCGACAACAGACAACAGTGTTGACAAAAAGACATGAGCATGACAACTTGAGATTTGTGCGACACCTTTAGACAAACATACAGAAACAAGCTTAAGAATTTTATATTTATTTAATAAAACTAGAAATACAGCAAATGCACAAAATGAATAAAAATCACAATTCAATTACACAGATCCAATAAGCAACAGGACACTGGGATGCTTAGCACAATCTGCCTGGCATTGTGAAAAGAGCCATGCGCACACTGTCTGCTCCGTGCGGGTGGAGTGTTCAGAAGGAGTGTTTGCTCTGTGCGGGGGGAGAGTGTTCAGGGGGAGTGTCTGTTCCATGCGGGGGGAGAGTGTTCAGGGGGAGTGTCTGTTCTGTGCCCGGGGGAGAGTGTTCAGGGGGAGTGCCTGTTCTGTGCGCAGGGGAGTGTGTTCAGGGGGAGTGTCTGTTCTGTGCCCGGGGGAGTGTGTTCAGGGGGAGTGTCTGTTCTGTGCGCGGGGGAGTGTGTTCAGGGGGAGTGTCTGTTCTGTGCGTGGGGGAGTGTGTTCAGGGGGAGTGTCTGTTCTGTGCGCGGGGGGAGTGTGTTCAGGGGGAGTGTCTGTTCTGTGCGCGGGGGAGTGTGTTCAGGGGGAGTGTCTGTTCTGTGCGTGGGGGAGTGTGTTCAGGGGGAGTGTCTGTTCTGTGCGTGGGGGAGTGTGTTCAGGGGGAGTGTCTGTTCCGTGCGCGGGGGAGTGTGTTCAGGGGGAGTGTCTGTTCCGTGCGCGGGGGAGTGTCTGTTCCGTGCGCGGGGGAGTGTGTTCAGGGGGAGTGTCTGTTTCAGCATTTGTTTCAGATCTAAATCACAGCCCTTCTGCTGTGCACGCGGCCACTGGAACAATCGCATGATCAAACGACCAGATCACAGTGGGATTATGGGTAAGCTGCAGACAAGTGCAGGCCCTGATCCACTGCAAACATACAACACGCAGTGCACGTGCATGCTGGACGTGCAACCGCCCTCCCAGGGTTCCCCCCGCACAGAGACCGCAGCTCGGAGGTATGAGCTCTGTGCCTCATACCTCCCCGCACACGCAGATCAGAAATCCTGACGCATTGATCTCAGCCGCCGGGGTAAGATGGCATTGATTATGGTGGGTTGCTCACATGAGCACTTGTGTTAGGGGTGGAAGACTGTATACAGAGGAAGATTTCTGAAGGATTCAAGATGCCACTGCAGGGATCCTTACCGACCTCAGGCTTTCTTGATGAGTTCCTTAATGCTCTTAGCAGTAGTCAAAACACTGTTTAAAAGATGACGTACGCTGTAGTGAGAATGGTCATAGTGGTTTCCTGAAGTCTTTTTCTTTAAGCTCATAGGCTGAACTCATAGCTGTGGCTCCAAAGTCATAAATTCAAACATGCAGGTTCTGGCAACCCTTCTACAGCAGCCCAGACTGTAATGGCAGTCAATTAAACAAGGCTAAGCAAACGCTCTATGCCAAGTAGAGTCACTCCTCAGAATTGCAGTCAGTTAGATATGAAGCATTTTCTTGTATGACTGAGGGGAAAAAACGGATACAGACACACAGTGTTGTGCATGTTAATTTTTATTGCATTGTTGGTCTCTGTGCAATGATTTCATCAGCAGTCCTGAGGTTGGCTAGTACTGTATATTCCTTCTAAGGCTTTCTAAGGAAGATTTCTTTCTTCCACAGTTCTGGTAAAAAAAAAGCTAACTTTTACTTGAAGTTGTTAATATATAATAACTGTGTATAATAATATTGATGTATATATGTATATATACAAGCATTATTATTATATTATACAGTTATTATATATTATTATTATTATACACAGTATATACCCCAAAAAATCACACACTAAAAATAACCCCCAAACCCTATAGTTACATCATTCACAATGTCACACACACACACACACAAAATAAAAAAGCTAACCTCACTGTGTAGTCATGGTGACAATACACAGCCATGTAAATGTGCTTCCATTTTGTGATTTGCTCATATTGTGCGTGCCATCAGAACACCACTGGGTAGCACAGAGAGGGGGGGAGGGGGGAGGGACGGAAAGGTGGGGAGGTGGAGGCAGGTTGGGGTTCTGAGGAAAAGAAAATCCCAGAGTCCTCCTGTGACGCCACAACAGCACTTCCTCTCCGGGGACTGCCACTCTTCCCCCGCCAGGAAACATCCAGGATGAAAAACACCCAAATAACTCCCCTTTACCTCCTTCTTCCTGTCTGCCAGTGAACTAAACAAAAAAAGAGAAAAAAACACGGCTTGTGTGAAGGCGGTTATGTGTGTGCGACAGCAAGAGGCAGTCGGGGGTCGGCCGCGTCGCCGGCGCCGCCTTCTTGAGCGGAGCAGAAGGATGTGAGGAGTAATAAATGATGACCTCATTAACTCTCACATGAATCTCCATGCCAGCCTGAATGTGTCTGCTTGCCGTCCCCGTGAGCATGTGGGGAGACGGGCCGGGCTGAGCTGCTCAGTGCGCAGGGAAGCAACAAAGACCCAGAAGCTAATAGCATATAAGCTAATAACTAATAAGGCAGCAGTTGTAGGAAACGGACCTGTGCAGTTTTTAAAGGCGTATGTCAGGATTCTGACGTACCACAAGGCACAGAAAAGTCACAATTTCCAAAACAGATCTGACCCAGAATGACCCGGTAATTTACCCCCAAACCAGAACAGACAGATGTCTGTAGAATGGCTGGCACACAAGAGTACCACAACATGGGTCCCGATGTTACCCCTGAGAGACACAGCTGATTACACTGCTGGACATTAGCAGTAATGGGCGTATGTATGTGTATATGATTTTACAAGGTTGGGTAACAACACACACACAGTTACACCAGCAAGTCTCTAATCTTAGCAGTCCTTCTGGCCTACTATAACACACATAGCAAATTAGAAACAGGTTTAAGACACAAATGTAATATTTACAATTCAGAAAATCCTAAACAAATAGCTTTTAAAAACGCTGGCACTGGGCACAACAAAATTATATTTTGTTGAAAATGTAGCGTTATCCCAGAAAACCCGTGAAAGACATTGTAACAAGGGGACAACAGCAAGGTGTTTGAAGATTAATGTATAGGGGAGATTGGCCTGGTGTCTTTTCACTGGTCCTGCTGAACAGTGTCATGTGTTGTTTTATACTCTTTCTATTACATCTCCATTATACCTCAGAACCTCCAAAAGTGGTATGTGTGTGTGTGAGACTAACACTGGCATTACAGCATACAGTAGGAAACAGTCCCTCTCTCTCTCACCTGACTCCAAGTTCTGCTTCTATGGGGATTATTAAATTCATTATTTAGCCCACAGATGAAGAACATTATTACTAGATAAGCATGAGGTACCTTTCTAATTGGCTAGTAACCAAAGCTTGGACAAGCATGGGTCCACTTCAAATATGGCTGCTAAGTAACTGTGGCATATTTACCTTTTGCATGCTGAACTGCACTAATCCTGCTGCCCACTGCCTTCCAATCTTCTGCTCTCTTGTATGACCTCCCCTCTCCTCTCCTCTCCTCCTCTCTCCCCCTCTCCTCTCGTCCTCTCTCCCCCTCTCCTCTTCCTTTCTCCCCACCGGGCTGACGATTGGTAGCATTTCAAAATAATTGCACAGTTATCCTCAAATTAATGCCTAACTGTTTTACAACACACAGTGAGAAAAGGCCAAACCAATTATTATTCTGTTTTCACCTTACAGAAAGGGATATTATGCTAATGATCCTCCCAACAAGAGCACGGAAAAGCATTTATTTCTTCCACCAGATGCTCCCAACCCCCATTCATTCTTTCTCTGATATGTACATTCAACACACACATATGTACGTTTGTGTGTGTGTGTGTGTGTGTGTGTGTGAATGTACTATACATCATCATTAATCATATAGCCTACCCAGCATTAATGTTAGTCAATGGTAGGATTCAAACGTTACAGGGGAAGAAGATTTGAGAGGTACTGATCCAGAAGTGTCTTACAGGCTTTTTTGTTCTTAAATTTAATAAGGTATAGGTGGGGGTAGAGGTGATGGTAGAGGTGAGGGTAGATGTGGGAGTAGAGGTGAGGGTAGAGGTGAGGGTAGAGGTGGGGGTAGATGTGTGGGTAGAGATGATGGTAGAGGTGGGGGTAGATGTGGGGGTAGAGATGATGGTAGAGGTGGGGGTAGATGTGAGGGTAGATGTGGGAGAGTTGATGGTAGATGTGGGTAGACGTGAGGGTAGAGGTGGGGGTAGATGTGAGGGTAGAAGTAAGAGTAGAGGTGGGGGTAGATGTGGGGTTAGAGGTGGAGGTACAGGTGGGGTAGAGGTGAGGGTGGAGGTTGGGTAGAGGTGAGGGTGGAGGTGAGGGTACAGGTGAAAGTAGAGGTAGGGTGGAGGTGAGGGTTAAGGTGGGGGTAGAAGTGGGGGTACAGGTGAAGGTAGAGGTGAGGGTTAAGGTGGGGTTGAGGTGTGGGGGGAACACAGGCACATGAGGGTTACACTGCATAAGGAATGATGGCCTTCACACCTCTACCATCAAATCCTCCTACCTGAAAACACAAACAGACACACACACACGCACTCACACACACACACACACCACGAGAACACACAAAGTGTTTATTAAGCTGAGACCAGAAAACCTGCAAGAGCTTTCAGTTATTAAATTAAAAAAGAGACCCAGAATGCCTGGCTGCCATTGAGCGGCCCTGCAGTGAAGCGCCTTCAGATGAGCAGTGGCGTGCAGAAGATTAGGAGCTAAATTAGCCCACTCCTCCAAAATATTGAATCAAAAGCTAAATTACACCCTGAACCTATTGCATTTCACACAAAGTGTGAAAGAATTTCAACTCTTGAGCATATCTGGGAGTAAAACCCCAAACTATGTGCTGCACATTTAGCATCACACTCTTATAGGACCACTTAGAACAACAGCTTCCTGAGGTGGGGAGTGGGGGGGGGAGGGGGGGAGGGAGGCTGCCCGCATATGCATGTGTTTTTGGGTTAGTTTAATCATGATGTCAGCTCCCTAATAAAAGGTGATTAGAGAAGGAAAGATGCAGGTTTTTCCATTTCACACAGCATCCTGTCTCTCAGGGAAACGCAGACTCCTCCTGACAAACGTCAGAGAGCTCGACTATTTAACCACATCTGCTTATTAACCAGCTCAGACTCCTGTAATTGGCACTTGAGCCTCTCCTGTTAAATCTGGCTTCAGCGAAGATCATTTATCAGAGAGCAGGCCGACTGTCAGTGGTCTCTGCTCAGGGCTCGGGAGCTGATGAACCCAGATTAGGCTGCGATTGGGGACCAGGTGGGGGGAGACAGAATCACCGATCACACATCTGATCTAATATTCAAAGCCATACATTTAGAATTATGTCTAATGAGTGAATTTGAGATAGTGAAATCAGCTGTAGTCATGGGAGCAGTATTACCAGCATTAGATTATGCAGAAATAGTGGATTTACTATTTTGACTTGTTGTGATGTGAATAAGTGGACCAACATGTAATAGTGTTCAGAAAAAGCTTTACATTTTGACACAGTGTGGAGATTTTTTTTTTGCAAAATGCCATCAAGTCCCTGGCTCTCTTTTCTAAAAGTTTTGCAGGCATTCTGAAAAGAAAATATGGTAATGAAACACACATAAACAATGAATAATTCATGGGGGTAAACATTTTGCTCCATCTGAAGAGCTTATGCATAATTTATATGATTATTTCACTGTATTTTAGCATTTGCTTTTAAACCACTTCCACACTCATACTAACCCATTTTATCAACACTCTCATATGCTGTAATCATAATTCACACAGCTCCGAAGAACGAGACAGTGCGAATAAGAGAAATTGTTTTCTTACAGATTGGATTGGATAATGGATTTGAATTTTTTTTTCAGAAGTATCAAACAAAACAATGCAAAACAAAAATCTTTATTGTACCTGGTTTTATGTAGGCAATGCCACAAATTAAACAAATTATTTGCAAATCTAACTTAACTAGTTCTGTTCTTATTCGAAGCGATGTAGTTTGAAGCCAAGTAAATAAATCTCACCATGCTAAGCTCACACCTGCAGTACATACACGATGCTCTATCTCCGAGGTAAAGAGATAGCACTCCGAGGTGCTTGTGTGTGAGCATTTGTGTGTGTGTGTGTGTGTGTGTGTGTGTGCTAAAGCTGGAGCTCGGAAAACAGGAGTAGGTAAATGTACATAATTACAGATCATGATGTTGGTGACCAGCTGCAGGTAACAGAAGCCCCTAATTCTTTCTCTCCCTCTTTCACTCCCTCTCTTTCTCTCCCTCTTCCACTCCCTCTCTTTCTCTCTCTCAGACAGCGTTTGGCAGCCTCTTTGCTCTCAGAGTCTCCAGCTGTCCAGTGGGGTGCGCCAAGTCACAGCAGAAGAGCATGCCTTAGTATTACCTCTCTCTCTCTCTCCCTCTCTCTCTCTCTCTACTGGAGCAGCATGATGGACCTCAGCATGCTGACCTCACACCCTGCCCTGCTGCTGCCGTCCTGCTGGCTCCATGACGATGGAGGGAATCTGGGATCCAGAAGAATCCAGCAGACAGCGAGGGAGAGAGAGATTGATAGAGAGAGAGAGAGAGAGAGAGAGAGAGAGGGAGAGGGAGACATTCCCTGAGTAACCCGATACCTGATACAGTGAGTATGAACAGGATAACAAAGATATTAAAAGTTCTAAATATCTGTTGCTCATTCTCTTGTCTGTAAATGCTCTGACTGTCATTCCACCTATGTCACCATGTTCTGCCTCTTTTTACCCTTGGAAAAGATGCTGTGGGTTTACTAATGTGATTAATAATGATGACATGACAGTGAATTAATAGCTACTTAAGTCATTAGAGAGAGGTGTTCAGTCATCATGTTATTAATTTGTAGGTTGTCTCACCCTACAGACACTTTAAAGCAACTGACTCCATTTATTTAAATTTCTTTGAATTGAGTTTACAAATTTAATATAATTTTTTCATGAACTTTATACATCTATGTGGATCGTGCTGGCTGTTTGAGCACTGGGGACCATATGTTATTGTGGGGGAAAAGCAAAATAATGCAAAAATTGAATCTACAATTAATGCATTTTCTAAACACATGCAACACACACATAAAAATACTGTATTATATATATATATATAAATCCACATTGCAGTGATCAAAGTGAACCTTCTTCTATAAACATATTGCACACGATGCAGATGGCAGCATCAACATGGCGGTTGTCATGCTAAGCATATTTGATGCCATATGTACATCATTTCTATACTGTTTTAAAGTCGTTTATAAATAAATATATGCATTTCCCACACCTTTCTGGCTGTCTGAAACTGTACTACGATTTCCTCTAAGCAGTGGCTCAGCTAACTGTCAGGTTACTACTAACTGCAGTATGGCTCCGTGCCTACAGGGGGCTCTAGTGTACCACAGATTCATTCCCTGTCAGCACTATAGACCTCCACTCTGATAGTCCTCTACCGCTCTCACAGCTGCTTTCAATGGTGCAACCCTTTAAACAGCTACTCCATTCACATCAGAACTAGCGATCTAAACAAACACAGCATAAATCCAGTATGTGGCAAGACATGTTGTTATAAAAATGCTGCATTAAAAAAAAAAGGTAAGTTATTTTTAAGGACTTGCTGCAGGGGACAAAGGTTGCTTTAGTGACAGCCACCATTACCTATTAAAGGGGGCTGATAGTGTTTCTTTCTACCTGTGCACTTGTGTGTACACAGTGTATGCTTCTGCATATAAAACTACGTATTTGTGCGAGAAAACCAAGACTTGTGTTATTTTTTAAGCCACATCCACGTCTGCGTGCGTATGTGTTGCGGAGTTCGCTCCCTGTGAAATTCACTGCTAGCGAGCAGCAGTTGATGAGTGGGTCGGAGAAGCGTCTGAATTTTAATGATGTTGAAGATGATATTGTGTGTCCTTCAGCTCGTTACACTGACACCAGCACTCCATAAATCATCATATCAGGCTATCGTAAAATCAATAGCAAACTGCAACCTCAGCGCTGGAGCGTAATTCGTTCCTCAGCCATCTAACAGCCTAAACTTTGCTGTAATGCCGTTCGACCTATAGGTTAAGATCAGAGCATGCTTAATTTGTTTGGTAATAGAGACTTTCTAATCCGTAATGGAGTGTCTATTAGCCGAGCTTTGGTGGGCGCACTGGTGATCAGTTGGTGGAACAGTCACAGCAATTAAGTTTGTATCTTTGTCCTGGAGCGAGAAAAGCCAGCTTAGACGCTCAATAAATGTTAATCCAGTGCGGAGGGCTGTGTGCCTTTGAACAGAACTCATGCAGGGTTTTTCCCAGACATTGCTTTCATCCTTCTCCCCCCTGCACCGGCTTCCCCAAAGAGGGCAGAGACTGGACCCTCCACCCTGGTACCTGCTGCAAACACATACATGTACACACACACACACACACACACACTCACACACGCACTTACATATACATACAACACACTCATATACTCATATACACACAGACATGCATACAATCATGCATGTGCACACACACATATATACACACACAGCATTCATTAGTCACATTATTAAAGGACTTTTAAAATGCAACCCATAAAAGGGGGAAGGAAGTTGTTAACCTGCGTGAGGTGGATCTGTGGGCCTACCTCTGCTTGGGTAGAAATGGAGCTCACCGGCAATGACCACGTAACAGGCCGCGCAGTTTCACACTGATGCTTCTGTGCATATTCTTTATTCCTGCTTTGTCTCAAGGAATAGAAAAAAAGTGTAATACCGCCTTTTGGGATTCGTTTTATTGCTCTAAGCAGGACAGTGGTCTCGTTTCTGGGGAGCTACATATGTAAAGGCCTGAGCAGTGAGAGGAGCTACCCGTGCAATCTGTGAGCCGCAAACAGCTTATGAAAGTCAAATGGAAATGTGGCATAATCTGACAAGTGGAGTCTGTGCTTCAAAAACAACCCTAACAATCCACACAGAAAAAAAGGGGGCACATACAAGCACACACACACACACACACATTCATGTACTCATACAAAAACAGGCATGCATGCCATAAGAAGTGACTGTGACATGTTTTTCACTGCTCTTCAGGTGCTTAATGTGCACACACACACACACACACACACACACACACACACAGATCCTCGCCTAGGGGAAATTAACCAGGTGCATAACGCATCCTCCAGTAGCATCTAATGTTGTAGCAAGTGAAAGAGTGAGAGAGGTAGTGGGAGAGAGAGAGAGAGAGAGAGCAAGAGAGTTTTAGTGTTTAGCGCTAACATTAACTCCATCATTAGGAAAGAGCTGTATCATAAACACAGCTTAGCGTCCCACTGAGATAGTCAGCACTCTACACGCTCATCATTTGCTTCTGTTGCTCTCGACGTGATGGGCCTCCACACTAAAAGCCCGACAGAAAGCCAAACCCAGACGACTTTGCGTACAAAAGGCCTCAGCACCTGCCAGGTTCTGTAACAACAGGGTTACTGTCCCAACCTTAGCAACCTGTCCCAGAGAATATGAGCCCGTCGCCGAACCCAGGACGCCAGCTGTACCGAGCCCATGCGTCAACGGCAACCGTGGAAACAAGTGCAACCGTGGAAACAAGTGCAACACAACCCGAACACACGCACAGGCCCAACACGAAGTACGAAGTATAAATCAACCTCACTATGGTCGTGAGAAGTGTTCTGAGTGCGTCACCGGGGCTCTGAAAATTCCACGCACAACCGCTAACGGGGCACCAAAGGCGTTTGTCACTGCTGTCGCGGAGACCGTCCGAGGACTCATCATCACACGGTCCTGCACGGTCACTACTGAGGCTGTGTTCACACCCAACCACGGTACATTAGCACGGCACATTCATCATGTTCTGATGAAGACGATGGCGGCCGTCCCACAGGTCTTCAGCACAAGACCCTGAAGGAATGATAATGAGAGTAATGGTGACAAAGGCCTGTTAACTGTCCTCATTTAACGCTTGAATTAGATTGCAGGTGGTAGTTTCAAGCCTCAAATTATAAAAATATAGTGCATCATAAAAAAGTGTTTGCACAGGTGCTCTCGGTGGAATTAAAGAAAATCACCTTAAGATCTATTTTGAAAAGAATTTCATTATATTATTCATAACAACAATTTTGTCAGAACTTTTGGGAATATATTTGCTATTATTATACAAGAATGCTATTAATTATTCTCTGAAAATGAAATTGTCTGTTAATAAGGCGAAAGGCCTGCGAACTCGAATTGCAGAAATGCGCCTACAGTTTGCGTCATCACACTCACTTTTGTGCCGCATACCATGTGTGGGCCATATAAGGCTTCTCCACTGTGTGTACACACTCCTCTCAACCAGGGCTTTTATGAGGGACCTGGCCACAGAGACTTCCTCGTAATGACTCCATTAATGCAGGCTACACAGACAGAGATCAGAGGGAGCGAGGGAAAGAGAAGGAGAGAGAGAGAGACTGATTGTAAAACAGTAATCTGCCTGCACGGGAGAATGACAGGGCGTCCCAGGAGGATGTTCTGTGGATGACCAGGGGTCTGCAAGGTGAGAAAGATGGAGAGAGAAGAGGGAATGGAAGAGAGAGAGGCGAGGGAGAGAAAGGGTGTGTGTGTGTGTGTGTGTGCTTTATGGGCAGAGAGTTAGATTGTCAGTGTGGGAATTTGGGGGCACCCAAACCATGACCTTCCACCTTCTCAAAAAAGGCATATGTATCATGCAACTGCTGTGTACTGCAGAAAACTCTATAGTCTCTCTCTCTCTCTCTCTCTCGCACTTTCACTCTCACTCTCTCTCTCACCCTCATAATTTGGTTGAAAAGATTTGTGGCACTGTAAAGTAGATTTTCCATTCTATTACCAAACAAATTAAGTTTCTGCCAAGTCTCTTGACACACTCTTCTGAATGTAACACATTATAAGACACACAGCTAGATCCGGACTGCAAGATGGAATGTTGCTCTAAACGTTTCTTTACCCCGTGCAACTTCCGTTCACAATATTTTATACATCAGCATGTATAAAATAATTTTGAATTAAAATTTAAAATCCAATTATCCAAAAGACTGCATAATTGTAGATGTCTTACCCTATAACCCAAACCTCTGTGCAAAGTGCTGGAAGGTCTCTACTGCTCAGTGCTATAGGGAGAGGAAAAACATAAGGCAACATCAAAACAGAAAAAGCTAAAGGTCTCTTTATGATGAGGCTGGCACACACACTGGCCACTCTCTATCTCTCACTCTCTCTCTGTCTCCATCTCTCATACTCTCTCTCTCTCACACACACACATTCACACACAAACCTTTAAGAGAAAATATCTATCAGCAGGACAGAATTACATTGGCTCAAACACAAGTGAGAGAGAGAGAGAGAGAGAGAGAGAGAAGCAGGCTTGGCTTTTCAGTGCTGGCTGCTAACATAACCTTCAGGAAGCTCCTATTTTTCATTAGAGTGTTGTCAGAACACCCTGCCTTTAATAACACTCATCCCAGCTCCAAGGAGAGCAGAGCCGGCGCTTTAGCCACATAATGAATAGAGGCGAATGGGCTCAGACACACTTAAGTCAATGTACCCCCCCCCCCCACACACACACACACACACAAACAAAGCTAGCTTCCGCTAACCTAGCATCAAACACGAACCAGAGGCACGTTTAACGTAGTATCCCACACTTTCACAGAGCTAGTCTCGGAAACCTTACCTGCGTGCTCACACTACCCACGGGCATTAATGACAAGCGAGAATCACCTTGCCTTAGCATTACTGCCATTCATATCAACACAGCTGTTAGCATTAGCAGAGGTGACTCTCTCTCTCAAATGTGATGCTGTTAACGAGCCTCGTTAGAGCAGCGGCCAACAGCGCGAGGCTAACGAGGGGCCTCTCTCATGATCTGCACGTTTGAAAGTGATCTTCAGCCATAAAAACGTGTCAGCCTTCTCGCGCCGCCGGAAAATTGTAAATTGGTGAATGTGCTGAGTGCACAAAATGGGATTTTTTTTTCTGCTGACTGCATACAGGCATGCCGTGATGGATGCGGGCTTGACACAGCCTCGGTGTTCGGGCTCGGGTTATAATGAGTATCAATGTCCCCTGTGCCGCGTATGCAAAGAAAGAGAGGCGCGAGAGCACTGTGACTTTAATTAAAGCGAGACAAAGGCAAAGCAGACGCACGCGCGTGCGTCCATTGATGGCCGCTCTTATGTCAGTGTTGAGTGGAGTTATGGTCAGATAAGGCTGTTTCTACAGGACTCTAATAAGGTAGATCCTAATGTTGGAGCACGGAGGCTGCCTCTAGGTCAGAATGCGGCTGCTCTTTTGCTAGCTGCTAGTACTACATCATGATGATGTGCTCGCTGGCTCGGTTGCTTTGGCTTCAGAAAATATTGACGTTCATGCAAGTAGTTAAGATCTGTGATGCCTTCGTTTAAACTACCAGCTAACCTCATTTAACTGATACTTCTAAGGTACTAAGATCACTTAAGGACAACTGAGTTCTACTTTTACACGTTTGCAGTTTGTTAGTAGGCTCGTATGCTGCAGGTGGAAAGCGGAAATGCGCGTCTATATTAGTTAAATGCCCAATTATTTGTACTAAGCCCCAGTGAGTCTTCCCGTAAAACCACGTGACACAGATCTCTCACCTATTATTACGACGGAAACAAGCCTAGAAAGCCTTATCTAGCTTTTTAGATAAACGCATGATTCTCCGATGGACGTGGCTGGAAACCACGAAGTCCATTAGATGAGTGCACCGAGGCTGTCCCAGCCTACTTGGAGTTCATCTTAGAAGCTCCTCTCCTGGTTTGACGGTTTTTATTTTCTTGTCCTTGTTTCCTTCTTCGTCACATATTTCTCAACAGCCATTTTCCGTTATGTCCTCTTGCCCTCTCCTCATGGGTTGTCCCTCTCTTCCACATATCTGTGTTATCTAACTGTAGATCAGACTCCTTCCTCCTTCTGTGCTAATGTAACGATGTGAAAATCGTGAGGAGAAGGGATAATGAGAGCGAGAGAGAGCGAGAGAAAGAGATAAGAGACAGACAGGCAGAAATGTATAATTAGGACTGAAAGTTTCTCTGCAGCTGGCGACACGGAGCTGGGGAACAAGGACATTAAGTTCCATTGTTGAGGGTTTTTTTTTCCCTAATTGCTTTTCGTCTTTCTGAACAGTAGTTACATTTGAGCTCTCTACACCTCCATTAAACTGGAAATGGAACTCTGGCCCTCTGCCTCAGAGGAAATGTCACCATGGCTGCATGCAAGGGCTATACGTTTTGATTAAATTCAAACGCAAAGCATTATTTATATTAGATGCAATAATGAACATTTGGGAGAATTTGGTAGAAGCCCAAAAGCATGATTTTTCGACACAAAATGAGCAAATGTGGCTCGGTTGACTACATTAAATGATAAAAGCAAACCAAAAAAGTAATTAATTTCATTCATTTAATTATTGCACTTCAAAGTCACAAAACTGTAAAACTGATGTTGCTTGTTGCAAGTTTGCTGCTGGTCTCATCACTGCTATGTACCTGTGTAAGAAAAAATGTCATGTTTCAGGTCCACACTTCGCCAGGTGTCTTCTTTTTTATACATCACGGCATAAAGGAAACGTGTACTCACAGTGTCCTTAGCATGCTTTACTATATAGCTCTAAAATGGTTTACTATATCTCTAGCCCTATGTTTGAAAGTAGAAATTAGCTTGCACATTGGTTCTTGTAACTTATCACCCCCCCCAAATTTAGCATCAGTCAAATGATTCAAAATAATAATGATACTAACCTATAAAATTCACTTTTAGCAAAATCAGATTAGGACAATTTATCATGTTATGTTTTTGTACAGCTTGAGGGCTAAAGGAGAGCTAAGATCCTAACGTTACACCATCACAGAATACCATTAATTACAGTGTAATAAACTGGTAACAATGTGTAATAAGGCATTGGTCCCTTTAACTCAATCTGTATTCTTTGTGTACACATTGATACTCGGTCTTCCATTACTTAAGTGCACATTTTCACTCAGTGCACTATATTTAATGGCAAAGTGGTTGTGTAATGTAAAGTGCTACACACTTTTTAAGGCCAGTTACAAGACAGGTACTGTACATACAAAACCTGAAAGTTCACCCGAACTCAACTTCCAAGACTTTAACAAGTCTTTAACAAGTCTAAAGGTACTTGTAATGTCACCAGCAGATAAAATAGTGGGCAGTAGAAATATTCAACCTTAGCTATGTCTCAGAATGATTACGTTGTCCTGGCTACCAGACAGTATTGAATGTGCAATCATTTCAGCAATGCCACACACCAAAAATCCATTTGTATTTATCCTTGTACAAATGACAGATGCTTTCTTGCTGGTTTCCATTTCAACCAATTTAATTAAGGCTCGTTAAGGTGCTGAGTGGTTAGCACAGGCCTATCGACAAACAGAAAGGACATGCTAATTAAACGCTATTTAAATGTTTATTTCAGCACAGTAATGGTGAGACACATATCATTTAAAATGCAGTTTAGACTGGTTTCTCCAAGCACAGAAAACCGCTATTATAAAATGTTCTCTCTCTCTCTCTCCCTCTCTCTCTCTCTCTTTTATAGAGGCATATGTAAGAATGGATCCCTGAGGAGTTTTTAAGGTGGTGGGGTATGGCATGGAGGTGTCTGTGCCCAGCCATGGTAGATGGCAGGTAAACATTTCACGGTTTATGGCGTTTTGCATATGGTGGAAAATAAAAAAGAAAAATACATGCTAAATCACCTTTAGGAATCCAGCCAGAAATTTACATAACTGAAAAGGCCCTAAACACTCCACTCAGAGCCCACTCAGAGTGCCTTATCTTTCATTTTTAATTGACTGTCACAGCTGTGCATCTGCAGTGTCATCTAGTAGGAGACAGGCAGTTTCACTGTCTTTATCATAAGGCTAATGCTAGTGCAGGATGAATGGGAGTAATTATACAGGAGGAAGGTGACTTATTCTACTACGTTCCCCTATCTGCAGAACCAGTGTAGGTCACTGCCACACCGATGAATAATCAGATTAAATAGGCTTCAGAGAGAACTTTCAGCTTCTCTCTCTTACTCTCTCTCTCTCTCTCTCTCTCTCTCTGTTTCATTTGCTCAGAAATGAAAGGAAGTGAAAGAGGCAGTCTGTTGACAAACCTGTATTACATTATGGTTAGCCAGGAAATATGCTCTGGCAACTAATAGTGTCTTTGGAATAAGTGCTAAAAAATGTTGAGGTCAGTGCGTTGTGTGTAGATGTGCATGTAAGTTGAGCAGTTGGACAGTGTGTGTTTTGCTGCTTTATCACTCAGTGAGAGATATTGATTAAAATATGATAAGGAGGCATGTACCTGGTGTCCCCTAAGCTGTAAGAGTTTCTATAGAAACAGAATGATTAAATAAACTGCAGTTCTCCCTCGCTGAACGCTAACTTAAGAACTCATTCCAAGCCACTAATGTAGATATCGCAGCAATTTACAATTAAAACTACAAGCAAACAATATGAACAATTAGAGTCACACATGCAAACACAGATGACCAAAAGGATTCAGTGCTAACGGTCTTTTTAGTCCAGAACCAAGTTTAAGAAACGTGTATCTAGAAAGCACGTTTGTGCATTGCTTGAAAAACTCCAGCACTAGTTGTGGCAAAATTTAAGTGTCTCATGGTAACAGTATGCCACCATTTATGGACAGAGACAGTTAGTGAGTCATTGAAGAATCTTTAGAGGGTTTTCTCCCATATTTTACATACATTCACGATGAAGATTTTGGGGTTTTTTTAACTTAAAATTGTACATCCCTCCCAACATTATAATTTGATGCAGTACATTCCCTGTCATGCATTGTGTTATATTCCTTTATATGCTACATATGTTTTAACAGAAGACTTTAATGCAAAGTTTTTGATTTCCTTTTTCCTTTGATCATGCAGGAAAATCATGCAGCTTTACTGCTATTAAAAGCATGACCCACTGATTCTGCCAGGTTACACAGAAAACAAAAGAAAATACATCACAAAACGGTCAATGAGCTTCAGTAGTTTGATTTGAACAATGTGTGATTCTAAAGGAAAACTGATTCTAAAGGAAAGAATGTTTTCCAAACTTACTACACAAAGTTTGAAAGAGGCTTCAGAATTGCTGGCAGACATGGATTGCTGATGTTTGTGCCACAGGTCAGTGTGAATAAGATGCTACATGAAAGACTACAACTAGACGGATGTGGATATTATTGTTCATGCTGTGTTTCTGTTGTTTCCTGTAGTACTAAACTAGGTCTAATGCACCAAACCTCATCACAAGAGGATTTAAATAATGAATCTAAACAATAATTATTATTACAAAGATCTTAGAATTTCACCTGAAACTTCAGGTTTCAGGGTCAGTACACAAAGTCTAGCAATCCAACAAACTGTCTAACATTAGTAGATATAAGTATTTTATTGTCTATTCGTAGACAGAAGTTTACAAATCAAAAGTAAACACGTACATTTTTCTGAAAATTGTTTAATCACTGTTCCTAAAATAAACCAGTCATCATGTACTGAGCAGACCCAATAAACTGGCCGGCTGGAAAAACTGGAAGAACTGGAAGTTCCCAACATCAAGACCTAAAAAACCCATATTGCACTGGGGCACTCCACTCAGGATCCAGCAGCCAAAGGCTGTGTGGGGGAGGGGCCTGTGTAGTGTAAGATCCACTGCCCAGGGTGAGACAAGACACCCGAGTACAAGCAGTAGCCCACAAGATGAGTTGGTGCCTCAGTCAGGCTGGGGACATGGGTGCCATGGCTAAACCTTTTGGTGGAATGCACCACCAACACATAGCAGAGGTGGCTGAGGTAAAACAGCACTACAGATGACTGGAAAAGCATCGAAGGGCTTCACAGGGGCACTAACCATCAAACCACAAAAGCAAGCACTGACTATGGTGACTGAAGCAGGGGTGTGTCACATGAGTCAAGAACCAAGATGCAGATATGCGAAGAAGCCTCTGATATAATCCAGCACCTATCAGGATACAAGACTGCCAGCAGGGAAAGCATACACTGAGAAACACAACCAGGTGGCCAGGATCATCTACGGGAACACATGCAAGACTTATGAGGTGGACAAAGTCCCAAGTCCAAATGGGAACATGGTGGTGATCAACAAGACTAAGATCTTGTGAGATCTCTAGATCCAGACATAAACAAGTAGTGGTGAACCAACCAAATATCGTGGTAGTAGATAAAATGTAGAAAATTGTGGTGGTACTGATAGAAGTCGCAGTCCCAAGTGATGAAAACATCCAAAGGTAGGAATATGAGAAGCTGGAAAAATACCAGAGACTGAAGGAAGAAATGTTATGGAGAACCGAATGTTAACATCACAGTTGTCCTAGTGGTGATAGGGGTTATGACCCCTAAGGGGGGAACCAGTTTGTATACAAAAAACATTCCCCATTCATGGTTACTTTAGAAGTTACTTTAGATCACTTATTTTTCTTTGAAAGTCCTAATTTCATTGCTGCCATAGCAACAACTGGCAATACAAAATGATATGTCATTAATACATTGTCCATTAGTATTAAAATGACTTGCCACTGGAAATGACAAATCCTTAATCCTGCTGGTCCAAAGGTGTTCAACAAACCTATCAGCAAGTCTTCTCTTGGTTTCTCCAATATAAAGCTGATCTTTTGCAAATAATGCAGTAGACAAATCCTACAGTAATGCGTGAGGATGAATGGGTGATGACAACTAATCCTTTTGTGCCAGTTATTTTACTGGCTGTGTTAATAAATTTACATGTAGGACCACAGTTCAAATCTGAATGGCCATTTATATCACTCTTGGCGAGCATGTTCTTGTCTTGTCTATATGAGATTAGTGGATTTACTCTTAAAGCTGTCTTACATTTCTTACTAAAGTACACTTTAGCTACTCACCTGAAAACTTACACTAAGCACTTTTAGAGTTCAGGACTAAAGTTGTGACTGAAAATTGGACATTTAAAGGACAGAGGAGATTTAAAATCAAAGTCCTGCATCATGGTCGCCCCTCCTCTAGCATCACAGCTCTCATGGTGAAGGCCTGCCATGGGGAAGCCCTGTTCTTTTGGTTTGGTTTCTTCTCTAGCCATGTAGATTTTGTTTGCTTTGGTTACATGTCCCGCCTTAGCCATGCCTTCCACCTATGTCTACTCTGTTTGTTGTCCCTCTAGTTTTCCCCAGGTGTCTCATGTTAGTGTCTTGTGTATTGAAGTTTTTGCATGTCTTTTGGTCATTGATAGATGTTTTCTGTAAAATTTGCCATGAGATGTGCTGTGTTTTGCTTTGCCATCTCTCTTCTCTCTCTCTCTCTCTCTCTCTCTCACATACCATATATATATATATATATATATATATATATATATATATATATATATATATATATATATATGTGTGTGTGTGTGTGTGTGTGTGTGTGTGTGTGTGTGTGTATATAAATCACTGTGAAGTGGAGACCCATGACCTAAGCATTGTGCCACTGTGCCATTTCACCCCAAACTAACACACTGCTTGCTTTGCCCTCTCCCCTCCCCACTCTCACAAACGCAGTACGTTACAGCTCCAATTCACACAGTCCAAATATAATCAACAGGGCACACATTTATCTTTATTACAGAAATAAATAGCTTTTTCATTATGCCACAGGCAGGCTCCCCCTCTTCTCTCTCTCTTTGCCTGTGTTGCTATTACTTACACCCTGGCCGCTCTGGGTCTCTCCCTCTCTTTTACACCCAGTGTCACTCATTTGCCACCAACAGTAACAAGTGCCGTAGCCTGCCTTTCTAGTGGACGGACAGCTTTTAACTAGCCATTTCCCTCTGAGGGAGGAGAAGAGAGGAGAGGAAAAGAGAAAAGAAGAGAATGGAAAAGAGAGAGAGAAGAAGAGAGAAAGGGGGATGAACGTGTTTGTGCGTCTCTCTGGCTCCGTTAGCTTCTCTTGCTCTGCTTCAGTTGTTCTGTAAGCAGCAAGCTCTGTGTGTGTGTGCGTGCATGTGTGTGTGTGTGTGTGTGTGATTCATGGGCCTGACAGATGCCGGGTGCAGCTGGCTCTGTCCTTGATCATCCCAGCAGTCCGGACAGCGCTGTCATTCACCATTGCCCAAATTATCTCTGTATTGACTGCACAACCCTCTGTGACAGCAACGTAATGGCTAATTACCCAGGATGCTTTGGGTACTTTTAAACCCCAGAGTCTCCGCTATTTCACCACCACCACCATTGATACTGAAAGGAAGAAAGAGCAACATAAGGCACAGAAAGAGAGGGACACAGAAACAGAGGGACACAGACACCATATCATGCCTCTCAGCCTATAAACAGGAGAACAGGACCAGACAAAAGGGAAGAGCAGAAAAAACAAACCACGCATCATCCTTTTTTCAGGACATTATACTATGATTTCTGAGCAGCAATATCTCTCTCTCTCTCTCACTCTCTCTCTATCTCTCACTCTCTCCTTCTCTCGCTCTCTCTGGTCTCTAAGGGGTTTGGTGGCCTGTCGACTCCTGCAGATCTCAGGAAAAAAAAAAGAACCTCACACATAAATTACCATTTTCTATTTGTCTGTCATCTATCCAGTAAGTGTACAGAATGCTCTGGGCTCTCCTGTGATGTCTGGGGACTAGTCTGTGGGACTACATGGCCTCACAGACGGGCAATTATCAGCATCACTCTGTGCTGGTTGAAATATCCTAAATACCATCATCAATTTTCTGCTGGATTCCAGACAATTATTAGATCTAATATTTTTGAATACACTTTGCCCCCACCAAAATGATCCTCTTGAATAGCACATCATTTCCTTTTGGTTAAAATACATTCCAAGTTTTTTTTTTTTGTCAGGCCACCTGCTCGCAACCACCAACCTTCTGGTAGAGTGAGATAGAAAGGGAAAAAGAGAGAGAGAGAGAGAGAGCATGGAAAACAGAATAAAGAATGTAGGATACTCAGATGGAGAGGGAGAAAAGAGGAGAGGGTATTGGGGGGGGGGGGGCATGGAGGGTGGGGGAATAGAGGGTACTAAATCCCACCCTGACTCTTAGGGAAGATGATGAGGTCCCGAGAGGATGGACAGAGCACAGAGAGGAAAGAAGGAAAGAAAGGGAGAGAGAAAAAAGAAAGAGAGATAAGCAAGAAGCTTTTCCACATAAAAGAATACATTCATGTGCCATATCATCTCAGTGCTCCAGTCATAGCAGCTCCTTCCTTAATTGCTGAGATAAAGTCAAATCATCCTTTTACACCCACACAACACATGGACATGTGAACACACAGATGCACATACACAAACACAACACACACACAATCGCACGCACAAACACAACACGCACCCTTACATACTCCTGATAAAAGGTTTCAGGATACACTACCCAAAATACATTTTTGCAAACATTGCAAAAACATCTCCACACCATACTGAATTACATTAAAAGTATCACTGCACAGAACCCCATATGAAAACACAATTATTGCCAATTAAACCACAATTCTAAACCCTGCAAAACCCTAAATATGAAAGTAAATTGCGACCGCCATCTTGAAAGACGTGGTGTTGTCAGACATGGTGCTACGCTCCACCCTGATGAGTGCAGT